>CM021732.1:38717350-38760167 GCA_011075105.1 Heteronetta atricapilla | reverse complement strand
TACAAGTCAGGATGCCGTTGGCCTTCTTGGCCACCTGGGCACACTGCTGGCTCATATTCAGCTGACTATCAACCAATACTCCCAGGTCCTTCTCCGCCTGGCAGCTTTCCAACCATTCCTCTCCCAGTCTGTAGCTCTGTTTGGGGTTGTTGTTCCCCAGGTGGAGGACCCGGCACTTGGCCCTGTTGAACTTCATGCAGTTGACATCAGCCCATCGGTCCAGCCTATCCAGATCCTCCTGCAGAGCCTTCCTACCCTCGAGCAGATCAACACACGCACCTAACTTGGTGTCATCTGCGAACTTACTGAGAGTGCACTCAATGCCCTCATCCAGATCATCAATGAAGACATGAAAGAGGACCTGCCCCAGCACCGAACCCTGGGGAACGCCACTAGTGACCGGCCTCCAACTGGATTTGACGCTATTCACCACGACTCTTTGGGCCTGGCTATCCAGCCAGTTTCTGACCCAACAAAGCGTATGCCAGTCCAAGCCAAGAGCAGCCAGTTTCTTGAGGAGAATGCTGTGGGAAATGGTGTCAAAAGCCTTGCTGAAGTCAAGGTAGACCACATCCACAGCCTTTCCCTCATCCACCAAGCACGTCACTCTGTTATAGAAGGAGATCAGGTTCGTCAAGCAGGACCTGCCCTTCATAAACCCATGCTGACTGGGCCTGATCGCCTGCTTGCCCTGCAAGTGACTCGTGATGATTCTCAAGATAATCTGCTCCATGAGATTCCCTGGCACTAAGGTCAAACTGACAGTCCTATAGTTCCCCGGGTCTGCCCTCCGGCCCTTCTTGTAGATAGGTGTCATGTTTGCTAGCCGCCAGTCAACTGGGATATAGTCCCCGATAGCCAGGACTGCTGATAAATCATCACATATGACAATCTCAGAAGTGTTTTCCAAGAAAAGAAGCTAACAGCAAACCCCTCTGCCCATCTTACCACTACTCTCATAACAACTTGAGAACTCATAAACTTGTAAGGCACATGCAAAGCACCAGAAAATGCAGATGCCTTTGTAGCCAGTGACTTTTTTTTGTTTTTATAAAAACGTGATATGTCAAACTTATAGTTAATAGAAAGTGGAGGTTTAAGTCTTTTCTTGTGCTTTTGAAAAAAGTCACAAATTCTGATATGCTCCACTACGTTTGTGCTGCCTTAACAACACAATACAAAAGAACCTGATTTACTGACCAAACTCAAACCTAACCTATGTCTGCTCTCCTTCAAATCACAACTGAGTAGTCAGAGCATAGCACTGGATATTCCTTGAAAAGCAAAACCATCCCATACATTCAGAAACATGTTAATCTTGAGCCATAGACTCATGCAATCTACAGTGAGTAACTCCAATGTGACCCAGAAGCGTTACACTCACTCCATAGTAGACAAGCTGTGGCATGAGGGAGATCATGAAATTAATGTCTTTTCAAATAGTGAAGCTGCTCAAGCCAGAAATGTTGCACACTACTGGAAAAAAAAAACCATCTAGTATCTCATTCCTATGACATACGAAAATCCAAAAGATTGATCTGTTTTAACCTAAGAAATCATATCAGAATTATTTAAATGAATAGTAGCAGTCTAGACAAAGATTTCTGAATCATCTTCCAGATTTCAGGAAATCAAATAAATTCATAAAAACCTGTAGTAAGCACAGGAAAAGAGAGTTTATACTAGACTGAAAGTGACTCTCCAGCATTCTGTGGGTGACATAACTACATAAAAAGCTCAGAAGTCCATTGAAAGGAATAAGCAGAAAATCCTTTAGACCAAGAGTTTAAATTTTATAAAGCATCTGCAAACCCATGCAGGACCAGGTGACACTGAAACATAACTAAATACAGTTGTTGGTTCTCTTCAGGAAAAAAAAAAAAAAAAAGTATACTTAATTTAAAAAGGTAATTTCCCTGTGGTTTGGAATAAAACTTAAGCATTTTATGCATCACAATATCTTTCAGAATGTTAGAGAACAAGCAACCTGCACTTCTCAAATTTAACTCAAAAGAGAACATATTGAAAATATGTGAATGAAATAGAGAAGAGCGAGGTAAAATATTCTGAGGGTTACATTCTTGAAATACACACTTGAGTAACCGTATTCATGTAAAGTAGTTCCACTGCAGACTAGGACAAAGTTACCCTAAAGGCTGTGAGGCTGCAGACTTGGATCTCTTGGAAGTTTTTTTTTTTTTTTTTTTTTTTTTTTTTTTTTTAAAGCTTTTCAACCCTTTGAGTAAATAGTACCTATTGAAAAGACAGATTTCATCATCATGGACAAGTTCATAACTGGTTGCTACATTCTTTTTTATTATTATTATTATTTTACAGTTGCACAGTCTAATTAGCTCCATAGCTCTATTCCATCCCCAACCACCTGATTGTCTCTGCTGTCTTGTTTGCTTGCCAGATGAGGCTGTAAGACTGACTCAGACACATTGCCTATCCTTCAAACAGTATAAATATTACTATATTAAGATGTGACGGACAGACAGTCGGATGGACAGAAGGAAGGGAGAAAGTTGATTTTGAGGAGCACAGGATAAAGCAATATGAAAAGATTTTGAACAAACAGGAAAAATAATAATAAAAAAAAAAAGATAAAAAAAAGAGAGCATAAGGAAGGCTGGTATGAGTTTTTTCTAGGTTTAAAAAAATCTTTCACTAACTTTAAGGTATTATTCTCCAGGGTACAGCACACCAGTAATTGTCAATATAGAGAAAACAAACAAACCTGCTTTGTTATTAATGACAGAATAAAAGCATGGGCAATATGCTGCAGGAGGTCTGTTAGTTGCATGACATATTATTTCTGTCAACAACAGTCAAATATTCACAGAACTATTTGCTGTATGGTGGATCCAGGTTAGTCTCTAGCCACTTTTTTTCCTCTGTTAACTGATTAACTGATTCAATGAGAAAACGTACTTAATGCACATACCAGCTGAAAAGCTCTAAATATTATTACAAAATATTTTCAAAGGGACCAATTGTTACACAAAAACAAATGTATGATCTTCATCATTTTAATATTACACTTTCAAAAAACAGTAAGAGAAAAGAAGCAATGGTATACATTACTTCTTGTCTCATGGATTGTAAAGACTTTTAAACACCAGTAAGCTTAATGAGAGAAGCTGCTGATTCTTCCATCATGAAGAATTAGAAGGTGAAGGAAAAACACACAAAGACCAGGGATTGCTCTTTCTCTCATTTTGGTTGTTGAAGGTTGTTGTTATGTTCCCAAATAAATATTTTTTTTTTATTTTTTTTTTCCCCAGAAGCTGTATTTAGACCTATTTCATAAAATTCAGACTTGAAACAAAAATAAAAATCCAAATATGTGCATCTTTTTTTGGCTACTTCTAACAATAGACTGAGATCCA
Organism: Heteronetta atricapilla; assembly: GCA_011075105.1. Taxonomy (NCBI): domain Eukaryota; kingdom Metazoa; phylum Chordata; class Aves; order Anseriformes; family Anatidae; genus Heteronetta; species Heteronetta atricapilla. Next base: position 38,756,775 of record CM021732.1, on the reverse strand, counting down.
ACAGAACAAGGAAGGTAAACTGATTTTAAGCTATTTCTGTTTGTTAATACTACTGCCTTTTCCCAGGTTTTACCTGAGAAGTGGCAAAATCTCTAATAAAATAAAAGACTCCAACTCCAAAAAAAAAACACAACATATTTCATAACTGCATTAAAATAGTTTATGCACCAACCCATTACTACACATTTATAAAGCGTTATCTCACTAGGGGAAATATTGTCATTTTGACTATGCCACTAAATTTGAAACATATCTTCTAATTTATCTGAAGTGACTATGTAGTTATACAGAACAAAATTTATTGTTAAATAATTTTTGCTGGGTCACTACTTATTTTTCATCTTTTTTTTATTTTTTTTTGACATGTCTTTTATTACCTGATTCTTTAAGTTATTGAGAAGCTTTTCATTGCCTCCCACAAGCAACAGTGTCTTTCTGTGCATGAATATAATATTTAAGACCATAAATTCAATGAATTTGAAGTGCCCCATTTTAATTCCATGATAATGGAATGATTAATGATTAATTAATGGAATGTTTAATGATTAATTCACATACTTTACTTACTGATATTTTGCCCTCCAAAGTGTTTTTTTTTTTTATTTCTAATCTGAAGTGGTGGTAGTTTCACACTCATTGATGTTTTTACATATTAATTAAATAAATTATTTGCAAAGAAGCTGATAATACAGTACAAACTAGCTCATTTGGAAGATTAAAATGAGAATAAAAAAAATCAGTAATTTCTACCTTGTAATGAAAGCAAGAGTCTTGACAAATAAAGACTTGTTTTCTTAATATATTTATCTACAATTCAGAACCAGATCAGTCACCTATAAAAGCATTTTGTGGACAGGACAATTTGTCCAAATGTAAGGCATGGGAGAAAAAGTTGTTTGTTTGTTTTGTTTTGTTTTTAAAGTTAGTTTAAGGAGCTAAAATGCATATAAGTTCAAAAACCTGTCTGTTTTTATGTGGTTAATGAAACACCTAAAAACTCTCTAATTTCTTCTCAAGGAATGAAATTTTCAGAATTTGAAAATGAAAAGTGATAAAACAGAACTGTGTTACAACCTTAAATCTGTCTTTGTTACAGCTAGACAGAACTTGCTTTTAATAAACATTATTTACGGAGTCTTTGTAGGACCTCAAAGTTGCTCTGAGGAGCCACTGAATGAACTACATTCAGTATAGCTGCAAATATAAGTGAATTCTGCAAATGTTCTTGCTACCCTTACTTGTGTTTCTGAAGACAGAATACATGTACAATACACATCTTAGTTCACATAGTCTCCTAATTAATAAAATGTAAGACACCAGGGTATGTCTAGGCCTAGTCTTTATTTTATTTACAAGGTTCTGCAAAGCTAACTCCCTCCACCTACCCCCCCAATCACAAACCATAACATACTACACACACAACATTTAAGATCTCTTCTAATTGGCAATGCACATAGTGAACACATTTGTGGTTTCTTCCATGATGTCTGCTGTCAGTCTTACATGTTTGAACTAGCAAACTCTGAAAGGAAAATCTTAAGATATTTTCCACTGTCTGTCCTCAACATATTCCAACAACCAGAAAACCACCAAGCTGAAAAACAAAACAAACAAAAAGCTCCTGCAAAACTCATCTTTTGATAATTTGTCTTTTAAAAATCTAGGGATGTTTGCATGAGTTTATACAGGAAATAGTGAGTCAAATGGTTGCTAATGCATTTATTCTCTCATCCTTCCAAGATATTCTCCAGAGCACATGCTGCCTCCTCAACATCTCTACATTCATTTGCTTAAGAATCAAATTTATTTATTTATTTTTCCTCTCTCTCCCTACATATACTGCAAAGGACATTTCTCCCTCACATATCCTCATGTCTCTAGGAGCTGCTAGAATAAAACCACCATTTACTTTTAAAATGTGGTATAATGCTAAAGTAATGGCTGTGAAGATCAATACTTCTAAGGGTTCAAGACTCAAATACAACATATTTGCTTGTATAGAGAAGGTGCAAAGGTAATGCTCAGAAGTATCTGAGGAAACAAGGAGCAGAAAGACAGTTCCATATGCATCTCCTAGGTGTTTGCACTCTCAAGCACTGAGCAAGAGGAAAGCAGGTTCTCTTCCAACTCTGATGGTCAGCCAGGAACAAAGTCATCCTTGAGAAGATGTAACAGAGTCATTGCAGAAGAAAGGTTTCCACGACACGTAGTTCCTTTGTGCAGAGGAGTCAAACTATTCTGCTATCTAACCTCCTGTATTGACAAAAGTCTGTGATGTCCCATGCATCCCAAAACAATTCTACCTGCCTTAAATAATGCATATCTGGGTGACAGTACAATCCCCTTCTAAATATCTTGCCTCCTGACAGGCATAATGTGTTTTAAAACTAAATTTTGTGCTCTGAATATTCACTGCTGTAGCTTGAACAATCAAGAAGTATCAGAGAACAATTAAGCAGAATAAATCAATATGCAGAATTTATTAGAAGAGACACCACCCTTGCCCTCAGCACACTTTTTTTTTTTTTTTTTTTTTAAACACAAAAATATGGAATGTAAAGTGATTGGCATACCGTATTTCACTTTGGCACACTGAAAATAATCACCCTTCCCTCCAACAAACAATGTGTAATCAAAATAAATCTGTCTTCTTAGAAAGAATTAATAGGAAGTCAGGAAAGGCTCACCATTTAAACCATAACACTTGCTTAGTTTAATCCATGGAGGGAAAAGGTGTCCAGCTTTTCATTCACAGTTATTACTGGGATAAGAACATCTTTTCCAACAGGAAGGCTAACTTGGCAGGGAAGCCTTTCAACTAGGAATGATGGGAGGAGAATATGATGACCTATTTCCTGGGGGGGGGGAGGGGGCAGGTAACTGGGAGTAAACCCATGCACTAGGACAGGATGAGGGACAGCTAGCAGGCAAGCAGCTTGTCAGGCAAAAACTGGAGGTTTTACCAAGATGAGTATGGGCCAACAATATGCCTGGTGGTAAAGAAAGCCAAAAACCCTGTGGGCTGCATTAGAAAAACAGTTGCCAGCAGGTTAGGGGAGGTGCTCTCCTCAGTACTAGTGAGATTCATCATAAATGCTGGTTCCAGGTCTGGGCTCCCCTTTAACAGGACATAAATGGACACACATCAACACAGTGAGTCCAGCAAAGGGCCACAAAGATGGCTAGGTGTTTGGAGCATCTAACACATGAGATGTTGAGAGAGCTTGGACTGATCAGTCCAGGCCAGATAAAGCCCTGGAGGAAAAATAGTGTGTATTGATAGGGGGAAATAAAGAGGAAGCCAGACTTTACTTAGTGGTGCCTAGTGAAAGGACAAGAGGCCATGGGCACAAATTGAATACATTAAATTCCATTTAAACATAAGGATTTTTTTATTTTTTTTTCCCCACTTTGTAGGCAGTCATATATTGGAACAGGTTGCACGGAGAATTGGTAGAGTCTCCATCCTTGGTAATACTCAAGACTCATACTAAGTGACCTGTTCTAGCTGACCCTGCTTTGAGTAAGTGATGGGAATTGCTGTAGACATTCTCCAGAGGTTTCTTCCCACATTAAATATCAGGTGATTTCTCTGGTTGATATTTATTACATACATTTTTTATAATAATGCTGGAGTATATTTCTACAACAAACTTACAGGTGGGGCAATAAATGCAGTGCTGAAACCAAGCTGACAATATTGAAAAGATGAGGGCTCTAAGAATATTGCCATGAAATAGAGTGCATGAGATAGCGATGGAGAGAAGGACAGTAAATTAAGTTTTAAAACAAACAAACAAAAAAAAACAAAATCAGAAATATATGAGAGTTTCTGATTGTCATAGCACCTCTTAAGGACTGTCATACACAATTTTTCCCTTTATCTTATATGAAAGTTTCAGGACAAAGTCCTCTCTAATCATTGCATGATAGGACTAATTTCACTGGAAACTTTTATACAGAGGAAGAAAAGAGAAAATCTGTTAAATATGTATTTAAAATGAGACATTCAAAAGAAAAGGTCACAGACAGTGTCTGACATTTGGGCTGGGTAAAGGAAAATCAGGTAAAAAAGTGGACTTTTGCAGTCATGTTAGCACAAAGGAGCAACTGAAGTTGAGTGAACACATGAGATAAAATATATAAATGTGCTGCAGAAAATCAAAGGGAAAATCAAGCGAATATCTCCTTATAATAAAACCGTAAGTTAAATCATGGTTTCAACATGAGTAACAAGGGAAGTAACAACTAAGGATCAGGAAGTAACAACCAGGATCAGAGTGTACCACACGATAGACAAATGACATTAGTCATAAATTTATGGCAATTCACACCCTTTGATACACAGGCAGTTCAGTGATGACCATATACCTTCCAGCCCCCAACACTGTCTTTGGTCTGTGCTAGCAGAATATAGCAAAACTTCACTACACTATAGTATCAAAATGAATTTATGGCAGCTGTGTGTTGTTAGCATAGCAAAAATAGTCCTTTATACACCCCCCCCCCCCCCATTTATGAGAGAATCCTCTCATAGTTTTCTTTATAATTTCATATAATGAAATAAAAATCAGAAGACAGGAGTAGTCATGATAGGCAAAATAATTTCTAAAGAACGTGTATTTGTCTCATCGACAAACATGAAAAAAGGTATTCATTCATCTCTCAGCAATGTTGAAATCAGATTTACATAAGGGATGCTTGAAGAGGTCTAGATTTTCCTAAACTTACTTTGGAAAATCCAAAAAACAAATGAATTAAATCATTCATTAAAACAATTTTCATTTTGAGGGCAAAATACTCTGTCCCCTTGTTTCCATGTTTATAGAAGGTGGAGCAATATGTAATTTAAAATATTGCAAATAAAATCTTCAATTGTTTATTTATCCTTCCAGATCATATATTAATTTATACTCTGGAAATCTAACAGGTCTCTGATTTAACAGTGTGCATGAGAGAGAGTTCAAGTAGCTATGACTCTCAAAAACTACATTCTTATCCATATTGGTTTCAATTTACACAAACCTTCCTTTTTGTCTTCTGCAGCAATCTTCACTTTTGTGTCTGTTATATCTTTGAAAGAGGCCAGAAAGAGTACTACATCTCCTTTTTCGTTCTTTATAGGAACAATATCCAATAGGCACCAGAATGAAGACCCTGTAAGGATAAAGAATTAATTTAATTCAAACAGTTGTCTTTTAGCAGAGAGAGGAGAAAAAAAAAAAAAAAAGTGAATTACTAAATCTACAACTAATGCAATTCTAAAAAAAAATATCTTATTTAGGAGGTCAGTTGTCAGGAAATCACAGATGTTCAGCTCATGTAAATCTGTTTGCATCATTGGCTGAAGCTCAGTAATACTGCTTTCTCTGGAAGTAAGGCATTAATTTAAATGCAAAATTTATCTGCAGGGATCATTAATAGAATTTAATGAAACTGCTTACTCCTCTGATACCATGCTTTCCTTTGAACTCTCAACTGATGTTGCTTATTTTACTGGAATAGTTTTCACTTTGTTAACTTGACATCTGAAGCTTCCAGGTTTACTATAAAATCATTTTACTTTAATCATCTTGCTTGATACTCATTAAAATCTCTTGACAGGAGACCTGATGGTCAGAACATCATTCCACTAATTCAAAGGTATTTAAACTAATCAGACATCAGACTTAGAATAGAAAATGCAAATGCTTGATTCAAAGTAACTTACGCTAAGAAAGAATTAACTCCTCATATCTTACAGGTAAGATTTATAATACAATAAGTGCTCTGTAAAATTAATATCAGCTATCTTCTTACTATGTATAAAGGTCAGCATGCTAAGGTGTTAATTAGACAACACTGAATTTGACAATATTTTTAATTTTTGCCATCCTTTCTCTTCACAGGTCTGGTAAATAATTGTACTACTTTCAATGGCTATTTTCACTTATTGTGTTACATGTCATATTTGCAAGGTATGTTGTTCAATTCCAGTGTGTGGAGCTATGTTTAAATGAGAAGGGGCATGATTTAATTAAAGTGCGCAACTCAGGCCTTGAAGTACTGTGAAGATAGTGTAGGCCCAGGGCTGATAACTTTGAGTGATGTTACAGCTAAAATATGCGGAACTATGTTCAGGAGGAGCGACGGCACCGTTGTACCAATTATATTAGTGCTAGAGATGTGTGCATAGAAGTTAGACCAATTATAAGTTGTTGTCTGCGCATGCTGTAATGGTAGCATATATATACCTTGCTAGAACACTCATTAAACGAGAATGATTATACTCCCATCGAGGTTGCATCGTTACTCTGGGTCACTCCCATTCCGACACCAGTGGAAACATTTATAGGTCTGCCATTAACACAGACCACTTGGAACAGAAGATAATGAAAGAAAATACATTTTTGCTTCATTTAAAAGCAAAAGTATATTTTCATTCAGAAAAGAAAAAAGAAAGAGTTCCTTCAACCACTGCTGCCACTGCTGCCAAACTATCAGCTATGCTTTGGAGATGTCCTTCGTAAGAACAAGCAGATTAGTTATTTCCTACTCTATTCTTCCTTCTGAACTCTGCAGTCTTGAAAATGAACTGAATAACCAAGATCACATTTCATCTAAGTTAAATTTTCAGCTGGAAGTTCTCTGTCTCTTAAAAGATGTAGGTAAGCATTGGGGGTAAAACTGCAGCTTTCCTTTTGAAGGGCCTCTGAAGGTGAAGGTGTAGAAGTACGTTTGAAAATAAAATAATCTGTTCTTCTTTATCCTGGTTAAACTTCCCAAGAGGCATGCTTTGAGAGTAACAATACTGGTTGAGTCACCAGGTAATGTTTCCATTCAAGGAGAATTTTCCACTAAGTTTCCACTTTGAAGTAGAGATGGGGAGAATTGGAAACACAAAGAAAGTAGTTTGGGTAAGGACAGAAATCGTGTGAAAGCAGACTGACTTTATATTAGGTTTAATCATTCTTATTTTGAGGTTGTAGAGAGAGAGCAACAAAGAAGCCCTTTTAAAGGAAGGTAGAACTGACATCAAAAGCAATATATTTCTACACTTCCCTCTTTCTTTTTAATTTACCATTCTTCAAATTTATGCAGACATAGCTTGTTTTATCAAAACTTTTGGGAAAAACTGCTTTGTTCTGTTACTGTCAGAAATGTTATATAGAGCCAACACCCCATCAGTCTGAAGTGGTGTATTCAAAGAAGAGAAGTAGCATTAAGCAATTTTACTTTCTGGCTTAAAAATAGAATCACAGATATCTACAGAATATTATTATACCTCTTAAACTATTCATGTTCTTTCTTTTAAAATTGTATTTTGTGCATTCTAGCATTAGTTTCAGTTCTCAATTGCATCTTCTTAACAATACTAATAGCAGCCTTTTCTTTTAAACGTGTTGAAATCTGTTGAAATCTCCAGAAGTACAAATGTATCTTATTCTTTTAAATTGTTTCACGTCTTTTTGACACACACACACACACAAATAAATCATCACGTCTGTTTCAGGCAGAAAATTAGAAATATTAGCTATATCCATACAAATCTAACTCAGTTATGCTAAGAAGCACATCTGATAACTTTATATGAAGTGATAGATTTGTATGTTTAAGGAAGTAATTGTAACACTATCCATCAGTAATAATTAGATATAGAGACAAATGTTTTAAAGTGCATTTGAGTTCTTTGCTGGTGAATACTAGTCACTGAAATAATTTAATGTCATTTTCTGTTTTTCTTCAATCATATTTTCTCTCATTATCTATCCTAATTGTTCTTCTCTGTGAATGTGTCAGATTTTTTTATTTTTTTTTTATTTTTATTAAGCAAAGCAAGTATGCTTAAGAAATGGTACAAACAACTAAATAAAACACATATCCAATACATACATAGGATACTTCTCCCTCAAAGACTTCTGTGTTAGTGCTTAGCATAGCAGAGTTGCAGATCTTGACATTACTTACACACTCAACCTTTAGGATTTCAAAGTACACTTTTTGGGGGTTTCTGCCATTACTCTGAAGTGTGCAAACATATATGAAATACTCTTCCAGACTAGAGGAGATGACCCAGTTTAAGCCCGGACTAGATCAGTATGTGCTTGCACTCTGTCAAGAACAGAAGTGTGCCACATTTCACTCTAGATGAGCATTCTTGGAAAAATGTACTTATCAAATGCAATCAATTATACAGCTTTTACTGAAAGCCAACACTGTAGAATGCTATAAGCCAAAAGAAGAACTTTCTACTCACTGAAAAAAGTAATGTCCTATTCAGTTATAGTTCTTTTGAGTGCACTCATCTATGAGGAAGAAATTTCTTCCCTGCTTCAGATGGTGCACACAAAGGTTTTCTGTTTTGCCAGGAGTTGTCTATCAAAGACATTTCTTTTGGAGGTTTATTTATATACAGTCCTTTATTGCTCCAAGCCACTACTCTTTGAGGAAGAGTCTAATCTTGCTCTTGCATTACGAACTGAACTTTCAAAATATATTTTAATATCCTCAAGGCTTATATAAGCACATCTCAGAAAAGGAGAAAAGAGACCAAATGAAGCATAATCTTATCACAAAGCAATTTGACTATAGTCCACCTTTCATATATACATAAAAAAGAGAGAGCTTTATGGTCACTCTCTCACCCTCCATTTCTACCTTTCCTCACTCTGACAGTTAGAAGTCTCTTGAGACAAATCAAAAAAAAAAAAAGGTCAACAGGGCCAGGAATTTAAAAGGGAGATTTGATAAAAAAACCCTTGCCATCATAGTACCAGTAACCTTTAGAACCAAGTATTCCTGTCACTAGAAAATAAGGTCTGCTTAAACCAAGGAACAAACTTAAATTGTTAACCTTATTCATGAGCTATGTCTACTCAGCATACAATAATACTTAACTGAACTTCAACCACAACTATCCCTGACAAAGCCCATTGCAAGAGTCAGAATAGAAATCTTTGGGTATTGCAGTGGTATTACAGAAACAGAGAGGGATTATTGACGATCAGTTTAAGTCTTTAATGGAATTAAAATACTAATAATAATAAAAATATTTGCCCATCTTCTCTGCTTAATCAATATTTTAACTGTGCTTTTCTGCAGTAAGTATCTTAGTGTAAAAAAAGGAAAGCATAAATGTCTTGCATGTTAGATAAACAATCTTGTGACACACACACATACAAAAAAAATCTTTTCATTTAATAATTACCACGTTAGATAACATTAAAAAGCAGAATTAAGCTGCACAGGACATCATGTATCTGGCAGATTTTTTTATTATTATTATTATTTTTTTTACATTGCAGTGCTTGATTTTAAACAGATGTAAATCTAGCTTTTAAGAGAAAATGAAACAAACATAAACAACAAAAACCACACAACTTTTTTCTAGGGATTTGTTATTTAAAAGACAAAGATAAAATTATTTTTTGTATAGATAACTGCAATAACCTATTAACAGGGTTGAAACTAATTCTTCAGCTCCTTTCATTTACAGACTTAATCATTGTTAGCAAAATAAAACATTGGCTTATTTTTAAGAAGTTTAACCAGATTATTTCACCTTTTCTACTGCAGAAAGTGTGAACTCCAACACTAACAGTCCAGGATGCCAAAGACTTTGGGGAAACCAAGCTAGCTTTTTTTGTTGTTGTTGTTTTGTTTTGCTAGATTTCAAGTGCCAATGATAACATTTTGTTTTGAAAGTTTTGCGATTTTGACAAGGAGTCAACACTTTGTTGACGAGACCAAAGTGCAAAGAAGCAAACAATTCTTTAAGAAAAATGCAACTGAATTAAACTAGAAGGGAATGTAGCTGAAAGGAAAAGTACATCTGTAATCAGAGTACTTTCTCTCTTGTAAATACCAAAACTTTGACAAGGATCAGTTAATATAGTTAACTCAAGGCTTTGCTACTTTAAGCAAGTAAGACCTCATTCTTCTCCATTTTTTTGAGAAGTGGCATGTACATACTAACAAAATTTATCAAATTTTCCCTTGAATTCTGCTCTTGTTGATGACAGCCTATGTGCTATATCCTAGTGACAGTCTTTGGTCTGACAATATTGCAAGAAAACTATCAAGAAGACATGGAGTATCAGGTAACTGACACATATGGTTACTGATGGTTGTGCTAGCACTCCCAAAGCAGAAAAAAAGGCTCAAGAACTTAGAGCCAACAGATCATGCTTGCAATTAGTTCTCTCTGCAAATTTTAAGAGTCAGCTTAAATCCCTTCCAAAAAAAATCTCACATGAGAATACAGAGGTATCTCAAGAACTAGATAGGGGGAAAGGGAATAGGTAAAATACCTTAATAATGAGGTAAAATTATGGTTCAGTGTGAATAAGCAGATAACAGTAAATTCTGTGGAGCTGTGTAACGATTTATAAATTTCCATTTAAAATCTCCCTGCACATCTCTCATACATGGCAATAGAGCACGTGTGAAATAAATCAAGTCTATCACATCTCATCAGAGAATATGAAAATCCCCTCTCCATGTCTCCCCTTTTCAGTGACCAACTCCATCCTACACTCTGTTCCCATTACCGCTGGATAACTCAATAGCTCATATGTCATGTTGCACAACATGTCTAATTTTGCTGTCATCACTGCCATGGTAGAGAAAGGGGAAGGATGTTCCACTAAGAGGAGACATTCCACAGCACATGAGCCTCCTGTACTTGCCTTGCTGCAAACTTCCGATGTTAGAGGAAGACTTTCCTCACCACCTCAAAATCTGCATTTATTAATATGCTGACAGAGGCTGCCTCTGTTCTGGAAGCTCCTGGTTTGAGTCCTTGATTTTTCCAACCTTGGTGTTCTTTTCTTTTGTATGCAACTGCTAGTACAGTCTGCTGTGTATATTTTACAGTAATTTATGGACTCGAGCACATCTACATTTTGGATTTGTTTACTCAGCTTTGCTGTCTCTCCTTTTATAACCACTTTCTACTATCTTTTCTACTTAATGAAATTCCCTATTTCAAAATCCTCTAGTTACATACAAGTTTTCATTGAACAAAAGCTGAAAAGCTAAGTGATGCCTGTTAAAGCCGCATGACACTCATTATCCTTATGTGTGCTACTTACTTTTTGTCTGCTCTAATTTCCTCTTCCTATCTCTGTCCAGATTAGAAAAGAAAACTGCATTTAAGTAGATAAGAACTTCCCTGATGTAATACATTTACTAGGTTATAACAATTAACAAAATAAACAGGATTATTAAAAAACTCAGTGAAGTCAATGAAACACATTCTGTTTAAATGCAAAAGACTCCAGGACAAATTCTTTGATACCAGCAGTCTGCAACTTACTTTCCCTCCAACAGCAAAGATCATTATTCTGTCACAGTCATAACACTACAAGTCATTTGTCAGCTAACTCCTGTGAGAGCAGAAACTGATGCAATGTAATGATATAATTAAATAGTCAATAGTTAAAGTCTTAAAAAAAATCTTAAAATATTCTTGCTACCTTACTTGTTTAATAATTATATGTCTAACCATAGACTGTTTTTTCCCAGTATCCTGGGAAAAAATAATAATAATAATAATAATAATAATAATAATAATAATAATAATATATATATATATAGTTTCTTCAGTTTTTTCTATGTACTGTTTTGGAAAAAAGTCATGATCAGTCCTTCCTAAGTAGTCTTGTCTTTCCTCTCTTCGGATGATAACAGCTTTTTTCATTATTTTGAGTTACACAATCTCTAAATAAGCAAAGTCTAATTTCCCTTGATTATTGTATTTTTGAATTCTGTTGTTAGAATTGTGTTTACAGCCTATGGTGCTTATTCTTTTTGCATTTTAACAGTTCCTTGTTCAAAATGTAGACTTAATGACAGCAGCAGATACAATTTTTTAGTCTACTGAGGTGTGTACTTCTGTCATTTGGAAAAACAAAAAACAAAAAACAAAAAACAAACAAACAAACAAAAATGACAAATTTTCTTAAGCCAGGATGACTTCTTGGATAAATGTATGTATGTATATGTATGAAAATATGTATATAATGTGTATATGTATGAAAAATATGCATGAAAAACATGTATTTATACATACCTTTCTTCCCCAACTTCTCTTTGTTTCTCTCAAAAAGCTAACCAATATTTTTAAAATTGTGTCTTAAATTTCTGACATCAGAAGGAAGTGTATTCCACATTGATCTAAAAACTACCATGTTTTCAAATGAAGTTATCATCTTTGACTTTATTATTATTGTATTCTCTTACAAAGAAACTTTGAAAATTATACAGAATTTTTTGCTTCCTAGGAAAAATAATAACAACAACACAACGATACCAAAACAGTCACTAGTACTGGTAAGTTTTCCACTTTTTCGATTCCAAATAATAAGACAGAAAAACATAAATAAAGATATTTTTGTTCAAGACATTTTCATGATCCTGGTTCTGATGTCTCTGCCAATGGCAGCCCCTATGAACAGAAGGGTCAGAGTAGGTGAAGAGTAGGTGTCCCAAAGCTGGAAGAAATTCTAGTTGCAGCCTCATGCTTATTCTGAACTTTCATCAAATGTTATTTGGAGAAATGGAAATTCTGCTGGCTATTTGTCCACTCATGTTGCAAAGCTTCATTTTAGAAACTGATAATTTATTTTCTATGACTTTTTCCATAAGGTAAGGTTAGAGATTGCTTTTGTTTGACTGCTATATCAGTGACTCAATAGTTATTGTCTAAAATTGAAGTTTTATCTGTAAATATTCATCAGCCATTTCAAATGAGTTTGAGGATTTTCTGTTGAGCCCATAATTCAAGAATTTTAACCTGCTCTTGACTTTCTGCACTCCAGCACTTTTTTAGGAGGAAGGGGACACATCTGGGACCTGATAAAGGGTTGTGTCATGAATGAATCTGGATTGCTATCGCCCTCTGTCAGGTTTATGGGTTTATGCAGGAGGGTTTTGAAACACACTGAAAAAAATTGAATAATGCTGTAGAGAAGATTAATCTTCCCAGTTCAACATCTGAATCCATGTGAACACATGCTGTAAACAGACTCTGAGCCTTTCCATTGAGAAGAATTACAGAAACCCTGACAGTTGGGAAGTAGTAGGTTTTAACCTTTTCATTAGTTACCTGCTCTATAAAATCACGCCGTTTTTGCAATTTCTCAAGCCAAATCAGTAAGATGGTTCAATACACAGTGCTAACATGAACCTCCTACTGTTCGTCCAAAAAAACCATGGAAATACTTCAAGAACCCATTGCAATTGTTAGCATAAGAGTTGATAATCACATTCTGCAGCATGATCCAATAAAGGTTATTGAGGACCATGAAAAAAATAATGTCAGCAGAAGGGAGGCAGGTGATCATCAGGAGAGATGGCTCTTTGTCCTTTCTTTAAACAAACATCAGCCTAACTCATGTTGAAGCGTGGGGACAGAAGTCAACTTTTAGCCAAGCCTGATTTAAAACCTTGTAAAAGCATAACCTATCAGCATCCTCATTGTGACCATAAAACCATAAGAAAATCTGAAGTATAGACTTACTGTTCGGACACCAATATCCCATAGCAAAATAATGTCTCTTAAAATGCATGTGCAAAAAGTAGCATATTTAGATAAATCTTAAAAAATAAAAAGTGCATACAACATAAACATTAGTATTAAGTACAGCTGAAAACACATGGTGCCTGTATGAAAACACAAATCTGTAAGCATCTGTAAGCAATGAAAAACCTGTCACTTTATAATGATGCAATAAGCACCAGGAAACTCTTATATGGATTTATTCACTGCTTCTATGAGAACAAATCTTTTCACAGTGAATTATGCAATAAATCATGTTGCTTTTGAAAGAAGCTATTAGCCAATGTCACCATGAGTGCCATCAGAATAAAGTCTCAGCACTGTCAGTTAGTAAGCAACAGTAAGCAACTTCATGTTGAAGTCTCATTAAATTATAGCAAAGGATCTCAGATGTTTCAGATCACATTGCACACAGGGGATTTTCCCTATTATTATTATTTTTTTTTCCTCCCTGGTTTTATCTCCTTTCACTGACTGTTTCACACAACTCTCTACAGAGTCTGAGCCAGGGATCTCCAGAGGAACAAACATCTGCCCCATTTTCCCCTTTTGCAGCTCTCACAGCAGAATCTGGGACTGTCTGCAATGTCTATGTACTTCATGGCTACATGTTATATTTTGAAAAATGAAGTGTTTGAGGAGACAAGAAGCTTAAATGTTTCCTGTTCTATGAAAACAGAAAATAAGGACATGCCTTTAGTCTACACACACAGGTATACTGCTTTTTTAAAAATAACTTCCTCAATAGCACAGAGATATCCTTTAGTACTAAGCTATATGAAAGGGAGGAAAAACAAACAAACAAGAAATAACGCTTTTATAAAGATAAAAGCTATTGCTTATAGGTCAAATAATTGCAGTTAGATATTACCATCAGATCCATTTTTCATCATTGTTTGCTCTATCTGTTTCCCCCCACTCCGCCTGTATTTTGTACTATAATTTAGATAATGTGAGCAAATGATTTTAACTTTCTTGTTAGGCCATCTTTTTAAGGTAAAGCAGCAGTGAAGTCACATTTCTATGAATTCTCCTGCCAAACAACTTGTCAAGAAAGTTCCTGTACATTAGTAACTAGACATCGCTGGAAAATTGATGGTTTTGTATGGAAAATTTTAATTTTATTTAACTGGAAAATTCTAATAAATGTTTCTCCTGTAGATTCCAGCCTTAACATTTCCCAAAGCAATGAAAAGGCTGCTGAAGCAGGGAGTTAGTTCATATTAAAAATGTACCATACAACTCCTATACTTCAAAGTCCTACAGGATATTTTCAGAGAACCATTAAAGTAGATCTTTAAACTTCTTGATTGAAGAAAAGGGATAGTATTTCTGCAAAGATGGAAATACCTTTGTGTGTGTGTGTGTTCGTGCGTGTGTGTGTAAAAGAAGAGCTTTAAGAAATCCTTATTTTCTTTAAAGATGATTATTTTTACTTAAACTTCTTTAATACTTATTATTTTTAATAAAAAATAAATAAAATCATCTTTAAAAAAAGCCTTGTTTGTTTGCATTATGCAGGTCATTAATTGACTGCAAATAATATATGGAGTCTTTGATCTTCTTTAGCCACGTTATTCAAATGCCTCATGGCCTGAGGCTTATTTCATTTGCCTGTGGCTGTTATTGTTGCTCATCTGAGAAAACTGTTACACATGAGGCTTCAAATGGCCTTTTGCCCAGTGGTAGCTAGTAACTCAGTGAGATGTTCTGTCTTTCACTGTTTTTCAACTCCTATTCTACCCATGTGATATAATATATTATATATAAAGTATTATATGTTAATATATTATATTAATAATATCTGTAAAGGTACAGATTTGGTAGAGATGGAATACCTTGGTTTAATCACACTGACTCTTGGAAGTAAAGAATTGAGAAAATAGTAGTTTCATGTCTTCTTCACTTTACAAGTTATTTCACCCCTTTAGGGATGAAAACCTGCAAGGCAGATGCCTAATACTTACCTCAGAAAGTGCTTAAATTAGTTTACAGGTAGAAGATGTCATAGTGTCCCAAGAGTATCTGTGCTTAAGCCAACTCTATATGCAGTCAAGTCCTAAGGTAACTCCTACAGGTGGCCCCAGCAACATCTACTGTGTCCATTACTGTTACAGAAGGGATTTTTAAATATCCACAAATGCCAGCTGGGAAGTGGTGAGTGGAGGACATGGACACAATGGATGCCATACTGAAGCCTTTCACAAATCCTTAAATCAAAAGTAAACTTTTCTGGTTACACAGTATTTTACACAAGTTACACCTTCACAGGAAGAGACCAATTTCCTTTCCATGAAGGAAGGTTGTAGCACTACTAAAGACCATGAGTATGTGTGTAAGAACAAGCAAGACCAAACCCTTTTTTAAAGACTACAAACTGATTTTTGAGACACAGAAAATGAGACTGCTGGGGTCATAAGGGAACTAAGGTATGACCTTCTCAGTGATTGAAGATGGAGAGCTTACGCTGGACTAAGTCAGTGATTATAAGGCTTATTGTAGCATCCTCTTAGGCTGCAACAGGAAAGGAAAAAATCCAATCTGCTCCTTGTTTATACTTCAGTTTGGTGGATCATGAAGACCTTATTTGACTATACGTACTTATTGCTGTTAAGTTTTTTCAATGGTCTGCCAGGGAGAAAAAGAAGGGATTGTTTAAACGTAGTTCTTTAGTGAAGTGTTCATCTGCTATCATACTACTCTAAAAAAGGAGACCCCTGGAGTGAGTTCTTCCCTCACAAGTCACTTGAAAGGTTATTTTGCATTTCTGTTATCATAATTGACAATTTAATTTGTCACAGATGTTTCAAAGAGAGTTTAGAAATAGTAAAATGAAAAAAAAAAAAAAAAAAAAAAAAAAAAAAGCAACTCCTAAAATACTTCATTTTAAAACTTTCTGAAGAAAGCAAGTCACACATTTCCTTGTATTTTAATAGTTACTTTTTGTTATTTTTTTTCCTGTTTGTCTTCAAAAAGCACTATAACTCAAATAAATAAATAAATAAATAAATAAATAAAAACTGGCTAAGGAACTGAAATAAATACTACAACTATGCTGAAAAGTATGTTTTTAGTGGGATTTCCAAAAGACATGTCTCTGAAGCTGCTGTATCTGTTGCCATAGTTATAACTGTTCTGAACAAACATGGCAGAAATGGGAACGTACAACCTTCCATCACGGGAAGGTACAAACATTTTTTGCTATCGTAAAGATTTGTTAGAATGACAAAAGGAGAACACACATACTTTTATCCATTCTAAGAAGTTTGTTTTCTAGTTAGGTGAGAGTACAACAGCTGAGGATCACCCTTTTATTATGATTGAAAGCCAAATGACCAAAACAATAATTTTCTTTGTTTCTTACCACAGATAATTAATCCATATTACTCCTCTACCCTTGCATGTTGGTTTTTCTCACTGCAATGAGTGTCAGCTCACATCAGTCTGGAATTCCTATGAAATTGCATGTACGATGATGGAGTTGCTTTAGTTACAGCAATCACTCCTTTACTGAACAGTTTCTGAGAAAAAAAATGCTATTAGAATTTATAGGTAATAGTTAAATAACTGTGAAAAACCCTATACTTAAACTTACCAAATTCAGATCACAACTAGTAAGGGCTTTAAGTCCCAAACTTGAATAAGAACTTGTGTAGAATGAATAGTCTAATTTAATGATAAAAAACAATTCAGTTTTAAATTGAGTTTAAATAAAAGTCAAAATGTTGGAAAATGTAGTTATTAAAAAAAAATAATAGTTAAAAATCAACGTATTTACTTTTGGAATTTTGAATTTATTTCCCACATAAGGAGATACACATAGAAAAAAAAAAGGAAAGAAAAGAAAACAACAACAACACTTCTGTGCCTGAAAGTATTTATTTTGTCTTGTAGCTAGGCCTACAGACTAAGGCTTTACCTCTGAATAGTAGACTAAAGCCAGATACCTTACCATATGATACCCTAAAGTCATAACAGGACACTGAAATATTACCCTATAAAAACCAAACCTTACTATTTACACTGATCTCTGTTCCTGGGGTTACACTATGCACTAGCCCCTTTAGCAGGTATTTTCAGTATCAGGTAAGCCTCCAGGTAGCCATATATTCATTCTGAGGCCATTAGTCCTAAAGTTCTTGTCTAAAAATATTGTTAAAACATTTGTCCTTTTTTCCCCTCCTTTTTTTTTTTTTTTTTTTTTTTCTTTCCCTGCCAATGTTGAATAACCTTAACTGCTTCATTGGTTCATTTTTTTTCTTCTGATAAAAACTCATAAAACATTTAGCTAAAATGGATGATTTACCAAATTCAATGTCTGCACTATGAAGCTGTGTTGAAAACCTAACAAACACACAAAAAAACAACAAACCAAGACTATTTTTTAAGATAAATTTTGCTTTTATTCAAGAACAGACTCATGTTATTTTAATACCTATTCATTTCTGCTTCACAATGGTACAGAAATACATTAAAATGAAAAATACAATAGACAGTCAAGGAAATTTATTCATACTCAGAAAAAGTCTTGGAATGGCTCCCATTCCAATTATACACAGGGATGCAAGTAGAATAGATTGTGGGAATTCTTTTATCCTAAACAATTTCTCTTTACCTATGTTTCATAAACTTAGTTGCCAAGCAAATTGATCTGCAATTTCCTTTGCCTGAATTAGTCATACCTATTGAAAGTTTGAAGCACCCCTCATAGTGCAAAGGAATCACAATTTAACCTGCAGGACCAAGCCAGTGAAATGAATATGTTAGCTTTACTTCTTTCATTTACATATATTGAAATCTGTTCCTGCTATGCTCATTCATTCTACAATACTGGTCAAATGCAGCCCTTGTGTTTCTGTAAGATAATTTTTCCCTACATTCAGACATGATTTACAGAGGATGAACTAGTTTTATTGAATAAACTACTTGAAAGTCAAGCTAATGAATTCAAGGAAATATGGGAGTCTCTTTCAAAAAAACAAACAAACAAACAAACAAAACGTACACAATGAACACAAAATAACAGCAACTTTTCTCTCTTTTGTATTAAACACCATTTTTTGTCATTAAACACCTATTACTTTTAGAAAATGAATTTTAAAATTTTTAAATAGAGTAGTAATAACATTTTGGGAGGAAATATTTCATTAACAAGGACATAAATAGAATCTATGGAGAAAATATATGGCTTACACATATGTCTAGAAATTCTAGCCTTATAGTAAAATATAAGGTGATACTCAACCAGTGGATCTATTAAGATCATGGATCATTAAATATATGAGAAGGCTCCTATAGCACTGCTGTGGTTGCAATTCTATCAGAATCTCATACTTAGGGTCACCCTTGGCTAGTGTTACGGTTGAAAGATCACATGAACAATGGCACTTTAAACACTTATGGAATAGGTGCACTTAAAGAGACTGATATAATGAAGCAAGCTGATGAGTGTGTGTCATGGGCTGCTTTCTTCCATGGCTTGCTCTCTTTTACTATGCAAAAGTCGTTATAAATGCCTTACAATAGGAGTGAAAGCCTTGGCAATGCAACTCAAAATTTACTAAAATCTATGGAGTTGCTTAATGCTCAGAATGTTTTATGTGACAATACATACTTAAATGTAAACTCTATGACTACTTATCTATATTTGAAAATTATTATTGTATTTATACAGAGTGGCTGTAGAGAATGAGGCACTTGAATCATTCAAAAGGGTAAGCATTTTAGTGATTGGACTGAAAATTTTACATACCCACTGCCTACCTTAATTTTTGAATTTCATTTTCATCAAGAAGGGGTCAGGACACAGTATAAGAAAAAAAAAATGCAGTGTCATACTAAGTGCTGATATCACAGTGCCTCACAATGTGGCTTAGGACCCTGAATTTCTCTACACAGTTTTATAAGTTGTCAGACAGCTAATACAAAATCAGAAAAGCTAATATAAACATAGTTTCAATGTGCATCCAAAAGAATCCAAATCTGTTCTTGTAGGTCTGACTGCAGACATAGAAAATAATTAAGTGGAAATCAAACTATGTATTATACAGGTTAATGCTAAGTTTCATTCTTTGGGACTAACAGAAAAATAGGAAACAAACAAACAAACAAAACTTACCATTCTTCTTATAGAACATGATTTCTCCTTTGAATTCTATCTTTTCCTCCAATGATTTCTCAATCTGAAGAATCATCTGTTCATTTGTTTCAGCACCAAGTAAAAATTTACAGCTGCAGCTCTTCTGCATGACTTCAGTTCTTGCAAATCCAGCAAGCTCACAGAAGCCATCTGAGCAGTAAACGATAGGGAATCCCTTAGCTACCTGAGCATTTGCAAGGATGAAGTTACTATCTGTAGAGGAACACAAAAGTAAAACATGAATTACACACTGAATTCTACATCATTTGGCATAATACTTCCTTTATCTTTGTCAGAAAGCACAACTGGACATATAGTTACAAACAAAGCCTCAACTGCTTGCAGCATAGCTGCAACTTCTGTTTTTAGACCATTAGTCAGAATGGTCTAACAGATCACAGAGCACTCTCATTTAATGATTCCTCATGTACCATCTTGCCTTATTGCATCTTCAAGCAATAATTTACAACTGCCTCCAAGATGGCACATCCAAAGACCACTTGAGCAAGGACTGGTGATGAACATGGAAGCTTTAGAGAAGTTTCAGAGGTGCTACATTATGCTTCCACTCAAATCCCTCTTCCGTCTGTAGGCTAAAGATGACTTTTATCATCACTTAAACTAATTTCTTTTATAACATTTTTCTACTTAGAAGTAGAGTTGAGGGACATTCTGTGGCTATGTGAAATCTTTTGTCCTTTATTTTTATTACTTTTTTTAAAAAAAAATATTTATTTATTTATATATTTGTGAGGAGGAAATTATTTTATTCAAAAGCACTTCCATCTGTTTTCCAGAGCCCCACCATATTTTTTGCATATGTAACAGGCACATAAGAGTCACAATGCTTTTATAACTTAATGCATTTTAGAATTTTAAACTGTACGTGAAATGCAATCAACATAAATTTAAGAAAGGTGTTTGGAAATGGACATCTATCAGCAACAAAAGAAGTTATAATTTGTGTTTGAATCTTTAAGCATATTTTGCAGCTGAATGGTTTGTTTCCATTCCTTGTGGAAGTGTCTTTGAAAGTTTTGTGCTTTAGACCCTCATCCACAGTTTACATCTACAGCTGTAGCACTATATGGTCTTTTTCAACTGTCACAGAGACAATTTCCAGATAATATATGAAGTTCTGAAACATTTTTTTTTCTGTTTCCTTATCTTCAAGTGAAAAAATAAATAAATCAATTTTATGTGAGGAATTGTCCAAACTTCACATTGAGAGAGGACTATTTGGGCAAAATAGATCAAATATTCAAGTCATATATTTACATATTAGCTTGGTTGCATATTCAAGTTTGCATATGATGTATAGAGCCTGCTTTTTAAAAGCATGTCTGTTAAAGATGAGATAAATATTACTAGACACCAAAAAAACAAACAAACAAACAAAAAAACCATAATATTCACTAAAGTTTTCCTTTAACAGCAAGACAGTGAAGATGGATAAATACTACAGAGGTATTCCACAAGTATTCAACACAATTTAAAAACAGATTTGTTTCAGCTATCCTTCTTTTAACTTACGTTCATTTTCTATAAAGGTCACAGAATCACAGAATCACAGAGAATCACAGAATTGTAGGGGTTGGAAGGGACCTCCAGAGATCATCATGTCCAACCTCCCTGCCAAAGCAGGTACCCTGGAGCAGGTTGCACAGGTAGGTATCCAGACGGGTCTTGAATATCTCCAGAGAACGAGACTCCACAACCTGGTCAGCCTGTTCCAGTGTTCCGTCACCCTCACTGTGAAGAAGTTCTTTTGCACGTTGGTGAGGAACTTCCTGCGCTCCATTTTGTGGCCATTGACCCTTGTCCTGTCCCCACAGACCACTGATAAGAAGTTGGCCATATCCCTTTGTCTCCCACACTTAAAATATTTATAAACATATAAACATATTTATAAACATATAAGATCCCTTCACAGTCTTCTTTTCTCCAGGCTGAGAAAAGAGGTCTCTCAGCCTTTCCTCACAGGGGAGATGCTCCAGGCATCTTAATGGCTCTCTGTTGGACTCTTTCCAGGAGATCCCTGTGTTTTTTGTACTGGGGAGCCCAGAACTGGACACTCCAGGTGAGGCCTGACCGGGGCAGAGTAGAGGGGGAGAATCACCTCCCTTGAACTGCTGGCCATGCTCCTTTTAATGCACCCCAAGATCCCATTGGCCCTCTTGGCTATCAGGGCACACTGCTGGCTCATGGCCAGATCTAATTACTTTTTCACATGAAAGTTTGAAGGAAGAATATTAGGAGCTTACATGTCTGCATTTGCTTTGGAAGTAGGACAGATTGAAGTAGGTAGGACATTGATCAAAAAAAGACTCATGGTTTCAAGAAACCTCCATCAGACACACAGAGTAAACCCAGAGACATTTAAACAAATGGAACCAGAACCATGCTATCTCCACCTTCAATCATGGGCTTACCCAGAGTTGCCTTGCTTCAGTGATTATTCTGATACTCAAAAATTGTAACCTAAGAAACAGAACATATTTATATAATGCGCCATACAATCCAGAAAGAAAGGTTTGTTAAAAATCCCATGACAGTGTTTTAGAATTGAGATAATTAAAGGAAAAGGTTATTATGTAATTCTTGGCTTCATAATTAATGCACACAATTTGTTTGACTGTTTGTAATGACACCATGTTACATTTAAACTCAGCACTCCCTTGATAAATCTTACTGTCATCTTATTTAGAAAAAAAAGAAAAAAAAAAGACAAAAGGGTTTTTGCCTTAATAGTGTAGCTGTGTCTGCTATAAATCTTATCACCGTCCTTCTCCTGTTCTTGTAACTGTTCTGTTTGCTCTTTTTATTCAAAGTCCAGATTGTTTCTGCAAGTCTTCCTCTATAGGAGTGAAGAGAACATCTATCTCTCTTGTGAAACTGAAAACAACCAACCACCATTGTAATTTAAATATCAAAAAATTATGAGTTAAAAAGAAAGGAAGAATGACAAAAGAATGAAAATCCCTAGCAATGAAGGGAATTGCATGCATAAACAAGTGAATCACATAACCACTATAGAATGGAGAACAGTACATAATTATTCTGGATGACAGGAGTTGCTACACGTAAGTTTGATTCTGTGGTTCCTCCACAGGCAACTTAACAAGAAAAGTCTCACTCTATTCTCATGCTGCTACAGAGAACTTGATCACATTAAGAGGTAAATATATTTCAGTGATTAAAACAGCATATGAAAACATTTAGCTAGCTATATGTCAGCACATTCAAATGCAAGTGAGTTTTATTAGAGTTCAAGCTCATTTACCAGCTATACTTTGAATGTAACCGAAGCCAAAATGGTTTTATAATACATACATTTTCAAATATTGGAGTTTCTCTTGAAAATCTCAGTGAAGTTACCTGTGTCACTAATGTGAGGTTAAGATTTATCTAGATCTACATGTCAGAATAAAGTTACTTGTTTATAATGTTATCTCTCTCCACTCTTCACTAGAAATAAAATACATAAAAGCATATTCCAACGAATCTACAGGAGTAAAGGATAGAAATATTGCATAATAAACTATATGCATGGAATGATGGACAAAGGACCCATCACTGTAAGCTGTATAATTGATTTAATTGGCCATGCCACTTCAAATAAAGGCTGACATTACAAGGATTCATAAAATTGGGTATCATTTAGAAATTCAGAGTAAGAAAAAATATTTGAAGTACCTAGTTCTATGGATTCAGATCAAAGGTGGGCTGCCGTAGCTCCCATTTAAACTGCATAGAAAAAAAAAAAAAAAAATCCCATTATGTAGAAAAGTTCTGAATTCAGCAGCTGAGACAACTTTCACTTTGCATTTACAATGATTTTTAGTCTGACAGTGAGCGTGCTTCACTATATACAATACTCTATAGCTACAGAAAGAGTTAATCTGTAATACAGTACAGCACAGAGACATTCAGATACCATGAGCTTTAGGATGTTAAAACTTCTTCTAGTCTTTTTGATTCACACAGATCGCAAGCCACTTAAGATATTCAGTGCTTAACAATCTCAAACCTAGTCTTCAGTGTCATTACTGCATCAGGTCAATACTAGATTAATGTCTGCAGCTGTCTTCATGAACCAAAGAAAATACCTATTCCTAGGACAATGTAGACCAAAGAGCAAGATGGACCATGGAGGAAAACCAAATAACAAACAGCCTAAACCTAAAGCCAAAGGGCACTGATTCTCCCAAAAGCCCTCATGCTGAGGTGAGGTACTGGACTCTTAGACAGAGAGGGAAAAAAATAAATAATTTGCTCCTTCAATAGAAATTTCTCTCTATGTGCTCCTATTTTCACTTCTTTTCTAATTTTCTATGTGCTCCTAATTTTCACTTTTCTAATTTCTTTCTCATTTGCATCAACCTGAACTATAAGGCGCAAGGGTTGGAAAATACTTTGTTCAACATAGTAGCAACTCTGTTACTGCTAACATTTCACACAGCACTTTTGAAACAAAAAATTGGTGCAATTGCAATGGATGAAAGGAGTAAAGGAGAGGAATTAAGGAAAGGAGTAAAGGAGTAAAGGAGAGGAAAGGAGAGGAACAATTAGCAGAGATGACTTTGAAGTTCTTCAAAATTAAACTCCACTAAAAGCAGATATCTATATCTTTACCTGAGAAGGAAATATTAACTAGTTTAAGAAATCTCTTTTATTTTTTTTTATTTTTTTTATTTTTTTAAGATTTACTTGGTATTACACTTTCACACATACACTATATATAACAACAATCTAAATCCAGCAAGCATTGGATTTAAAATTGAATCAGGGTTGCAATGAAATATTTCTTTTCCCATTCTTAAACTGTGAGGTACACATCATAAATGTACTAATTCTCCTCTGGCAAAAATGGTGCATAGTATATCACTGTGCATCACCTATGCAAAATGATCTATCATTAGAACAGACCCTGACCCGAGTCTGAGTTTAAAGTGAAGGGAAAAGGAACAACAGTCATTCTTTCTCAGCACCACCTGCTTAGTGTAGCAGTTGCTGTCAACAGCTGACTCAGCATCCTCAGCATCACTATAATGGATGCATTTTTCTGGCCCTGCAGATGGTGTCAACACAAAATTTTTGTATACAATTTTCATTTCCATATGCAGGATACACAAATAACAGTATCCAGACCTCTGTCTTGTGAAAAACATTGACTGTTTAAATATCACATAATCCTTGTGTTACTGTTACATTCTCTGAATAAGAAGAATGCATCATTTCATGTACGTACTTAACTATCCTGAAGTTGTTACTCAAAGCAGCTCAGAGATGCTGACTCACACATAATTTCTGTGGTGTTCACAAACACTTTAAAAATTGTTTATAATACCCATAAAAATCTCAGGCCAGCTTGTGATTTTTACAGTACTTAATTCATTCTATACTTATTTTACTAAAATATTAAGGTAGCAAATGTGTACCAGGGCTCTATGGCTAAAAATGACCACTTGAAGACTTTGCAGTTTATATACTCCTCTCTCACTCCCTGAAATTTAGAAAAATCTTGAGTTAATTTTAAAGGTGTGAGGAAGCAGGCTCCCATGTGCTTATTCCAGTGACATAAGTTATCAGTAAGATAACTGCAAGAATTTCTTCATGCAGTGTTCTTAGAGAAGCAATGGTAACCTAAAATGATGCTGTGGAAAAAAAAAAAAAAAAAAGTTCAAGGAATATTCTTCTGGCAAATTGACATCAATTATGTCCAAAGAGAATTCAGAATTGATGAACAGTGACCAGGAAATGTAATTTCCAGAAAACAAAGAATTTTATACTAGGCTATTTACCATAACGAAGAATGACCCTTAGCCTTTCTGAAATGTTGTTTCCTCTTAAATCAAAATAATTTCAAGCATCTCAAAGTAGGGCTCACTGATGATGTATTCTTGAGCAAGATCTGTGAATAAAATTTCTTTCTGGAGCGGAAGGGAATGTTGTGAAGTTACAGGTGGGGATGTGATAAAGTCATCACATTCAAAGCAAAACTAAAACCAAAAAACAGACCATCTTGTAGTGGGTATCCCAGCTGAGAATGATTTTCGGAAAAATCCAGAGGGAAAAAGCTGAAAACTGTGGAGAAGTTGTGGTTGAATGAAAAAGAAAAGTAACCTCAATGGAAAAATAAAGTAGATGCCTGAAGTAGACAGAGGCAACTACTTTTAATTAAGCTAAAATAGACAGCCATCCCTCAAGTCAGCACCTCCTGAATGATTGGTATAGAATAGAGCAAGAACACCTGAGCTTTCCATTGAATTATGGAAAGATGTTAAGAAAGGAAGAAGCTGATAAAGGAATTTGAAAGGCCTGAGTAGAACACTGGCATAAAATGGTCACAATCTGGAGAAAAGATCCAGATTTAAGCTAGAGATGGGAAGTTCAAAGCATCCAGGATTTCCTTGAAATAAGTAGTACAGATATAAATAGGCAGTAAAACTACTTTTGGTCTACAGGAATGAAATATAAATATGCTGCAATCAAATGCCCGGTTTATTATGGGAGGTAACTGGAAGCCTTGCTTTGCCTTGCCAAAGGCCAATCTAAACCAATTGACTGAGGACACCTTAACAAAATGTCATCAGATACTTGTTACTGATTGCAAATTTTTTTATGTGAGAAAGAAAAACAATATTTGCTCATAAAATTTTGAAACTGTTTTGAAACTGTTTGTAGAAAATCTGGTGTTCACACCATGGATTCGTCCTCTATCTTGTCAAATAGCAGTGGCACAGAGCAAACAGAGAAAAATACTAGAAATAGACAAACATTTTTTTTTTTTTTTAGCATAAATGGTGGAAAGCTTTGTAAGTTATGCTCACTGAAAACACCAAAAGTTGAAGAAAGCTGCAAATGACAACCTGATTATACTGCTATATCTCCTATGTGACCCAATGCTATAAATTTGGAAGTAGTTTGGCTGTTCTAGATACCATTTTGAATGTGAAAAATTATTCAGAAAAACTTAAAATCATTTGGATAATTTAACATGCATTGTATACATCAGCAGAATTGACTTTGTTTCATCAACTTCTACTGCTTTGGTGGCCACAATTACCAAAATGGTGTTAACCTCTTCTTTAGACAACTGAATCTCAGTGTCAGGGTCAGGAACCACATCTCCACAGGAATGGTGGAAAGTATGTTAAACAGAATAAGGACTTATATCTGTCATATGGGAAACAAATGGGGGAAACAATTCCTTCATGTCTAAGCTAAACTCTCTTAAAAACACAGAAAGTGGATAAGTAAATATGCCACAAAGTACTTCAGAAGAACCCTTAAATATTATCTTCACATAGGTAGGTTCTAAACACTGAGTAAATGCACCTCACCTTGCCCATGTCATTCTTTCTTACAAATAGAAGTCAAAGAGCATCTGTATGTGAGGTACTTTTCCTTACCTGGAAATACTTAAAAGACAAGAAATGTACAACTTGTTTCTGTTTTTATTCTAACAAAATAAAGTGAATGAAATGTGAGTCTGACCTCTTGGATTACATTG
Source organism: Heteronetta atricapilla (assembly GCA_011075105.1). Classification (NCBI taxonomy): domain Eukaryota; kingdom Metazoa; phylum Chordata; class Aves; order Anseriformes; family Anatidae; genus Heteronetta; species Heteronetta atricapilla. The sequence continues at coordinate 38,729,580 of CM021732.1, read as the reverse complement.
TGATGCAGGAAAATCACTCAATTTCAGACCACCCTATATATCTAATAATAAAAAGTATGGTTATTACACGTATTGTTCTCCATGCTATAAACCAACTTAAGTTACGATAGTAATAATAACTCTGAAAGTCTTGGGTGAAGGCTTCACGAAATCTAAAGTTAATAGATAAAAACACAAACAAAAAGTGTGAAACCTAGCCTGTTAAAACAAATATTCTTACAACAGTGCAGAACATATATGGTAAGGAGGACTTAAGTAGAAAATGGTAACAAATGTTCTGCAGTGCCTTAAATACCACAGTGTCTTATTAACGTTATGGGACTACTACTTGCAACCCTGTAAACTTTACCTACATTGCTGATGCAGTGTTTTCAGAGCCTCTTTTATATTATTTTATATTATATTATTTTATATTATTTTTCCTTTATTCTTCTCATGTTCTTATTCTTATGTTGTCACAGCCTTGCACCCACAAGGCACACTAGCGATGACGTCTTGTGGGAAGCACCTATCACTGGTCTAACAATGACCTCTTCATTCCCTTTGCTTCCTTATCTCACTCTGTAGAATTTAGTTTATTAGAGCAAATACTGCAGACAACAAATTAGATAAATAGTCATTTAAGTACTCAGTAAATATTAACCAGTAATATATGCACACACAAGCTTAACAGTAAATACACATCACTACAAGCTAATTCACATATGACAGAATCACAGAATAGTTGAGGTTGGAATGGACCTCTGGAGATTATTTAGTCCAGCCTGCCAAACAGGGTCATCCCAGTCAGTGCTAATAACATCATGAATGTGAGCAAAAAATGGGAGGATTAGAGAAGGTTCTGATGAAAACTGGATAGCGGCATGGGAAAACAATGTTAAAAAGCTTTTTCTTCATAGCCAGCCAATGTACTGGAAAAATACCCAGAGCTCTTCTGGGGATCCTCTCTATGCTCCTCCCAGCTGACCACTACGGAAAGTATTCCTTTTCACTTCTCGTTCCCTCTCTTTGTTATGTTACTTTTCTCCTAAATCAGCTTTTATCATTAGAGTCAATGTATGCTGTGAGCTATGGGCTGTACTACTAAACATCTATATACATAAGCATATCTTAACATCTTTTGTGCCATAACAAACGTTCTATTCATTCCTTATTCTCATCCTTTGCTTTCTCATTCTCAGCTCTTGCCTGTGCAGGCTTTCTCATGTTTTGTCCCTTGTGCTCTATTTGCCACCCAGCTGAGCTCATCATCTAACCCAATAAAGAAGAGCATTTTTTATTTTTTCTTAAACTTGTGTTCTTGTGTTGAAGACCTTGTGCTGGATTAGCCAGCTTCATCCTGCAGTCATGTGAGAGCAGAACATCAGAGTAAGAGGGTGGTGGTTAGAGCAGAATGTAGAACGAGGAGGAGGGATGGTATCATACCCCTTAGAGGACAATAAACCTTTACATTGGCTTGAATGATTCTTTGTATAGTAACAAATGTAAGCTACTCTGGGACATTGTTCTGTGGTAGGGACCATTTGGGGGAGCTAACAGAGGATGCAATACTATAGATATGGGGCATCTTTTAACAAACATGTCTGAACCTCAATGCCGGTGCTTTGTTTTCTAAATTAATACAGATTCTTGTACAGGAGTTACATCAGTGGAGACAAAGCAGGAGCCAAAAAAAAAAAAAATGTTCCAGGGAAAATGAATTCTCTCATCAAGGCAGTCATCCAAGCACTAAATAACAAACTAGAGTCTGACACAGTAATAAATTGGGATTCATTCAGAAGTGGGATAAAAGTCTCCTTTTATAACACTTCCAGGATTTACTTCTTTTATCTTCCCCTTTCATAAGATAAGACTTTCCATTAGTTTTCAGCCTCAGCTTAGATGGTCAGACCTTTCAGGGGGCTGCCCAACAATCTCTCGTGCTTCAGGAAAACTAGATCACTGGTTTCTCTCTAAGAAAAGACAGTTTTAATTTCCTATCCTTTTAACAAAGCCTTGAATGTTAAAGTATGCAAGATCCAACTCTTTTCACTCCTGGAGACAGAAGAAACGGGGAGGGAGAACTCTGAAACTTGGTTCTCATTCCCATTTTTAGTTACTGTTTGTTTCATTCCTCACCATTAGTTGGTGGAGATGGTATCCTTCTGCTGGAAGGATTAATTTCTTCAGTTTTATTATATTCTAGGACATCTTATAAGCATATTAAAGACCATAGTCCTAAACTGCCTAAATGATGACCAAACTGTATCTTAAAAGAGTAAAAAGTAAAAAAAAGAAAGTAGAGGAATACAGGGAAGACAGTTTTTATCAATAACATTCTCTAGAAATGGCAAACTAATTATTAAATTAGTTATTAAACTAGTTTACAGCTGTATGCACAAGTCCAATCATTAACCTCTTTCCTCTGCTTCCTTACTCCATGGACTTCATTAAAGAAATTCCAAAGTGAAAGTTACATGAACAGTGTTTTTAGATGTTGTTAAAATATTTTTAGTAGTTTAATACCTTTATGAGTGCTTTTTTTTTTCAAAAATACCTTGTATTTTATTTTTCAACATATAGAACTATTCACTTGATTATAATACTTTAAAATTTTAATTAGAATACTGTCTTAAGACTAAGTTTTGGATTTTCAAACTTATTAAAGAACAGCAATTTACCATCTTTTTAACTTACCAACCAACCCTCTACATGACAAAGGTTTCTTTCGAAGCAGAAAATGTATTCATCACTTCTCTGGAAATGTTACTAACTAGCTTTTAATTAACATTGAAACTTGCTTTTTAAAATATTTTATTCATATAACCTTTGCTATAGAAAGGTGTGTGTTCAAAAAAAAAAAAAAGTCAAATAAAACATATATGAAATGAAACAATTTAAACTGATATATTGAAGTTCCAAGTAAAAAGATTTTCATTAAATATTTTTGTGGCTCTTTAAAAAAAAAAGAAACCAAAACTAATAATGATAAGCTACTTCATTTTACCATTTCATATGACATAGTAATGAAAATGTAAAACATCATAGAAGAAAAAAAAATCAGTTAAGAAAAGAAATAGAGAAAATAATTTCCCAAAGCTTTTGTCCTTCTCAGGGTATAGCTGCAATAATGGATTAACCAACATTACTATTATTATTATTATTTTTAGTATATCAAAAAAAAGTAAATATGTTTGGACCTTTGAAAAGTAAAACACCAGTGATATTTCAGGAAAGGGTTTTCTTCCCCCTCCCTCCCATCCCAATGGCATTTAGGAGTTCAAAAAAACATGACATTGACTCTTCATTTCCTTTTTCAGAGATGCTCTATGCATTTTTTTTATTTTTTTTTTTCAGTTATAGAGGTCATTCATGTCCTCTTCTTTAAACAACTAAGGTTATTGTTTACTCACCTGTCATGTTCTCTACTGACTTCATAACATCCGGAACTATTACTTTCTTGAGCAGCCTGAGTTCCCAAGAAAGGTGACTTATGTAGGTGTTTTTTTGTTGTTGTTATTTATTTTAATTAATTAATTTATTTTTAAGGGGGAGACAGCTCCTTCTGACTGGATTTATGAAATAGAGTAGAATAGAATGGAAATAACATTCACCTCAAACTTGAATTAAACAAAGATCTGAGATTTATATATTCTTGATCTTCAGTCTACTACAGTAAAAGTTCATAACATGCAAAGGTTAGTCACATCAATTCCTGCCTTCACAGCATTTAACAACCCTCCTGGAAAATATATATATATATATATATATATATATATATATATCTACCATTTAGATTTTCTTAAAAAGAATGAGTAACCTTGTTAAGAGTTTGAACTCTTTGATCTTGTCCAAGCCTTCAAGAGACACAACAAAAGCATAATCTGCTATCAACTATATACCTACAGTGGGAAATTTAAAAACATAGCAATAATCTGTACAAATTTGAGTTTCCATAAGAAGTGAAAAAGAATATACAGCATATCTTTACTATCTTCTTTTGCAAAGAGAGGCAACACTAAGGATTTCTGTTTACAAATACATTCTTGTATAATCAGTCACTATGTTTCAATTAAAATCCAACGACGTTCACATATTTCAATATATATTTTGTATGCAATAATTTAAGATATTTAAGTTCCTTTAATTAGCTGTTGCACTGTTTCTTAGTAATATGCCAGACATGTTCATGCACTGCTTTCAGTTATGCTGCTTCACACTTGAAGTGGGAGCTGATGTTAATCAAGCCAACATTATTCAGCTGGTAAAATTAATGGCAAAATCTTACTTCACTTTCTGTAACTGAAACCAAATTAGAGGAAACAAATTAACCATTTTTAAAATTATTATTATTATTTATTATTATTATTTTCAAATACAACAGGATTTATTTCTTAAAAAAATAATAAAAATATAAAAACCAATATACATTTGTCATACATTTGTATTTTTACATGGGTATGTATGGGAGATTTGTATTGATTGTGACAAGATTATTCTGTAACTGAAATGTGTCCTTTCCTAAAGATTTTTTTTCTCTGTAAAATAAGTTAAAAGGGAGTACATTCATAACAAGATTAATATGCAATTTATAAAATACTTCAGGAATACAATAACTTATTAGAAGCCTATTCCTCAGCTGTGAGACAGATGTGTCCTGTTGGTGTCCCACCGCATTCAGCGCCTCATCCCTCAGAATCACCAAGAGTTAGTTGATCTCATCAGTGACATTCACCTGTTGCTTTCACCCAAACAATGCCAGCCTTGTTTTGAAAGTTAGATGAGGTGCATGTGTGCATGCTTGCTGCTTTCGGTTTACATTTTGTGTATTTGATTTCAAACTCTTGGAATGTTCACAAGGAAAAAAAACACCTTTCACAGGGAGTTACAGCAAGTTTGCTATAGAAGCTCTTAGCTGTGAGAACTAAAACTCAGTTTTACAGGATATTCAGTTACTAGCCACTGACTTCTTCACTGCACTCCATGATGAGAATATTAATAACCACTTTTCTTATAGCACAGTACTTCAGCCCTCTTCATTCTCTACTGCAGTACTACCTACATATAACCCCTCACAATTCCTCCAGTTCCTCTCTTTCTTCTTCAGATCCCCACCTACTTTAGTTTGCTTTGTGTTCTCAGGAAGAGGCAGAGCACATTATCCTGGCTTGCTGATGCAAGCATGCTGGTTGATTTGCTGGGGGAACAGCAGACAGGCATCTTTAACCAAAGAGGAAGTTCTAGAAGTAGAGGAAGTGGAACTGCTGCTGAGAACCAAACAAATGGCATCAGTCATTTTACACAGCTACTCTCACAGAATCACAGAATTTCTAGGTCGGAAGAGACCTCAAGATCATCGAGTCCAACCTCTGACCTAACACTAACAGTCCTCCACTAAACCATATTGCTAAGCTCTACATCTAAACGTCTTTTAAAGACCTCCAGGGATGGTGACTCCACCACTTCCTTGGCAGCCCGTTCCAATGTCTAACAACCCTTTTGGTAAAGAAGTTCTTCCTAACATCCAACCTAAAACTCCCCTGGCGCAACTTTAGCCCATTCCCCCTCATCCTGTCACCAGGCACATGGGAGAACAGACCAACCCCCACTTCGCTACAGCCTCCTTTAAGGTATCTGAAGAGATCAATAAGGTCGCCCCTGAGCCTCCTTTTCTCCAGGCTGAAGAAATGATTCTGATTCTCTGGTTCTCCTTGAGGCCTAAACCACAAACTTAGTATTTCTTATATTATCCAGTATGTCCTCAATTTTATTTGGGGGGGGAGGAGAGGGGGAGAAAATTATAATATAGCATGAATCTTGTTTCTTGGAACCAGGCCAAAAAATATGTTCTTGACACAATTAAATTAGTTTTACTCCATCTCCCAGAATGTTATGACAATATAATAGTATTACACAATGAAAATGGTGAGAATGAACATCTCTAAACAAATCTAAAACAAATCTAAACAAATTAGTTCTTTTGACACAGGTTTAAATCTGCAGAGAATTAGTAAGAACAGCATTCTGAGTCAGAGCATGCGTACATATATTTTGCTAACATTCTTAGAATATGCTCTTTTTTTTTTTTTTTTTCCCTAATCTGAAGGTGTTTTTTTGTTTTTGTTTTTTAGTTCACTGTTGCACAGTATCTTTGCATCGTATAGGTGTGCACTGTGCATATTTTGGTAATTTTATTGGCCAGAAGAGCCCAGATCAGATGTCACTCTTCTCCAAGAATATCAAAGCACTTTGGCCACAAGCATATACTTTTTTATTATTATTATTATTATTTTTGTTCACCAATCTATAGGTGTAAACTATTGCAATCACTCAGCTTCTTAGGGCCTTTTTTTTTTAAAAAAAAAAAAAAAAAAGTTAAGAAGGTGTTATTTGTGAACCTAATTCCTCTTTTGGGATGCTAATCTTCTCAAAATTAAATGTCACTGTTAATGATTCAAAGATAACATATCCATAACTAACAAGTAATAGCTAAAATGTAAACTCAAGCTTGCTAATAACTGGAGATGTAAGTCCCAGTTAAATTCCTTCATGGGGTTCATGAACCCCATCTAAGAGCACTGGTACTGAATCATCCCTTTGTTTCCCTTATTAATATTATTCCCCTTATTTTTCATTTATTTATTTATTTATTACTCTGATTTCAGACTGCTGCAGTTCAAAAGTTGTCTCTATCTTCTTATAATGCCTATCACAATAGAAATTAAAAGGTTATTCTTGTGAGAATATTAGCAACCTAGGATTAAACTCCGCACTTTCCTTACCCACAATTATGCCTTAGTGTAGCAGATGCTGATGCTGTCTGAAAAGTTTAAGTGGAGATGACCTGATAAAATCTTGTTAAACATATTTGGCCTTCCATGATGTTTCTTAGCAGTCACAACCATGCACACCAAAATCACAATATAAAAAAAAAGAAACCAAAGCTCTGTTGTGACTACACAAAGTTAGAACAAAGAGGGAAAACAAGAAACTGATATCCATCAACATTTCCTCTCCTTCATTCTTTAAGAAAACAGATTTATAATTAGAAAAAATGATTGTCATTTTAATCAATATATATATTTATCCAGTTTCAAAAATGGGTTAATCATCTTCATCCTTAAGTATTTTAAATCTCATTTTCCATGCTCTCAGTTAGTCTGGTATATCTCCAGGGCAACTCATTTGACAGTAATAAATTTATCTTTCTCCAGAAGAGATGGAAATCTGGGAACTTAGATTAAGTTTCAGTATTTTTGAAAAGTATTTCTGCTGAATGCAACACTTTTTTCCCAGCTGCTGGAAAATTAAATTCTGATTTAAATAATATTCATTTGCATCTTATAGAAAATATTTTCTGTGCAGACTCAAGGAGAGACAATAATTATAGGATCACAGTCTAACAATTAACTAATTTTATTAAATTACAATATTGTTATCAAAAAAAGAAACAGTGAAATGGTAGCTAAAGCAATAATTGTTTTACGTTGCTGTTAATTTTTCTGTCAACAAATAGAATTTATTTCTAAACTTCCACATTGTCTCTTTTATAAAATGTTTTATTCCATTTTTGAACAGATCAACATCTGTTTATTTATTATCACTATTTATTTTGCTACTAGTTTTGGATTGTTGCTGTTTCCTTTTTAAAATTCCGTCCTCCCCCCCCCCCAAAAAAAAAAAACACAATAATGCCAAACAACGTTCAGCTGTCAACCTGAAAATAAAGTAAAGTAAAGAAATGCATTTTTATTTCTTGATAAGTCTGTCATCTGCATCTATTCAGGGAAAAAAGTATGGTAGTATCAAAAGGTCAAACTGTTTTATAAATTAATACACTGAAAATTTTTAAATGCTAAAAGAACATCAACACCAGCAGCTTTTCTAAAAGAGCAATAGACAGTACAAAAGATTTTTCATTGAAAATACATTTCAAACAGATAAAAGATTTTTGCAACTTGGTTTGTAATATGATGTTTCCAATTGTTAAAATGTCAAGAATTGTATGAAGTTCAGACTGTATTTTTTGCATTTTTGAGATCCCCCATGTTACACACTGAGTAACATCTCTCTTGGTTCCATTTCTTTAAAAATCTTTTTTTTTTTTTTCTTTTCCTAATATCTCTAATTAAATCACCATTTTCCCTGACACCAGACCATAATTTATTTCAATTTGTTTACTCTTATGGGTGTCCAACCTCTTTGATTTTGTAAAACAATAACAGCAGAAGAAATACTTTGGTCAGCAAGGCCATATCCTTCATTACTACAAATACAGCCTTTTTGCAAGAAAGGAGTTAGCAGAACTTTTGATTGGTTTTGTTGAGACTTGTGTCTGGATGAAACTGTGCTGCCAGAGCTGCACGTGTTACAGCATAGAAAGCCTTCTGGATGAGACTGGCTCTTTAATACTCAGTCCACAGGCCTGAATATTAAAGATTATTTTGCAAGTTTAGCAGCTGTTCTTTCACCAGAAGTTAAGTGAAACAGAATTGAAGTAAACAGCAAATTCAAAACTAATCAAAACACAGAAACAATTATAGAAGATCTGTAGTTGAGAATCAGTGCTCAGAATAAATTACGTCAAAATGGGTTTCACTGGATTCCCCTGGATTATTATATTTGAGGGGAAGTGGGTTTTTGGATGTTTTCTGCATTGGATGTTTTTTGTTTATTTTGTTGTTGTTTGTTGTTGTTTATTCCACATAGGAGGGATTAATACTTTGTCTCTTCTGTTTATTTTTCTGCTTTCTGCTTTCTTCTTTTCTGCTTTCTAGTACCTCCATTCCTTCCTTCTTCCTTAATTTTGCTCATTTAATTATTCTGTTTACTTGTTCCAGCTCTGTTCTGCTAACTCAAGTCATTTTCCATTCCCACTATCAGGAGATTACTGAGTAAAGGCACTGTCTGCAACTGAGCTGAAAACTACACACAAGTTCATCTTTGTGAACTATATATAAACTTAGAAATTGTTTGTTACCCCAAGCTAACTGTATTGGAAAACATAACAATTTCAGAGAGCAATGGAAAGATAAGCTTCCTGACAGCCAATTGTTTTATCCGCAAATAAAACATCAGTTCTGTGCTACACATACAGGACATTCTTTCCTTAACAATATTTATGCATTTCTCTGTCTTTTAAGTAGATTGCTATCTTGAAGAAATTCATCAAGACATGGAAAAGCTGAGAAAAGTGGATAGCTTTCTACAGGAAATGAGACATCGTGTGCAATCACAAGATTAAAAAGTAGAATACCCTTACTGAAGTTGGGTCAAACATAGAAAATGTTTCCTTGCATTTCTTCAAGCACATAGACAGAATTAAGTGCTAATTAAATAACCATATTGTCATTAGCAACAACTACTTGCCAATTATTTAAAAGATTTGTCAAATCAGCTAATAAAAACTTACAGGAATGCAACCGTTATCTGCATCAAGAGGATTTCAGCAGAGATATCAAAAATTAAGTCCAAAACAGAACCCATTTCTGAGTGATCACATTGCTTATTATGTAAGTGGAGAGGTAGCAGGCAGGAAAACATTTCAGGTCTAAATCTGCCATCTATTTTTTATATTTAATCATCCATTTAATTCATCTATTTAATTCTGTAAATGAATGAAATTTAAGTGAGTTGTTCAATCAATTAAACACACATTTATTACATGTCCTACCTTGTCCTACTTAAAAGCAAGCCTTATAAACAGGCCACTTTTATCAAATGTTGTGTGATTTACAGGTGGTCTCTAGATGCAGTACATAATTCAAGCTTAATACACTATAGAAGAAAAAACCTGAGGGGCATCAAAAAGTGTATGTAAAAGTGTCACAGCAATGATTGTCAATTGTAACTCAGAGAGCCTGAGACAAGACTGGAAACTTTTGGTTGCTCTGCAGCCCTGTGGGAAGGAGCTCCCTTTTAACAGAGAGATGGTTTTGTAAGAAGCACTGGAGTCTAGAAATACAGATTAGGTCAAAATAATTTTAAAAAAAAAATGAAAAAAAAAAAAAAGAAAAAGAAAAAGAAGAGTAAGAAGCTTTTCCCTCTGAAGTAGACCGGATGAATTGTATACATCTTTGTCCTTATTGTCCTCCATCTCTGTCTCAATAATCAGAAGCTAAGACACTCATCTACCATATAGGATTTGTCCCCAAGCAGGTTGTATCTGAAGGTACCTGAATTATCAGAGTATGTATTTAATTTCTGTTTTTCAGTCTATTTTTTCCACATGGAAAATAATATTCCCTGGGTCAGAGAGAGTTTCACAGTCACTAATATCTCAGGCTGTTGCACATTTTGTGAGTAACCACTAACTCTTCTGATTTTTCTGGGAATTTTTTGTAAGGACTAATGAATGAACTAAATTGTCTCTGGGAGTTTTCAAAGCCCAGTATTCTTTAAGTCTCTAAAGATTCCCCCCCCCCCCCCCCTTTTTCAAATGGATTTTACTGTGAGGATTGTGTCAGTAAGTAACACGGTAATTCAAGATGGTGGGCATAGGCATTTTTCTTAGCTAAGGTTTCAAAACAGATATTATCCCCCCAGCTTCAACCTCTTTCTGATATGCAGACTTTCTGTAAAATAATAGCTACATTTAAGATAATAACAATAATAATAATCTGTTGTCTTTTTTTTTTTTTTTCCTGGCTAAATACATTAATGTTTATTATTAATACATGACTTTTTTTTTTTTTTTTTTTTTTTTTTTCCAAAGACTACAAAAGAAGAAGGTGCTTTGTGCATATAATAGTGCTTTCATTGATAACAAAGACACCACCATAGTTTCAGATGTTGTAATAGGAACAAAGGACAATTTTGCCTTGTAGATGATGTCTTCCCATGGCAAGGCTGCTACTGTAGTCTCCTTTGTGTCCTGCATGAGTCTGGCTCTCCAGATTCTGGAGTGCAGTGGGATATTTATTACTAAATTCCAAAATTAATTAGCCTCAAACATATTGATGCTACAAGTAATTAAGACTAAAATCTTTGTTAAGATCTGATGTTACTTCCCTGATGCCTAGAAAGCAGTGTAATTATTTCTATGAAACTTGAGCTTTTTGTACTGCAAAGAATAGGAGATTTTATTAAAACCAGATTTATATAGCACTGTATTGTTTGCAACTCCTATTCGTATTATAGACATTTACAGTTGAGCATTTCCTCAGACTTAAAAAACATAGAATTTTTTTAAAAACTGAAAGCAACAGTTAATCAGAGACTAAACTGTCTTGCTCAGCTTACTAATAATGTGAATCTCAAAGATTGTGTCACTCTTAAAAACAAAATATAAAATATTTTCTGTTCCTGAGATTGACAGTGCAGCACATTCCTTATTCATTTAGGTTATTCGTTTAGCTTACACCAAAAATACAAGGAGAAAAAAAAAAAAAGACAAGAGGGAAAAAAAGAAGAAAAGTGAAAAACAGATCCACAAAAAAATAAAAAAAATATACAGGCAAAAAATGTCAGGGTAACTTCATTCTCACAGTGTATTGGGAACAAGCCTGCTTCCTGAATCTTACTTTGGATTTGCATGTGAAATCAGAAGTTATTTTGGACCCAAATCATATAGTATGAAGCACATTAGCTATCAAACGGGATAGGATAAAAGGATGGAAAAGACTTTTAAGATCAAGTCCAACTGTTAACCTAGCATTGCCAACCATTTGCCAACTAAGCATACTGCACAAGGGACTTGACCATGTAATATAAATCTCTGATGAATCACCTGGTAGTTCTGAAATATTTCTGTACTGCTGTAACCAGCAGCTGATGTGATGCTAGTTATCTGTAAGAAGCAGAAAAGAGTATTTCCTCAGCAGATGTGCTGGGGATAAACAGGTACCTCTTCACTCCTAGCTTCACCATTTTCCTTCTGCAGAGCATTTGAGCCTGGGTAAGTGAAATGGGCACAACCACAGAGCTAGGTCGGGAAAGGATGCACAAGGTGAAACTATAACAAGCAGTAAAGCTGTATATCTCCCTTCAGTATGTAGCAGTAGCTGTAACAGTCCTAAATATCTAAACTTACAGCTGTGCCAAGTACAGATGGCACAAGCCGTTTTTGGTTGTTCACAGGCACCTATTTTGTATGCCATCACTCTACGTGTGGAACCCATGTGTAAGTCTTGCAGTCAATTACCTTTTTTGGGAGGGATATACATTTTTGCATCTGTTCCAAAAAGCTTATGTATGTTTTGGGGAAGTGATAAAAAAAAAAAAAAAAAAAAAAAAAAAAAAAAAAAAAAAAA
>CM021732.1:38645670-38717250 GCA_011075105.1 Heteronetta atricapilla | reverse complement strand
AAAAAAAAAAAAAAAAAAAAAAAAAAAAAAAAAAAAAAGCTGGAGTCACATGTGCACCAGCAGATACTAGCAGGCATTTTTACTGACAAGTATATAGTTATCTTGTCATAAAATAACCAAAGCTTTCTGTAAGTAGATATCCCATGCATATATGGGATAAACAAACCAGGTGACTTTTATCCATATTGTCAGTTTCAAGCAAGGGAAAGCATTTTGCATCTATGAGTGAAAAAAATCAATTTTTAAATAACTGTGTAAGTTTAAGTATTTGTCTGCAAATTATATTAAATAAATAAGTAAAGTAAAAACACCACAAGGCATTAATTTAGTCTGCCCCCAAAATTATAAGGAAGAGGCATAGAGATAAATGGAATATGGGATAAAATAAAACCTGTGTTTATATAATTGAGGCTACTCTAAAAAAAATTGTCAGCATTCTTTGATAAGATATTCTAGAGAATCAAAAAAAAAAAAAGAGTATTTAAGTTCCAGTTTTAATTCCAATCTAAGTGTGAGTGGACAGTATTTTTTGATGGAAAAAGAATAAGCATAAACTAGTAGATTACCTCATATTACTGTATATTCAACTTCAGGCATTTTCAGAAATGGTCCTAGAAAAGAGGAGGGAGAATGAGAAGACTATAAAAGAGAGTTCCTGAACCCAGAATCTTGGAGGATACTATCAACACTAAAGGAAGATAGGAATATCTCATAGGAAGTACTCCTGAAAATTCATGAGGTCTGTAGAAGAGGAATTATATTAAGTAATGCAACTACAATTTCAGGTGGATTTCTCCTAATGTTATTTATAATCTGGAGATGAAAAAGGGAAAAAGAGCCAAGTATGATGGCTGATCACAGGGTGACTGATCCAAGAAGTCCATTAGACCATTAAAAAGGATTCAGGAGCCTAGGGAATGTGATATGACATGGCTAGTAAAAATGAGATGTACTAGCACCATTAAACGAATACTGTTGAGAATATTTGAAATATTATGTGCAGCTTTGTTTTCATTTTTGACTGAACTTAAAAGTGTCAGGACAGAGCTACTAGAAAAATTGGGAAAACTGCAGGAATAAGAAGAAAAAGAATAGAATTTTGTTTGGCAACATAAAGCCTAAGGAGACATATGGCTCTATGTGAGAAAGAGTGCTTGTGACGTGAGTAAGGAAAGATAGGAACTACAAAAACATTGTGTGTTTATTCATGTATTTATGCATTCAAAATTAGGAGAAAATTTCCATTGAAAGTATGAGTAAAAGAACCCTCTCCCAAAGAGATCAACACCTCCCTCACAAATCCTGTTTGAAGATTAAGCTGAAAAAAAATTTAGAAACTACATGATGTGTTGATAGCAAGACACTTGGTTCTGTGACTCAGGAAATCCCTTCTATTCCTTCTTTTTTGAAACTATTGAATAAAAAAAAGAAAAAAAAAAAAAAAAAAAGCTAAAATGAAAGTCCTACACTAGAACTTCACATAAAACAGGAATGTTTAGAACATCTGCTCTGAGATGGGAAAACAGGTTTCTAGCTGTCTTATTGAGATGAACACTGAAGGGATCCCAGTGATACTCTTTTAATATTTTATTACAAATAAAATATTGTAAAGGTTTGGGGCTGAGCATAAATGGAAATTTCTTTGTTAGAATAGCTTCAGCCAATTATTTTCAATATCTAAGACTTTCACATTTTTAAACATACGGGAAGTATTTTTCCATTTCAGATTTCTTATAATGGCAAAAACATTTCTGTCTTGTCCCCAGTTGCCATAAAGACTGTCACATTTCAAAAACATTTTCTTTGTAGTATTTTACATTAGAATCTGCTATTATGTGTTCCATCAATACCTCCTCTAACATCATTAATTTTAGCAAAAGAATGAAAAAGAACTGCATCAAGTATTAGAAGATTTGGATATATATAATCTGTAAAAATACATACAGTAACAACATTTATCTATTTCACTGCTGAGTGAAATAGACAGCTTTAGCTTTTAAGACCATGAATATTTAATTTCTACCATGTTCACTGTTCCATTTTCATTAATTGCTAAATTCCCGTATGTGTAAACTTGTGTCAGGTGTACATTTTCATTTATAAGGGTGTTTGGAGGTGATATAATTCCCTGTTACTTTAGTCATATGCTAATAAATCCATTAATTTCTCTTCATCTAGATACAAAAATATATTTTGCAACCCAGTCTTCAAAGGCTTTATTTATGGAATATGCTAGATTATCTTTAATCTCTATAAATTATTGTGCAAGAATGACAGAAATTGCAAAGTACACAAGATTATAAAAGGTAATCTGCAAAAATACTTATGGAGTTTAATTTTCATGCAACCAAAAGTGAAACGAGCACACTGAAAGATGGAAACTTCAACTTCTATACAATTTTTGGTAGGAATATCTCTAGTTATTTACACAAGAGGATCACTCTCCCTTTTAAGTACCCCTTAGGAAATATACCTATTCTGCACTTAAAAGCCAGGGCATAATAAAGTTCATTGCAAGGACCAGGAGTATAACAGCAAGCATTTAAATGTTCATTAATTTTGACATGTATTATTTCCACCCATATTACAGTATGTTCTTACAAATTTGTATATCTGAGTCTTTCAAACTCTTCTTCCCCAAAGTATTTCCAGGAAACAAAACAAAACAAAACAGAAAATAAAAATAAAACACCACCATCACAAAAAAGATACTAAGTTATATATCAGAAAGAAAAGATAGACTACATATATAAACACTGTATTTTTTAAAACGTCTGTTCCTCAAACCTTGTTTTTTTCAGCTATTTTCTTATTTAAAGCACAGAATTTATGACCACAACTACATCATACACTGAAGCAACTTTATATCAGTACAGTTTTGTAGAGCTATGGTTAATCATTAGAGGTGCTCCCAGGTCTCTAAGAAGTGTCATAGAAATAAAAAATAAAATATAGTAGGAAAAAAAAATCTACTCAGAGGGTAGTGAGGCACTGGAACAGGTTGCCCAGAGATGTTGTGGTTGCCCAGCTTCTGGAGGTGTTAAGGCCAGGTTTAATGGGGTTTTGAGCAACCTAGTCTAGTGGAAGCTCGCTCTGCCCATGGCAGGGGTTTGGAATTAGACAATTTTAAGGTCCCTTCCAACCCAAATAATTCTATGACTCTAATGATGAATTAAAGCTTGCAGCTTGACTAAAACATGGGCTGATTTTCAGTTGTTCTTGATCCAGAGTAAAAATTATGGTGAATAAAAAATTAGTAGATTTCATGATTCACCCATCCTGATACGCAGCTATTGCTATAAATCCATGGCATCCACATTGGAAAAAAAAAAAATCCAATACAGTTCCTGTTGGCTATGCTACTAGAGTATGAGATTACAATGAAAAAAAAAAAAAAAAAAAAAAAAAAAAAACTCTCAAATCTTGCTTATTATTAGTTAGTCTTTTTATAATGTCACCATGAGTCTAGATTTATAAGTAGTAATTAATTCACTGCAAGACGACATACACTTACAATTCTAGTTGCAGCATAAGTACAATAGCAGTAATAATTTCAATGAAAGCCTATAGAAAAAAATCCTCTTAATAAAATGAAATTCTAGCATTAAGTGTATTACTGTTAAAAATGCAAAGGAAATTAAAGAAAATAAAAACCACATGAAAATTATTACTAAGATTCACAGGTAAATCTGCATATATAATCCATTCTTATTTTTCTAGTTACATCTCACAAAGAATGGATTTAGTATGAATTTAGGGAATATATGCCAATAAGCTGAACCATGCCAACAAGCCAACAAAACCGACAAGCTAACAAACATGCCAACAAGCACCTTCTACCTCACCCCCCTGATTGGGGGTTTAGTCCCTTATGTGCTTGTATATCTTTTGCTTGCTATAACCTGTATGTTGTGTAACTATGAAATTTGATAGATCAACACTGAATTCTTTCACAGTTCTATGTGTTTCCATAGTGCTAACTGGAGATCATTACGAGAAGTCATTTTCTAGTTCAAGATCATCATCTGTTAGTCTTTTAACGAAATTCCTTCCCTGCTTACTTAAAGTACAGTCTACAATGACAAGCCAGATTTTTGCTGCTGATGATCATATGAACCTTCCTATCCTCACTCTTAAATTCAGAAATCCTACATGGGTCAATAATGACAGCTCATAGGCTTCCAGCCCAAGCAGAAAAGGTGCTTGGAGGGGGCATTAAAAAAGTGGAAGATTGAAATTGTGTGTAAATATTCAGCAGAACTTCCTTTAAACTGCTCCAATTTACACCAAGGCCACAACAACAGTATTTTGGAATCAGGAGGTTGCAAATGGCTGTTAAACAGTGGTGTCTCCATCTCCAGTACTATAAGATTTCCTGTGAAATAGATGAAAAGATTATATTTTATCTTCCTTGATTCACTCTGAAAGGCTCTGTAAACTCCTAAGAAATTTGATACTTTCAGCCATTGTTTTGGTGTATGTTTGCTTTTAACACATACTTAACTGATGTAGTCATCTTATATAATTTCTGCTGACACAAAGGATTAGCATATGAATTTTAGAAAAGTAGTCTGTGTTCTACAACCAAAAGAACTGTCCACTCCAAGAATCTACAGGGTCTAATCTGCCCTGATGGACATGATCAACAGTAGCTCAACAGAAACTGGAATGGACTGCAGCAACAACAGAGGAAGATACAACAAGCACAATAACAATCTGGGGTAATGTCCTAACTCATTAATGGATCATAACTAGCTTGACTTCCTGCCTGCTTCTAAGAATTCCTACTCTTAGAAGTAATGGAACACCTCTGTAAGGGGTGGAGCTTAAGCTGTTCTCTTCAGACAGTCTGAGGTAGCTTTGTGCAGACTTGTATAATTTCCTTAGCACATAGTGTTTGAAAATAAGGAAACCTCAAGTTAATTAATATGTTGCAAACTAATCATAGAAACTTAAATTATCTTGTCAATTTGGTAGCATCCTGAAAAATTTTCAAGTCTATGGCAACACTTACGTGCATGTGGATAAAAGCATTTCACATAAGAAAATAAATGACCAAGGTACACGAAAGTTTACAGTGAATATTTTAACAACATCTGAGTTATTTCCAGTTCTTTGCTTGGTGCATAAATTCAGAGTATTTGATATGATGGTAAACAGAGAGGTGTCTAGTGGGAGTTGTGCTGCCAGCTTCTGTGGGAATAATATCATTCCCACAGAATGATGCCCTTTTAAATTAGGGCTTATATGTTGAGCTTGATTATGAGGAAAGTTTGCATAAAGCTTTCCTTAAAGTATTTTCTTGGTCCGGTTACACCATTTATTTAGAACTCAGGTAGTAATCACAAGGATTAAGGACACAGTTCAGAAAAGTGTCAATACCTACATGGCATTACAGAGCAATTCATAATGACATGGAAACTTCATTTTGAAGATAAAAATGTCAAGAAATAATAATAAAAGAGCAACTTAGAAAAACACTAATGCATTCAAATGGATGTACTCAGACATATTGCTTCTTATCCTTCTATTTTAAGAGCTTTTAAATTTAAAGAGTGAGAGGTTTTATTTAATAATATAATATTTTCTTACATTACACTATGTGATAATCAGGAAAGCAGTCAGTGCACATAAGGAGACAAGTGGAAAAGAAAATTATCCTACTTCCTTCAGCTCAGTGAAATCACAGTGTAATTCATGTAATGCAAGTAGATGTAAACAAGATCCAGTAAGAAAGCACCTGCAGACCTACATTCCATTGCCTTACCAAAAAAAAAAAAAAAAAAAAGGCCTAAAAAAAGAGCAGCTTCATTATAATCAGATGCTGGAGCTTTGCAGGTCCTGGAAACTCAGCAGCACCTTTAAATTTCCCATTCTGCAACATATGAGGTGCAAATGGAGAGGTCATTCATTTCATATAAATAAAAACCAGAAGCCTTAACAGGAAATGACATAACAATAACATAGAATCACAGAATCACAGAATTTCTAGGTTGGAAGAGACCTCAAGATCATCGAGTCCAACATGCAATTCTGAATATATAATCACATTGAAAATGTCTACCTATCTATCTTTTCTAAAAGATTTCTTATTCTATTCTATTCCAGAAAATAAACTTATTACTAGAGAGAGTGTGATCAATGCAGCCAAAGCAAGGAAAAAAAGGATGCCCTCTGTCCTATTCTGGTCATTATGACCAATTACTTATTGTGTTGTCTTTATAATATTGTTTCTTTTCCTTTCAGCTGCTTGAACTACAAGTCTCTCAGGGCCACACGACTCCCTTAAGACATGCTTCGATTATATTTACCAGGTCTTCTTTCTCATTTTATTTTTGTGGCACCATTGTAATATATTGCTGGTATTTCTGCCCTGAAGACTCATTTGAATATATCATAGAATCATTAAGGTTGTAAAAGACCTTAGAGATCATCTGGTCCAACCATCCCCCTACCACCAATATCACCTACTATACCATGTCCCTAAGCATCACATCCAACCTTTCCTTGATCACCCCTAGGGACAGTGACACCACTACTTCCATGGGCAAACTGTTCCAATGCCTGACTACTCTTTCTGAGAAGAAATTTCTCCTCATTTCCAACCTGAACCTTCCCTGGTGTAATTTGAGGCTATTTCCTCTAGTTGTATTGCTAGTTATCTGTGAGAAGAGGTTGACCTCCAGCTCCCCACACCTTCATTTCAGGTAGTTGTAGAGAGCAATAAGGAGGCTCCTCTGAGCCTCCTCTTCTCCAGACTAAACAATCCCACTACCCTCAGATGCTTCTCTTAGGACTTGTGTTCCAGACCTTTCACAAAGCTTTGTAACCCTCCTTTGGACATGCTCTAGGGCCTCAATGTCTTTCTTGTACTGAGGGTCCCAAAACTGAATAGAGTTGAGGTGCAGCCCCACCACAGCAGAGTACAGCAGGACAATCAGTCCTGCTGGTGTGTTTCTGATACAAGCCAGGATGCCATTGGCCTAACTTCTCAAGACTCCTAATTCAGGATAGTAAAGTAATGTTATTTCTCTTGAAACCTGTGAAAAAACACTCACAGTAATTATCCCTTTGGAAATGCCTCTCTAGTCACAAATTACTTACTAATAAGCATAGCTATTTAGAAATACAAATAACTGGAATTATTTGTTGAAACGTAATTTCATATGTATATTTTGTTAATGAATGACTTGCTTTGACTGCACGGCTGCCACTCATATTAACATATTTTAATTCTTTATTATATCCTTCACCTACAACATATTTTAAGGACACATGAGCATGAAAGTGCACACACTGGAGGTGTGCACTTATAATGCCTGGAGGAATTATACATGTTGAAGAAAAGTTTGAGTTATGGATAGAAGAAGAAAATACAAAACTCAAATTCTATGTTTCCTGATAAAATATATTGATTTTTTTAAAAAAAGAAATGGACAAATTTTAACTGGAGACAATAAGGAAAATAGTTTAACTCATGAGTAAATCACAGAAGATAGACAGCAAGGGTGGGAGGCAGTACTGCAGCTTAGTGATGCAGCACTTTTTCAAATCTACCATTTGGATCACAGTAGGACATATTAATGACTTACACCTACAGACACAATTGATTCTGTGATATACCTTAAACATAAAAACTTTGCTTCTAATATATATTTTCTTGATATCTGACATTGACATTCATGCTTACATGTTCATTTTTGCTTGTCATAATGATGGATGTTCACAAACACAAAAATAAATAATAATAATAATAATAATAATAAAAAGACTTCCAAAAAAGCCATGCTACTAATTCCTCTTTTTAACAAAATTGAGTGTTTTTCTCTATCCTCTTACTATTCAACATGAAACAGTGTCTTGTCTTCTCAAGTATAGGCACTGCAACAAGTAGACATTCAACACAGGAGTCTTTGATTTTCTACTTTGTTCCCTAATCATTGCCTACAAGAGACAAATCGGTAATGTGAAACCTGACCTAATGAGGTGTGTGGTATGAGGAGAAGCAAAGAAAAGCAGGCAGAAGAGAAAAAAAGATTCCCTTCTCTACTGTCCAGTTTAGTGTGTTCATTTCATTTGCAAGTTATTTTCCTTATTTACAAAAGACATCTTGAACTTAGCCTATTAAATCTTGCAAAAGATTTCTATAAAGAAGCTGACAGTGACACATACAGAACAAGAAATGTGGTAGTTTGATAGACACTAGAATAAGCTCCAGTAGACTAAAATTGATATTTTCATTAAAAGGGTCATATTTTATTAAGTTTTATATATATGACAGAAGTGGATTCAGAAAAAGAAACTTTTTTTTTTTTTTTTTTTCTTTTTATGTAAGAATCTCAAATATAGGCAAGAATCTCAAAAAAAAAATAAAAATGCAATCAAAAAAGACTTAAAACATCTGCCTCAAAGTTTATACCTAAACCTAGACCATATTCTGTCACACATGGCATGATGGCATGGAGAAATCCATTACCAGAAAGTGAAACAAAGTGAAAGAGCTTGTCTTGAATTAATAAATTAAAGATTTAATTATGCAGTGATTCCTTGCAGTGTTCTTCCCATCTGAGCTGAGTGATTTTGTCTGATACAGACAGAACCACAACATTCAGTTAAATGGATCCAATCTGGTTCTCCATGCTTGTCAAAAAAATATATCAAGACTGTGCTCACTCATTTATCTCCCACATATTTTTTTCAAAGGCACATAGAAATAAAAAGAAAATCCTCATATCAAGATGTATATTCAATTGTCTTTACTGGTGGACTACAGAATTTCATATGGAAGGCAGTGATGAAGGGCTATTTGTGACTCTTGCCTGGTATAGGAGTTATCACAAATGTTCTGACCTTAGACAAACCCAGCCTATAACTTTTCTAAAGAAAAGTCAGCACCTCCTCTCTAGCTAGGTCTACTATCCTAATGGAAAGACAGTGGGGAAAGACTTGACACAGTCTGACCTACAACAATTATTGTAGGGCTTTAAGTTGTTCTGCTGACCTAAGACACTTGCAATTTTTTAGCCATTCACCCATAACATTTCATTCAGCTCCCATGCCCACATTTTTAAATGCATCCGTTTCTGATCAACAGCTAAAACTGATCAGTATTTCCCATTTCTTAAAGCATATCTCTGGATCAGGACCTTCCTCTAAGTATGTTGTTACTTAATTACTTTGCTAAACAGAGCAAGAAATATTTTACAGCTAGGTAAATGGCAGATACTGTTGCTTTCTAAACATCTCTTCTCTGTTCAATGAAGCAGATCTATCACCTGCATCCACATACATAATAGCCACTACTGATTTTTAGTTTTATTTTTTTGAATTGAATTTAAACATACTCTCAAAGTCAAATACAGGATATGTTGTAAACAATTTGAGATTTTTTGAAGGGGCTTATGATTCCTTTCAATATAGTAAATCTTCCAAAAGATCATTTAGTAGCAAACATGGTAATTATGGGGTTCCTCAAATAATTTACCATTCTTCAATTAGAAAGATATTAAAAAAGAAATAAGATACAAAGTAAATGGAACATTAATGATAACACCTCACAAATACACCTTTGAAAGACTGGTAGCAAACCCCACCCCACCAAGACTCTGTTTATATTCTTTGTAAAAGTTAAGGCTGTATAGTTATTTCTTCATCTCCTGTTTGTACAGCATTTATTACATGAAATTAACTCATCAGTTCCACCAAAGAAAACTTCATAACAGAGAGGCAATTCATAGCATCCATAATGGAGTGCTTACAAATTTTTCCATGGTTGGAAAAGATATAGCAAAACCCAATAAAGCTTTGCCTGTTGCTCTGTTTGGAATACAAGGTCTCCTAATGACATATCCCAGTGCCATTAGATATGATCTGATACTGTGATGCAAATATTTCACTGTCTCTGTCTCTACTTAAACACTGTACTTGCCATGTCATTTATGCCTTCTCAGCTGCTAGGATGGAAGAACATCTCTTCTACCCTGCAGCTCAGCATTTCCAAAATTCCTGACTACTCAGAAGATTTTTTTTTTTTTTCCTTCCTCAGCCTGGTTTTAAAATTGTGGTACAAGATGTAGAAACTCAAATCCATCTATTTCATGTTTCTTGTACCAGCATGACCCATTTTTCACTTTGAACTGTATAAAAGATATTTTTGTGTTTCACAGGTTCTGAAAGAATTGGGTGATTATGTTGTTCATTAAGGGAATAGGTTTATGGATTTAAATATATCTTCCTTATTTATTCTCTCATGTTTGCAGATTATGTCAGCAATAAATAAATTTAGTAATTTCTACAAAATAGTAAAAAAGTATGGTAAGAAAATAATGCAGTTAATTCTAAAACTCTAAGTTCTAGCTAAAATATAAAGCAAGTAATTTTTGCAAACCTGAAAGTATGATAACTTAAAAAAAAAAAAATAAGAAGTCAATAAAACTGCTGATTATGCTATAATATCAAAACTCCAGTATTACTTTAGGATCCACATGACATTGTTTTGCTCTGTTTTTCACAGTTTCCAGTCACTGCTACCTCGCCACACCAGCCTGAGACCTCCAGTTGCTGCTCATTTCCTCTGCTTATGCCAGGATGCAGGAGCATGGACCTTAACATTTGAAGAGAAACAGAGACTGATTCAATTGCTAGAAAGAAATTAAATGAAATTTGAGCAGGCTAAATCCTGGTACCAGCAACTGACATATTCCCCGTTTTCTTCAATGGAACTGTGAAGATCTGTGCTCTGTCTAGTACTTGCATTCATTATACTCTCAGTATTAACTACCCATGATATAAAACTAAGTGCAGTGATGCTGATTGGGTACTCAGAGCTGCATAATCTTGTTGGCATGAGTATATGTGACTATCTTACCTGTCAGTTTAGAGATTTAAGCATTTTGTTTGGCACTTAGGGAATTTCAAAATAAATTGTATTTCAATCCTGTGTAACCAAGTTCCACCAAAACAATAATTAAGTTGTACTAACATAAAACTGGTGTGAAAGATCAATCAAAAGCCAATAATATCTAAAATGTTTTCCTGTCGCTCCTACTTAATGTTTTGCATCTACATCACTTTTGACAGTTTGCTATTCAGTATAATAGATGTGTCAGTGTCTTTATTTTCATTTTTTTAAACCAATAATTTGAGAACAGACAGGGCTAGAAGAACCTGTGTCTTCAAATTACATTGTGTGCATCTCTGAAAAAATTCCATTTGGGCTGAAAAGAAGACACAGTGAAAGGAGGAAATGAAGGAATGGAAAAAAAAAATCATTTCTTTCTGCACCAAATGACAACATATGCAAACAAACAAAAACACAAAAAACACCAACTACAAAACAATATAACTCTACTCTTTGAAAATGACATAACTAACTTTGTTTTGTCCAAACTAATCTTCAGAAACAGTATTTTAATTCTGAACCTATTTTTAAGCTTAAACAAAAAGAGGTAAGCTTTTTAAAATTTCATGTAAAATATAAATAGGAAGATGTTTAGATGTTTAGATGTTTCATTGTTTATGACTTTCTACAGTCAGATTCCTCACTGTGACCATACATCTAAGTGGTTGAAAGGAGAATTAGTTATTCCCACAGTTAATCTGCTAAAATGTAAGTTTTCCTTATTGTCTTTCATTTCATATTTCCAGCCTCTTTTAAAAGAAACTCTTACAAGTTGAGTTCAGTTTGCTGCAACTCCAGTTTCCTCAGAAACTCAATTCCTTAGCTACTCTCTTCAGTTATTAATGATCATAGTGCCAGGTCACAGATTTATAGCTTTTCTGTTCAAAACCAATGAAGTCAGAGTGAAACATTTTATGTACCTTCCTGTGACTTACAAACATCATGTGTAAAAATAATATCAGGTTCATACATTAATATTTATCCATATATCAGTCCTGGGACTATAATACTTCAGTTTTAGGAAACATAACAAAAAACAAAACAAAACAAAACAAAACACAAAACAGACAAAAAAAAAAAAAAACACCAAAACAAACCCCAAAACCAACTAAAGATATTGTATTCAATCTATTTTATGATTGCTTTACATATATCTTGACAGATAATCAGGATGATCCTTTTAATTTACATTGAATATGCAAATAGATCTGGCAATAACTACATTTGAAGTGTTCTGTGTTTTAATTAAAGCAGGGTGAAAACCACAGCAAATTTGCTTTAATTATTTCCTGAAACTTAAAAATAAAAGGGGCGTATTCTACACTCTTTCATGCAGAATTGGATAGGTACCTTACAATTCACTATTCTAACTGGGTAAAAGGGAGAAATAACTACACCAAGCAGGTCAGAGCATTGAATATGTTTCCTCTAAGATATAAAATTTGTTTTTCATCATCACTTGTCTCTTGGATTTAGGGAAGGAAAAAACCTTCCCAACTCCTCCCCTCCCACCCCCCATCAGTGATGTATGAAAGAAAATGGAGCTGTCAAGGCTTTCGTTTCTTTTTTTTTTTTTTTTTTTTCAGCTACCTGCTTGACTCTGCAGAAGAAAAACAACACTATAGAAACCGCTGATGTTCTTCTTTCATGTTTCTACTGGGATGAATGCAAAAGAACATGGCAAGAAACAGAGCTCCACATAGATCATTCACTACCTAGCCCATTCTCTTCATTTCTGATTTAGCATTTCATCTCTGCATATGGCTCTATTGAAATTAACAGAATAATTAATAACATAAGGTAATAGATAAGATCATTATAAGATGATCAGTACTAAGTTACCTTTCCCCTGAGCCTGTCTTCACCTAGTGAAAATGTGACATTATGTCTCAAACATCAACTGAGAGTTTCTTCCCACTTCAACACAAAGGTCACTGAAGATAGATAAAGCAACGTTGGCTGGTTTTGCACAGAAACATCAAGAACACTAACAAGTTCTATTATTTTGGCTGTGCTGTGAAGATATTAATCACCCCCAAGAGAGTACAAATGTGGTAAATCTCCATGGCTGTTTGTGCAACAAACCATGGTTTAAGGGAATGGACTCAGCCTCTGGCCCAGTTATTATTTTTGAAACTGAAATTCATTTAAAATCATTCTCTGGCAGAGTTTACTTGCTGGAATTATATGTGATACACAGACTGTCTTGACCTGAAAAATATTTTTCCCCTGCTACAGAAATATCACACAAGTTTCAAGAAATCATAGCTTGTTTCACCCTATGCAGCTGGAACCACACATATAATGACTGAGAAGCTGTGAATTTCCTAATCACACTGATGAGCAGGTACCTGGGCTCTGTTCTGAGACAGGGATCAAAATTGCAGATAAGTTAGGTATGATCTCGATAACCACAATGTTAAATAAGCAGCCTTTCTACAGTCTCAATCAAGTTCAAGAGGATGAACAACAAAACAGATCTGACCGTGAAACCCTTCAAGCACATGAATGTGGGTACAAGAACAGTGGTCTGATCACTGGTATTACATGGGCAAGAAAAAAAATAATAAAATAATATTTTCTATGTTGTTCTTACAGCAAGCCAGAGAAATAAAATATCCATTCCCTAACCTGAAGTTGAACTGGCAACTGGCTGTGTCCTGAGATAACTCCTGCCTCTGCATATTGCTATGGAAAGTTCCACCAAAAAGCTTTTAAGAGCTATCTTGAATGCTGAGGTAATTCACTACTGTAATGTCTAGTGTATGACTAAAAACCTAGACCATACTGAAAGAAAAAAAAAAACAGTAACAACAAACAAGTTAATTAAAAGTGAATTCCTCTAAACTATGTTATAGTCTTAAAACAAAACAAAACAACAACAACAAAAAACTATTGGGAAAAAAATATATTTCCTGCATTAGTAAATAAAGTCCTATTTTGCATTTGTCATGCATTGCATCTTCCTGAAAAAGGGAGAGAAAATTCCACTGAATTTTAAGTATTCAAAATTATATATGATCATAGAAACACACAGACAAAAGCAAGTTCATCTATCTCCATCAACATTTAGAATCGACACAAGCCTAAGTTTTATGACCTGTTTGTATAGAAAACTTAGACTTAACAATTATATTTCTTAAGATCTGTTCTCACAACCTGTTTACCTTCTTCTAAAAATATATATATTAAAATTATATTCAAATCTAATCCAAGGTACATGTTAAGTACACATATTTACTTTCTAAACAAATATTTGTATCCACATCTAAATGAAACAAACAAACACCACCAACAACAAATGTACCAAAGGCTTAACAAATCATGATTTTTTTTTCTTGTTTGGGAACTCTTGTCATAGTTCTAAATTTATTTGTTGAATCTTAAGCTGGAAGTGACCACTGTGTTATCTATTTATCTTCACTTTAACAAAGATTCTTAAACTTTATATAATCACTTGTATACATTATAAGCAATCTACTGTCGACATAGCTCTCAAAATGCTAATACTACACAGAGATCTGCTCTGTTGATGGTAGGTTGTCTCCAATGTCAACCTGTTATACTATTTTAATGGAGATAAGATTAAATACATCAGCAACACTACCTACTGTAATTGACACAGAGATGTTACTCTGTCATTACTGACATTTACCACAGTGCAGAAGATAACCCTAGAATGCAGTGTATGCCAAGAAACTGTTTTTAACATACTCTATAACTTATGCTAAACTTTGTAAAATATAAACAAATTACTAACAAAACAAAAAATGGTAAGAAAAAAAAAAAATAGCCTCCCTAAGCCACTTTGCATTTACTTGAATGACTTCCAAATACTACTTGAGTTTAATGGATATCTTCATCCCAGAGACTGTGAACTTTTGAAGTGTAGAAACAAAAAATTCTTCAAAATGAAAATTTAAGTTCGGAAGGGAAAGGATTTATAAATAGACAGTTGTTGCCCCCATTAACAATAATAATAATAATAAAATAATAATAGTCCTAAAAATATTTCAGATCTCCCAAATATTTTTCTGCTTTTAAAAATTCCCTTGATATTAAGGAGTCCATTATTTACACAGTCTGATTTGAAATGTTCCATGTTAGTGTCTTTAGATGAAATTATGCTATATTTATACATACAGAGTAAAAATCTAATAATCAATTTTGATCTTGGTCAAAGCAACACAAACCCTGAGTAACTCGGGAATGGCAAAGATTATTAAGTTAAATAATATGGAAAAAAAATTTCAGCCAGCTGTATTAGGAAGAATATCTTTTTTTTGTGGTGTAAAACAGTGATCTGCTACAAAAGTAATATCTAATCTTTTCTCACTGAAATAATGGGAAAGAATATCCATACTACAAAGATCCCCCCCTCCTTTTTTTTTTTTTTTTTTTTTTTTTTTTAATAAAAAGGGAAAATGAATTGTGCAGACAATCTAGTAAACCAAAATCTTGGGCCACAAACTGAAGGGGAAAAATATATTAAAAAATAATAATAAAAAAACCTCATCCCTTAGTGCCTTCCTCTTCCACCAGTAATTAAAGAATAAAAAATAAAATTCATACACAATAAGATTTTGACTTCCTGTCAATGGAAGTCCTTTCCTAAATCAAGGCTTTGGGAAGCAATTTAAACACAAGAGAGTTGATTTATCATCCCTAAGATGTCCTCTTTCCCTTAGGATCTGAAGTACATACAGAAACCCATTCTAAATCTCCCTACAGACAGAAGAGTGGGAAGATTCTCGGTGTGATGATAAGGTGGAAGAAAAACAACACCAAAAATCTTTGTGAGAGAACCCAGTGCTGATAAAAAGGCCACTTATCAAGTAAAACAGATCACTCAACAGAATTTGAAAGCCAGCAACTGGAACACAGCATAATCAAGAGATGTGTCCTCTGACAAAATAAGCAGAAAGACACTTTATTTTCTAAAAATCTAGAATTTTACTTTGCTTTTCATTCAATCTCAAATGATTTCTCCTCTACTTACCATGCTTAGTGCTGTCTGATAGAGAAATATTGCTATGTTCAAGAACCACGTGTACATTTAAACATATTTCTATTGCAGGTTTTGGAACCTAGTAGGCTAATTTCACTTTATTGCTGGTTCTTGTTACTCAGCATTGAAAAGCGTTTAATATATAGAGTATCTTTGTTATATTTTTTTCTAAACTATAATTAAGCTAGATGGATAATCTGACTTTACAGAAAAGAAGTAGAAAATGTATGATGTTGCTTTAATTTCCAAAAACATGTCATAACTACCACATACAAAGACAATAAACAAATGACTGTGCAGTGATAAACAATTGGAGCAATTGTAGACCTGCATGTCATTAAAGTGAAAGGTACGTCATGATCCTGTTTTTCAGCAGTAGCATACCATAAATTAGACATGGCATCATTTGGTAGCATTAGTTGAATATCAGCATAATACGTCTCCTTAATTACGTGCATGCTGCACGATGCTTAAACATGTTTTGTTCTCTACTAAAATAATTTTTCTCCATGTTATTTAACAAGGTTGAAGGACTCTAAGACATAGACTCTAACATCATATGTGATATTTAGGTAGTCTAGACCCACATCTTTGTCTGAGACTTTCAGCTATGTTTTCTGGGATCTTGCTTTGACCATAGTATCTGACAATTTTCCAACTCCATTATTCCTAGTTAAAAAAATTAAATTAAGGCATGAAATGGGAGTTCGACAAAGGGAAAAATACTAAATAAGGATCATAGGAAATGCTAGACACAAATAGCAATATACACTAAAAATAGGCATGTGGGTATGACAATTCACATAGTTCATTACTTCTGGCTTTTCTTCTAACCATTACCAACCTTCTGTACTTCTGTAGTATCTATTCTAGACACCTTGCATTATTCTTCACATTTTTTCCCCATCTGTGTTGTTTATAAACATTTGGCACATGCATTTTTATCTCTGCCCTTTTTTTTTGCATTATTCCAAACTTTGTATTGTTTAAAAGGAAAGTGTAAACATGAAGATAAACTATCAATGTATTTTCAAGGAGAACACTTTACAGTCATCATAATTTTAGAAAATAATGGAACATACTATCACTGAAAGAGATAACAGACAAAGTGTTTTTTTTTTTTTCATTGAGTTCTTCATATTAAATATACTTAAGAAATCTAAATAGTTATTGACAAATATTCAGCATTTGTAGGTGGAAAATGAAATGAAAATCATCTTCTATGACAAGTGAATAATAGTAAGAAATAAGTTGAACGTTTAATCAATATTTGAGCAGAATAGTTCTTTTTAAATGCTACTTTTTTGCATTTTGATCTGTGTCTCATCTGACAAATATGTTTTCATGGAACATTGTACAAAGTACTGTTATTTTCAGAAGTGGGATATATGTCACTTTTCTAGCCAAATTTTACTAATATTGTAGTACCTGACCTAACACTCCAATATTGCAAGAGCAATTATAATTATGGTTTGCATATACAGCTGACAATACCTGGGCATACTTTTGTTTCCGTGCATTAAGCAAATCACCATTTGGTCTCCTTACTACATCAGAGTTGCAAAGCTGTGAATCATTCTTACAATTTTTTATTGCATGAGTTTACCAATGTTTTGAAAAGTTACCCTGCAAGTTATGCATGTTTCTTTATGTCACAACCATACGTTATTTATGAAACTTCTGTATAATTATAGATTATTTATACTCTGACATTTATGTCACTTCCTGATCTGAAAGTCTGTATGAAGTCGTACAAGAAACAGCAGAAATTGCATCATTTAACTACTTAACTTGAAAACCCATTATTAAAAATTGATGGCAAACAACACCTACAGTCTGAAAAAAACAACACCTACAATCTGAAAAAAAAAAAAAAAAAGAAAAGCAAAAAAAGGTATTTTCTCCTACTGCCTTGCAAATAGAAATCTGATATCTGATTTCACTTGGGCGTAGAAGCTTTTGAAACATTCCTATCTAAACAATAAATCATTGCTAAACTGCAGTCCAGTGGGTACTTATGAATCCTTGGAGTATTTAAAGGCTAAGATTTGAATGAGTGTGAAATTCTGAAGTTTCTCCTCAATAAGTAATTATTTCATTTACAATTCAAAGATATTTTTATAGGTAAAATTATGTAAAAGATTATTTTTTGTGTTGAAAACCCGTATAAGTGAAATCTTCAAGATGTATTAAGACGAAGCCTTCCAGTGTCACCATTCACATGATTTACACACAAATGCTTAACGAGTGGGCATGGGCCAACTTCTAGAGCTCTAAAGAAAGTAAGAGACTAGGTCCCAGATGGAGGTTTCATTGTTTTGCTCATGCAAAAGAAGCAGCGGGGTTGAGTCTACCAGCAAGGAAAAAAATAAGCTCTTATTCAAATCGGGGCAGATGGTAACTGAACCACAGCTGGACTGAGAACCAACTGTGCAGATGGAAAGTATATATGTCATGGAAGCAGGCATTCCTAAATCTACTAGTCACTGCCCATGTACACCCAACCTCCATGCAGGAGCAAACAGTGCATCACACATATGGAAAGACAGACTGAATAATGAGAAATAGATGTAAACCAGCAAATTTCAGAAGTCAAGGAAAGGAAGAAAAAAGAAAATTAGTATTCCAGGGACAAACGTGCCAATAGATCCACCATACTAAGATTTAGCTCCTTGAAATGTAGTGCGCGTGTATTTTCATCTTAAGCCCTGACAGTGTTCAGCAAATAAAAGGCTCTGGTAATTCATCTATATCTTTAGTTCACCAGTCTATCCCATCACTCTGACTCCAACAAAAGGGGTGTAGAGTATTCACACAAAGAAAGATTGTAAATGGCCATATAAGGTAGAAAGAAAGAAAACATGAGTCTTGCAGCTTTGCAAATTCAATGTAGTATTTAGGAAAACAAACAAACAAACCAGAATAGAATCTCATAAATTTTTGCTACTGTACCAAGATATTTTGCTTCTTTTTATGATATCCTTAAAATTACTTATTGTTCAGAAAGAATGGATAAATCCAACTGGGAAAATAACGTATAAGCAGGCAATGAAATTATACAAAGCACAAAAGGATAATAAGTAACAGTAAC
Organism: Heteronetta atricapilla; assembly: GCA_011075105.1. Taxonomy (NCBI): domain Eukaryota; kingdom Metazoa; phylum Chordata; class Aves; order Anseriformes; family Anatidae; genus Heteronetta; species Heteronetta atricapilla. The sequence continues at coordinate 38,698,251 of CM021732.1, read as the reverse complement.
ATCATGAAAAAAAATAAAAAGTAACATGGAAATAAACCCTTTTCTACAACCTAGTTCCATTTCATCTAATTTTACAATGATAAATGGAGAACGTATGGTTACAGTAGAAAACCATGGCTGCATGGTCCTGAAAAGACAACTGATACCATAACTAAGAAAACTAAATTTTTGTTTAGCTGATGTTGCATAAACAATGCCGTATGATTGGTATTACTCTATGGATGACATGTAGCAGCAGCAGTAATTGCCCGGCTTATCAAATAGTCAGGGCTATTTCAGAAATCATCAGATTTTAGTATAACAATACTGCTCTGCTAAATAGGGATGGGACTTGAGGCCTATTGCCAATTTTCTATTGTTATGGTAGTGACATTGGCCACTCACTCTAAGAAAGATGTTGGACAGATTAGGTTTAACCACTATACAATGGATAGATATATATTTATGATAGTTTAACTTAAATCTTTTTGAAAGATATTAATTAATTCAGTAAGCAAAAGCTAAAAATAGTCTCATTTCTGTCTATTTAACCAATAATAGCAATAGTAACAGATTTGGGAAATAAATAATTTATTAGGAGTAAAGAATGATATCTTACATTATGCAGGATATTTTTCATCTTCAAGAATTAAATTTTTCGTTAGAGCTTTCTTGTAAGTAACGTATTTCCCCCAGTTTTTCTTTTTATTCCACTCAGATTTCTTTATCTGAGTAAATATTCACATTTCATTACTTCAAGTTTGATGACAATAAATGTCCAATGGAATATCTGGATTACAACATTCAGAAAACATGAAGTCTCCTGTACATATTACTCTGGACTCTTTGGACTTTGCTTCATTTGCTGCTATGCAGCAGCACCAATGCTTCCTTCCATCCTGGGCCTGGAGACCACATGCTGCATCATGTCACCTCCATGCTCAGTCTCTTTCAGATCTTTCAGATCATATCAACTTGGCAGTTCATCAGGTAATGCATCCAGGGCATGTAAAACACAATAAAGATACTATATAGTGCTTATAGGTATAGGTTTTGTTTAAATTAGAGGATGTATAGGACACGTGTACATAGTATTCAGACCACACCTCAGCCTTTAAAGCAAACTCATAAAAAATAGACATGATATAAGCTAGTTTGAAATATAGTAATAACAATGCTACAAAACACAGAATTGGAATATTTCTGAGTATGAACATATTGGCTGTATATTTTTACAATATGAAATTAATCACGTGCACATCTGCAAGTAATATTAAGAGTGATAAGAAGAATACTTCCACAAAAAAATATTTTTGCCAGCTAGAATATTTATTTGTGGAGCTACTTTTTTTGTCTCTATTAACTAAGAAAGATTGGGCTTTCACACTCCTGAGGAACAGTGGAGGACATGCAATGACAAACAGGTGGTATTTCAATATTTCAAACATTACATGGCTCACTGAAAATGCACAGATTCTGGTGGGTGCTTGTTGTTTCTTCTGTTTCCCCTGCCCTTGCCCCCTACTCCAACTCCTTCTGGGAGAAAAAAAAATAAATAGAAAATTATTTCCTGACTCATGTTCTAGACTCATATTTGGTTTGGTGTAGTTACTGACTACTCTGTTCCACTATAGTGTCCCAATGGCCTGTGGCATGAGGTAAGAGAAGAAGCCCACCTCTACTGACCCACCTATGTTTCTTTGTAATTTATGGAACACAGTTTCTCATACTGAGCTTTTAAATTTCAGTTTAACTTCATTAAGAACTAAGTCAAGTTCAGACCTTGTGTAAAATCAGTACAATGTTGTGAAATACTGTCCACAGTTTGAACTTGACCAACAACTTTCTCTGCAGTTGTAAACTTCTTTACTTTTCTCTGCAGATGTAAAATTCTGGTCATGATAAATATAACTAATAGTTTTAAGTTAAAATATCAATACTAGCTCTGTTTATCTGAAACAGCATGAATTATTTTCAAGGTGTGTTACTGCAGCTGTTAGAACTTATAATATTTTAATATACATAGTTAGATTTTGGTTTTAGCTGATCAATGAGTAATTTTTCAATGGCTTTATTCTTCAACTACCTTGCTGTATGGTTCATGTTGCTTCTGAGTCACAAGGGAGAAGAGACCATTCACATTCCTATTTGTCAAACTGCAGACACTTATTCCTTACTTCTCTGCTATAGTCTTTGCAGACACACAAATTTCGGACAGCAAAAACACCATCTGGTGCTGCCTGTCCCTTTTCTATGTCTGGCAAACTATTATGATACAAACACACTTCCTAAATGAAGACATTGAAACATTTGATCCTCCAAAATTTTCAAATTGTAAATCAATTTCAGTCCTTAGACTTGACTGAATGTTAAAGGTCAATAGTCAAAAGAATGAAGTCAAGTATAAATAATAATGTGCTACAACTTATAAATTGCTTGCTGACTCATCAATGATAGATGATTATCTGTAAAAAAATTTGTATTTGTGCATTGAGAACTGTCAGTAGGGCTTGTTTCTTATTACCCAATTTCCACACACGGAAGCATAAAGGCCTAAAACCAGGTCAAGCCAAGCCAACTCTGCTATTTTTTCTCTCTACTTAGAAGACTCTAGCACTCCAGAATCTGAAAGAAATAGTTGAACCTCACACACTTTAATAACACTTGTTTTTTGTGATGTTGATTTTTATGTTATAAATGCACAAAACAAATACATAGTTTCTCCTACATTTAGATAACACTTAAAATACTTAATGGCATACAAGGCCATTCAGTTTATGTGGGAACTGTTTTAACAGCAGTTTCAACAGTGTGTAGAACAACAGAGAGTATCATAAGTACAGGATATTCTGACACTGTATACCAGAAAATATTTCTATTGGAAAAATGTTTTACATGGAGAAAACTCAAAGATTACATGATTGATTAGAAGTATCTCACAATGTGGTATTCATTGGTCATCAGACCAGTAGTTATTTTAGTATTTTAAAATAAATATAAATATGAACTCTACTATGATCCACTGACTAAATCAGGGGGATCATATTCTTCAAGTATATTTCCAGCCATGGTTTAATTATCAGAAAAATATACTACATTTATATTAGTTAGTTAAAAAACAACAACAACAAAAAACCTCCTTATACACAGATTAACTAAATTTCTGGATAAAAATTTGTCTTTCTCAAAAACTTCATAGCTATCTCCAGCTGCATTTTGTGTTCTAATATATGATTTAGCTGAAATTGTGTAAAAATGAATGTTGCTAGATGACTCCTTTAAGTGTCATTTATTTCTAAGCTGTTTCAAACACATAAAGTATTCCAGATAACTTAGTTAATAATTTCTACTGATGAAATTAGCTCAAGTGCCATCTATTTCACAGATGCATAATAATAATAATAATAATAATAATAACAAAAGACAACAAAGTAGCCTTGCTTTTGACCACTCTATTTTGTTCTTCTCATCAACCTTCTTAAGAGAAAGAGTCACAGTTCTGAGAATGTTATACAAGATCCTTCCATAAAGCAGAAAACAAACAAACAAACATAGATCTTAAACTTAACTGGTTCCACTGTTTCCAGATGCAAGAGATTTGAGAGGAGCTGTTAGGAGATTCTTAACACAATCTCTATACATGAAGCATAGTTACACAATCTAGTTTAGACTTCTAAGGTGCATCCAAGAAGGAAAGATAAGGAATGAAAAAAAAAAAAAAAAAAAAAAAAGTATCTAAAAGTATCCATTTCACCATATCTTTCAGAGCTTCTTTCATCAGTAAGGCCAGGCAAGTGAATCACTCAAAGCCCATTCCCAAATATTGAATTAACACAAAACCCATCTTAAATCATTTATGAGGGAGACATTGAGAAATTTTGGTAGCTAAAAAGGGAGGAAGGCAGTTCTAAGGCATATCTATAGTAGCAGGAAGGACAACCACCATATATGACCATTATACATCTCGCCATTTTAACTGATTATTTTCTTCTCTCACAGAAATAGTTTGAGAATACAGGATCAAGCATTTCTTTTAGGATATTGCAGCCAGATGTGCCTGCCTGAAATTGGAAACTATTATAGATTGTTTGTGCTCACTGAGTGTTTTGAAAAACTTTTATATATATATATTTTTTTTAATAACAAACTATATGGAACATATGAAATGGATTCCCCATGAATATCTGAATACCCCCATCTTTTTTAACACTGCCAGTCTTCAGCAATATTTACCAGGGCAGAAGAGGTCTGAAGGGTGCTGAGTTGTTACAATCAGCTTCATAAAACAGCTAGAAGAGAAATTATTCTTGCCTAGTTTTCACAAAGCTTCAGTGTCAACTTGGCTTTATTGGATTTCAGAAAAAAATCATATAGGAGTTTAACTTGGGGGAAACAAGGCTTCACTGGTGGTTTGGCACAAAAAAATCACTCATTCTTCTTTCATATATTTACAAGAGCCAAAGACAGAATTTTTAATCTGATACATTAATACATGTAGATTTTAAATTTTCAGCACTTGACAAAATTAAGCAACAAAATAGTACTTAGAAAAGCAATAACAACAAAAAGTATGTAAAAAGAAACTTTCTAGATCGCTCTTCAGTTGAACCCCATGATCGCTGCCTATCAGAAATGACCAGTTCAAGTCTAGAGTCTAAAAGTTCACATTTCTCATTACTGAGTTTATCGCTGGAGAACTCATGCTGACATTGTAATTCCCATGTGACACCTATGAAACCAGTGTATTATTTATGGAAATAAAAAGTCTCAGTACTTATACAATTAGCTTGGCAAACAAGTCAGCAGTTGAACACCCCCACAATTTGAGGACAGCTCTTTCATACTTATCAAAAAGAATGTCCCAACTGACATGAGCTATGCTGGGACAAGGGCAGGATGGAATACAGACTGTGACACCTCACTGTATTTTGAGTAGTTAAAAATTTGAGTAGTTAAAAAATTTTGAGTAGTTAAAAATTCAGCTGTGCCTCAGAAAATTGAGTCAATACCCATAAAAAAACACTGTTGACTCCTCATGTGCTCCTGAGGCTTCACAAATATGCCAGAACACAACATAGTAATCCTAAAGTTATGAAATAAAAAACATGTCATATGGTAAAATATGTAAACTAATTATTGTCACATTTTTATATTAAGCTTGTTTAACAGTCACTTCCCTATGTGTTCTCTCTTTAAATAAAAGATTTATGTCACTTTCTTTTCACTCTTAGTCTGAAGGCTGCATTATTGGAAGAACATTCTGAAAAGTAGAAAGTACATTTTTACTGGAACTTTTTCCTTCCCTGGACCTTTAAAAAAATTTAAAATAAAGTCCTGCTGACTGAGCATTACATTAATATTATGGTGGATACACATTATGAGTAAAGATAGAATTCCTCTTTATAGTCACTTTTTCATCATAGTGTAGGTTGTTACAAATCCCTTGTTATGAAAAATCCTCTTCATTTATTTGAAATCCTGTAACTGAGAACATTCCAAGACTGGAAAAATGGAGCAATTTTCTATTTCTAATGCAAGATAATTTTCTGTGACCTAGATTGTCTAGTTCTTTTTTTTTCTTCCTTCAAGTTTGTCACCAGTATAGTTTAAGCTGAAACATGTTCTGCTAGACTGTGTCTTGTTCAAATATTTTTACAGGAGTAATTTTGGAAACACAAGATAAGGATGGAAACACACTTCTCACATACGATAAGATATTCACATGAAGTAACTATCCAACAGAAAGAATTAAGGGTGTAAAATATATCCATTTCAAGACCAGACTGGGATAGATAGGTGCAAAGGTTGTTTTTGATTGTGGCATGCTCATAACTGTAATTCTGGTAGTAGTTTATACTTGTGGAAATAAGATATTCTTCTTATTCTTCTTAGTCTTCTAACTTTTCTATTTCTCTTCAGCTGCAGTTATCAAGTGCTTTAACATTATGCATGAGCAACTGTATTATTTACATGCTACTAGAGGTCCTGAAACAATTTTGATTATCATGGGTTTTCCTGAGCAAGAAAACAAACAAAAATAAGGCTTCTGAGAACTATTTTAAGCTTAAGACATTAGAAGAACTATATAATTGAGCCAAAATTTCAGATTATTAAATTGTAAAGTAGTTGTGAAGAATTGTAAATGTGTTAGTTCAGAACAACAGGTTTGTGTTTTCTTTTGTCTTCCCATAGTAACACCATATGCTTAATTATAGGTCTAAGTACAAGCTCATTCTGTAAGCATTGTGGATTTAAAGACAACAAACCCTTAGAATAACAGCACTGGCAGAAAGAAACTGAACTTCTGCAGATAGAATGTGTTTTATTTCTGGGGATGCTTTTATCTTCTTACAGAAAAGAGCTCTTAGCTCTTGTCCCTTAATCCCAGCCCATAGGCCTGAATCTCATGCAGAACAGTACCTCTGTCCCTTTTTTGTCAGGTCCCCACCCTGCCAATGTAGCTACCAGCCCTGATGTCGATCTATTAATCATATACTAATCTGACACATGAGCTTCTGAAACAAGGAATGCATTTGTGCTTCTCCACAGAAAAATGAGATGTCATGTAGTTGGACTGTCTATCTTGAGAGCATTTGCAACTTTGCACCCTCAACCCAAGAGATATTTCTGTGTCATGTGGCCAAAAATACACTGTTTTATGTATCAGAGAAGATATTTGTAAGGTGTCTCATGCAACATAGATTTTTTTGTTTTGTTTTGTTTTGTTTTTTTTCCCACAGCCTGCTTTACTGCCACAATCTTTGCTTCCGAAGCCTGAAAAAGCTATCAGCAAGCACCTGTTTTCAAGATCAAGCTATTCAATTATTATATTTAATTTATTGTACCATTCCCAAACTCTCCTATGTAGCTGAAAATTAGCAATGATAAATGAACACCAAAACATCCAAGTGCTATGCAAACTACTACAATACACCAAGCATTTAAACAGATGAATTAAAATCCCTGTGCTGCGCATAGCACTATGTTCAACTTCAATAGCTGAAAATAGAGCAACCTAAGAAACACCATTACAAAGATTTTCTCATTAACTTTTCTTTAGATAAATATTTTTATTAGAATAATTACTATGTGCATTTAATTAATTATGAGCAATAAATTTTATGTACTTCTAACTGTTAAAAAGGTTAGGAGACAATACTTTCATGCCAGAAATATAAAAACCTGTTTCTTTCCCTTCATTTTTGTTTATCTTAGAAAATCAGTCCAAAATAAAACAGGGTGTAAAGGTGGCAGAATATGTCTCCTAAACTTTATTGTAGTCTTGGAAGTCTTTTTTTTTTTTTTTTTTTTTTTTTTATTACAGTTCATAGAAAATGACATATCAGCCACAGCAGCCTGGGGAAAAAAAATAATACTACTGCAATTTCCCCAATTAATTCTAACCTCTCTGCTTTACTTGGAATTATTTCACTCATCTCCCAAAACTTAACTTATTAAGATCTATCCATCATGGTGTGGGTCATACAGTATTTCTGTCACTGAGCTTTCTGGTCTTTGTCTTTCTTCCTTTCAGACCTTGCCTACAGAGGATTCATAAAAGGGAAAAGTGTTTTAAAAAGATGAACAAGCGTTAAAGGTGAATTAATTGCTATAACTCCATCGTTATTTATTTATTTAGATAATAATTCCTTGAACTTGGTCTCCTGCTTTCCTGGAAAAGACACTCCTTGTACTAATCACTTGTCACCTGTAAGACTATCAATTGGACAATTTACCTATAATTTGCACCTTACGTAATGCATATAACATCTGTTTTTCTCTTTCCCCACCCCATTGTGTTCATTGGAATAAATCTTCACAATTACTGTGAATGATTTTACCTATTTATACAAAGTGCTTAAAACAGTATTCAGTTATATTGCAGGTGAGATGCATACCACATCAAGTTATGACTATTTATCTCTAAAAAAAATTTAAAGAAATCAAGAAAAGACAATAGAAATATTAAAAGTATTCACCACAAAGGACATAAACAGAAGGCCTGCAGTTAACCTGAGAGTTCAAGCAATCATTCCCTGAAACTCTACTTAGCAGAATGATGAATATCCAAACTAGTTCTCCTAACTAAAATCTGCTTTATTCTGTAATTAAAGCAGGCTATCACATGCATATATGATTGTATATCTCTAAATATATCTGAAATACAAAAGGTTGAAAGGTCCACATATATATATATACATATATATATATATTTTTTTTTTCGGAAGATACTGTTGGGGTCAAGATAAATAATCCATCTAATATGTAATTATTCTGTTTAGTTAGGTTAAAACAGGGAAAAAAATAAAAAGGCAATTCAGACAGCTCCAACTAGACCTCTACGCACATCTCCAAGAGTTACTGCTATCACTATCTGCTTTGGTTATTAGCACTTAGTTGCAACTGAAACCAAAACTCTAGGTCTCCATCTGTATCCTGCTCCTAGCAATACAAAAACATCTCGACAGTTGCCTGTTTTATTGCATAAGAATTCTGACTAATGAGTTAAAATGTCTGCTGTAATTTACACCTGTCCATTCTGACTTCTCTTGCTGACTGCATCCTGGAAGTAAACAGTGTTAGTTTAGCTCCAGGCATGGGGCAGTGAATTACAGCAACTCTGTACAGCAACTCCCCAGCAGCTGATCGATCCCTACAGCAGAGACAGAAATCTGGAGCAGCTCAGCAGCTGTTTGGTCAGAACCATCCACCCCCACAGTGGGAGCAAGAACATCTGGAGAGGGGCAGAACAGGCAGTGAACATGACAATCACAGCAGCCTCTCCCACTCACTCAAGGGAGCTAGCAAGTGAAGCTCCAGGCTGAGGTATTTCTTCTGCCTACAGCCTCGTAGATCTTTGCTCATCTCTCCTGTCACTGTAGAAGAGCAACTGGATTATCTGCAGCGTTGCTTGAATTCAGGCACACTTACTGGCTCTTGCTACAATTGTATTTTAAAGATTCTACAGAGGCCTATCTGAAAACAACATCTAATGTGAAGGACAGGAGGAGGACATTGCAGACCAATGTGTGACAGAAAATGAGATAGCAGTTTTACAATTACTGTATAAATTGTCCAGGCTTAATAAGAAAACAAACAAACAAAACAAAACAAAACAAAAAATACACTAATAAGTTATGCAACAAACACAAGTTCCAGAAAAAAACAGAAATAGTTACTGCCGTTAATAGTCCTTCAAGTGCTCTGAAAACTTAGTTGTTGGTTTTTGTTTTGTTTTTCCCTAATATCTCATTTTCTATATATTGTACAGATTAAGGATATTGTTGTTCATAGATTCTAAAACACAGTTTAAAAATAGAAGAAAGTTTACAATCAACAACAGAGAAAAAAATCCTGACATATTTAAAAAATACCTCCATCAGTTTTTAGTCTGCATTACTTTCCAACCCATTATAAGAAACTGGAAGAGTCTAGAGTGCTGAAATTGGTGAACTGAACAGGAGGTGGTGGGGAAAAAATTAAATATTTCAGACATTCTAGATGTAAATTTATGGAAAACAAAGATCATGTTCTATCCAGTCATCCATGCACAGACAAAATAAGTTAAAGCAAAACACAGACCCCCCCCCCCCGCCCCACGCCGGGGCCCCCCCCCCCCCCCCCCCCCCCCCCCCCTCCTTTTGGATACTCATTACCTTTATAAAGGTGTTGGGCTTTTTTTTTTTTTTGTCTATTTTTTTTCATAATTCAAATTGCTATAGTCATTTTTTTTTCTTTGTATTTTTCAACAAGTCAGATACTTATTTCTTAGTTGCTTCCTTCTCCCACATGCATTAGCTAGAATTAACAGGTCAAAACGAAGACTTTTAATTCTTTGGTTTTAGCGGCTAAATATTTACTAAGAAAATAATGGAGACACATTGACACCCAAGACTGCCTGGGTAGCTTTCCATCATATAACTAAGTAGGACTACAACTCCTGAGAAAAGAGAAGACAGTACATTTAATACTCTCATGACCATACTCATTTACAGTAGCATTTCCTGTGCTATATTCTGCACAGAATTCAAGCTTCCTACAGTGCTACTGCCATTTAGTTCATTCCAAAGCTCTACCCCACTGTTCGTTCAGCAATCCCACCAGTCAATCACAGCTTCTTAGCAGCTGCTCCATCCTTTTCTCTTTTTTTTTGGCTAAAGATGACCTGTATGCATTACCACACAAGACTACCCCCTCCTCTACAAATCAATTGTAGCTTCAGTTCATACTGTAAGTAAAATTTACTAAATCAATTATTTACTTAAGGTAACTTATAACTTAATTTTTCTTAAGGTTTTTAATACATTTTAAAGGAGAATAGTCTGTTAATACCTGACACATGGATAATGCCTGCAGATTCAAAAATAATTATTTGTAATTTGTAATGAATTTGAAGATGAAAATCACAGATTCAAAGAGAGAAAAGTGACAAATTCTTATATGGATCTCAAAGCTATTGAAAATACTTGGATGTAAATCCTAGCAGTCAAAATTTTGGAAAAGGCTTTTACCACACCTCTAAGTGTGCAGAGAATAAATCCTCCAGCTTTTGCCTCAAACTCCACTACAGTTAGGTCACATAGTTGATGTCTGCCTACCTGCCTTCTTAGAGAAGTATTCAATCTAGTACAATGCAAGAGCATATGCCTACTGCACAATATAACCATATGTCTATAGTACAGTGATATCGTACAATTGCAAGGCATATGTCTGCCTAGTTCCAGGCAAGAACATGTTGCTATAACAGATGTAAGGAGTGTAGTGAGCTCTAAACACTGTCACATCTATAATCTTCCAGGTAGTATTGGAAGAGCCAAAATCTTCTGCTGGATTTGAGAATACTCAAGTGTATTTCAATCTCTTACATCTATATCTGTTATCTATACTTTTCCATATAATTATTGAAAAGGCTAATGCATTTCCATAAGGTCAGGTTTCATGAGGTACATGCTTCCCTCTGCTCCTGAGGCAGAAATGAGAATGTCCAAACTCCTAGTCCTTACAGATTGGCTAGCATCATAATCTTTCAGCTGAATAAAGAACAAATCCAGTTTAGTAAATGCAATGACTGTCCAATCACCTCACAGGCTTAATCCATATATTAGAAATAAAGTCATAGATTATGATATTGTGTATTTCCATCTGGAACTTTAAAAATAAAATAGAATCAACTTATTGCTGATATATTATTTATATTGTCTTCTTAAGGTTCTTTTACCCATCAAAGAAGTTGTTCAATCTTCCACAAAGAATCTTGTTTTCCTTACAAAGTTATTTCCCTCTACAACAACATAGTATTCCAATTATGTTTCTTATCATTGCTAATTCCAAGAAAAGCCACAATATATGTATACTTATCACAGGATTTATCTGACATTTAAGAAAACAACACAACAACAACAAAAATCACAAGTTTTTTGCATTAGGACAATTCTGTGATTCTAAAAATCAAATAAATGAAAAAATGAACGGGTTATAGTTCTCTTTTATACATTTGGAGTAAGAAAGTATGTCTAGTCACGTGCCAGAACAAGTTATTGAGGGAGATGGAAGGCAAAATGAAAAGGGCACAAAAAAGCTGTAGTACTAAGTATTACATCCATGATTTCCAGATAAATCTCTCTCTATTTCTGTTGGTTTAACTTAAAGGAAAAGCAAAATAACCCTAGAAACTCTCAGCCTTTGAAAGTCCTAAGATCTAGAATCTAGACTCCTAGCAGTTATAACTAAGGCCTAGAGAAAAACTGATCTCAGTGCTGGAAGCTTTTCTCTCTTCAATAGGGAACAATTACATCTTTGTATAATAATGCCTCAAAACTACCTCATCCTCCCAAAGGAAATACATCTAAACAGTGAAAATTGCTTTCTTTATTGTTAAGAAGATCTCTTATATTATTTTTTCTTTATGGTAAAATTAAAAAGTAATGATATATTAAAGCCCTTTATTAAAGAAAAGTTACATCATGTCGTGATTTTTTGTTTGTTTTGTTTTCCTTTTTTTCCCTCCACTTGTTCTTTTGGCACATCAAAGGCCTAACCCAGACTCAATGCATAAACATACATTTTTATGAGTGATTCTTTTATTAAAAGAAATGAAGTTATGGAATCATTTTGTGACAACAGATTTTCCTTTTTTTTTTTTTTTCCCACTCTTTTTTTTGGATCTATAAGTAATTTTCACCATTAAAAGCTGTGCTAGATTCTTTTAACTATTTTTTAAAATACTGTGAATTCTAAAATAGTATTTCCTGTTCTGTTGTTAAAAGTATATAGCTCAATGTTATCTGAAAGACAGACAAGTTTTAGTATTTCTGTTTTGCACTAAGCACTAAGGAAAAGATTTGTACTAAAAGCATGAATACTTTTAGAATGTCTTCAATAGAAAAAATAAGAATAGTTAAGGTCATAACTGAAAAGATTAATCAAGATCTTGGGCCAGACTCCTCATTTATTTATCTAGGTAAGATACTGGTACAACTTCATTGAGTTCAGGGGGATACAGCTCCAGTCACTAAGAACTGACACAGACTTTATTAGTGAACACGTTAAAAGCTATTGGCAAGGATGTGCAAAATTATACAATACCATGGTAAAACTTGTACCTGAATACTTCTCACTGAAGTCAAAATTTCAATTATCACAGGAATAAATTTCTTATTGGCTTCACTGAGAGCAGAGTTAAGTTAACAATTATCAAAACTTTGCTTTATTTTATTTCATTTTGACCAAAATGTGACTTGCCAGTTTATCATTACAAAATTCTGTGAAAAACAGAATGGCAGTTGCTTTACTTAATTTTGTAATACTTTTCTTGATTTCTCAGTGATGATCATACCCAGCAATAGTTATTTCTTCCACTTGTAAGGAACAGTTTGGAAGTCCTTGGCTATTCTGATTGCTATTTTTTGTTGTTGTTTTTTCCTTCCTTATGCAGAACAATACTGTTCCTATCATATATCACTGATCTTCATAAAGAAGCACCACTGCTTTTATTAAAGATAATACAGCAGAATTCTGAATGCTTTTATATCATCTGCTGAAAAATAGTAATGGAAAATAATTAAACTCATCATGAATTCTCAAAAACATGTTCCACTGAAAAGTGTGTCTTGAAGACCCAGGAACAACTGACACAACCTGTGTGTTGTGTCACATCACCTGTGACACAAGGTGTCTCTTAGGAGATCAGAAAGCTCTCTAAGTCTTAAGCAAACATTGGAATAGATGACTGGGGTGGGGGAGGGGAGAAGAAAAGTCAAATGACCAATAATTCCTCCTCTTACTTGAAAAGAGGACAATCATTACAACATCACAAGATAATGTACCACAAACAAGTCCTTTGTCTAAGTGTTTTTTCCATAATACAATTGTCTTTGGCGGTCCTTGAAATGATTGACAGACCAGCATTAAGTTTAGGGATGCTCAGAAGATATTTAAAGTTAGTTTCAATGTTAAATACACTAGTATTTTAAGAACAACACCTGTTCCAAAGCTTTTGAATGTTATTATCATTCCTTCAAAACAGAAGGATCCTGAAGCACTTGGAAAAGAGAAACTCCAAAAGAAGAATGTTCTTATACTGTCGAGGAAGTCTGTCTTCTGTCTGCAGTTGAGAATGTTTTGTTTGTTTCTTTATCCCTTCTCCTCTTCCTTCCTTTCTCTCTCCCCCCATTCTTATCTTTACTATTTATTTATTTATTTTCAGATTGAGTGGGCAGGAAAAACATTACTTTGGGACAGAGTTCTTCCTTAGTTGTTTTTTTATTCATGGTCATTTTAATACATTATGATAAATTAAACTACCTTGTAAAAATGTGAAAACTCCTCTAGCAATTGTTTGTGTTCACCTTTTTCAGGACACAGATAATGCAATACAAGTAACTTGTATTTCTTTAAAAAAAAATGCATTACATCAGAACAGAATCTATTTCCAGACCTATATTCATGCATATCTACCATATTTGGTAAGGAGTCCACCTGTGCTTGAGGCGATATTTTTAGTCTATATCTATTGTTCTTTTGCTCTGAACACATTTACTTTATACCCAAAGAGAATGGGAATGCATAAACAAAATATAAACAGAATAAAATATACATTGAATGAACAAATGCAATATTAAAATAAGATAATTTTATTTCCATATTTATCACAGAAGAAAATAGTGCCATACATTTAGAACAGGAAAAAATAAATAGATTTACAGAGTAACTAACTCTAGTTGGAATTCTGAAAAATCATATAAGGCTCTGAAACCCTGTAAAGAGTTTCTTCTGTAATCCATTAACAAAGTAATATTCATTCAAATATAAGTCACTTCAAACACACAATGCAGCAAGATCAAAACCGAATGTCAGTTTTATTAGGCTTATATATAAAATCCCACTCAGAAATAATACTGAGGATAATATTCTTGTATTATTCAGGAAAAAAAAAAAATCCCTTATTTAATGACTCTTCCACTACTACATTTCAAATGTTCATCTTGAATTCAAATATATCTGAAATAAAATATATGCTACTAGTCTAACTTTGTTTCAATAACCATTAACCTAGAACCTTAGACTTAAAGGTATTTCACTTAATGAATTGCACAGCCTTCTGAATGCATGTTCTGCAGGGATATAATTCTAACTTCTTTCTATCTGTAGAAGGAGAGACCACTACCTGACAATTCAACTGCATTAATATTTTCTCCAGCAATAACATACTCATTGAGTAAAACATATCCTTTAAAATCATAAATCACTGTAACTCAGAAATTTGAATTTTTAAATGGCACCTGCACAATTGTTATATTGAACTAGTTCCTTAATACAAGAACTACTTAAGAAATATGGTCTTAAGATACCTCTAAATCTCTTCATAATTCAGTCTTTAATGTCCAACTTCAGCCGGTTAGAATCTGAAGTTACTGTGAGCAAAAATCATTCAAAATAAGTCTTAGATTATGAGTTCTTCAGCCCCAACACTTGTGCAGACAGAAGAGGAACATATTTTTTGAGTAGCTGCTTAGTCTAGTTTTTGTTACTTTCAGTGAAGAGAAACAACACAACACAGATTCCTCCATCTCAATGAAATTGCTGTTCATTTACAAAGTTCCACTAACTTATCTTTGAGCAAGTTTTCAATTGGAAACAAAATGAAACATAGAAGTCGTTCTACAAATAGGGAATTATCAAATTTATCACCATTGGCAGTGAGCAAGAAGGAATTAACTCAGCATGATCTTCAGATTATAGTGATCATATGAAATTGTTAATAAGGATGTGGAAATACACAATTTGGAAAGTGAATATATTTCATAGACAAGAGATAATTATAGAACTTCAGTGATTTTATAGCATAACCATATACAAAATCACCATTAGTTTACATATATTTATACATACACACACAAAATGATGAGGTCATCTGTTAGCTTTGCTCACTACGAAAGCATCACAAATTTGCAGAAACCACCTGTTGTGTGGATGTACCTACTTAAATAATACATAGGGATTATATATACGTATAAAACACACACACACACAAATGTTAAAATGTAATAGAGAATTTCATACCATGCAACTGTTTCCAAATGGTTTTCTTAACCTAAATTAGGATTAGAATCAAAAACATCTAAATTTTCCATTCAAAAGTTTTAATTATTAATTTCAGACATTTACAAGCGTAATATTTTCAGTTTTAATTATAGCCATATACATGACATATTTGAACACTTGAAAACAGTATTTTGTCTTGTAAACCTGGAAAAAAATATATAAATATACATATTTATATTTAAAAAACTATTCATTTGATATTGTCGTTTGTTTGTTTTCTTTTCCTTAGAGAGCAATTACCACTTAAACCCCTTGCTAACAGAGGGGGCAAAAAGCATTTAGATGATCTGGTGGTTAGGTATCAAGGGGAAAAAAAAAAAAAAATAGCCCTTTGAGAAAACATTGACTTCAACTCCAATGTCAGGAACACAAAAAATAGTTCAGAGTTGTAAGAAGGTAAAATTATAATAGCACATAAACAAATCCAAGAGCTCTGTCATGAAAATCCAGATGTGCAGATCCTTAATATTGCTCTACCATGTATGCAATGCAGGTCATGGCAACTTTGCAGATGTAGATCTCTGTGACATCCTGAATATTCAGGACTCATACGAACATTAATCTTTGTCTAGCACTGCTTTGACATGTAAAGTATAAGTATTTGTAATAATGTGTACAACAATATAAAACAATCACTGTGAGAATTTTGTACAGATGAAATAACTGTCAAACAGTTCTGTTATCTAGGCTTTTTTGATATTTGCAATTTTTAATAATGCCATTTATAATTGCTAATTAGACAGAAATCATTGTAATAGAAAAAATTGAAAGACTTATTTGATTGAATTTTTGAAAAGTTGTGTAGAAAGCAAAGAATATTTTCTAATATTATCTGGAATCCTTTCTTGCACTGTTGCCCAGAATTAGAATTATCCCTCTTCTGGATTAAAGATGCATTGGTGGATTAGTCTATCACTGATGACAACATAATATATCCTTCCCAGAGGCTTAAAATGAAAGGAGGTCTGTTAACTACAGACTATGTTAAAACAAAACAAAAAGCCTTTTTTGGCAGACACAAAACTGTATTTTAACAGTAAATATAATTGTGTAGAAGGTCAAAGTAGTTTATGAAACAGTCCCAGGTTGAGAGCCATTAATCAGTTATATTCCTTTCATAGTCTATATAACTTATAAAACTAGTAAAACATGGGACGGAGTCCTGTGAGGATTGGCCATCATCATTACTCCTAGCTTTAGCCACCTGAACAACCTCAGTACTATCACCAAGACAATTTAAATGAAAACAAAATGTGTTTTATTGTTTCTTCCTGATGTTTGTATAAGTATATAAATTTTGCAAACCTACTTTTCTTTATTTGAAAAAATAATAAATCTCATCAGTTAAAGAATACATATTTTCATATTTATATATGTTTTATGAAAAAAAAAACCATCAAAGCAATAAAGGAGATGAACTGTTTCTGAAGATTTTAAATGTAATTATGATATAAATTGATTTGCATAACTTCATTTCAAAAAAGACTTTAAGAACATTAAGTTGATTCTTTTTTTCACCCTAACCATCTAAAGAGATGTAATTTTGTAGATTGAGTCACATTGGTTTCCCACAGAATAGTGTCATCCTCCACAACTTCTATTATCTTTATTATATGTCTGATTGTGTAGCTAAGTCTTCCTTTATGAACTTCTGTGAATATTTCACATGTGAATAGTTACACAATGACAAGTTCTAGATTAAGCTTGTTTAATATTTAGACCAAATTTTGAATTTCTACTTACAAAGCAACACATATAATAAAAGCATATAATATAATAAAAGCATGACATGCTATATTTTCTTGAGGTACATAAATACTGAATTATATTATTTTTCTAATGCAATATATGAAAAAGTAAATCAGTTATTAGCATTACAGATTTCTAAGAAGGACAACAGTTTCCTGTTTTCTGTTGCTCGAGAAAAGATTGGCCCAGCTGACACTATGAAGATTAGTGGAATTATTGCTTAAAGAAAGCAGTTACATTTGCTCATAGAATTCAGCTAAGTGATAAACTTCCTGACACACTTCTCCATTTGTGTCACTGAGAACACAAAGATTAGACATTTTTCTAATTTTTTGTTGTTGTTGAAGTAAAACCGCTGCACATCATCATTAACGTTGTTTGTTCAACTGGATCTTTTTAGAAGAAAATGGAATTGGTTAAATGTTTGCATGTACAGCTCACAGGCTGTAGTCTATCCTTTGAAATGAAGCCATTGAAAGGAGAGAGGGTCCTGAGCACAAAGCAAGGAAGAACTACTTTTCTGGCAAATAACAGTATCAGCAACAAAACTCCTATTAGAGTGTCATGCTTCAATATGCAGAAAATAATACCCATGTGATTTAGAGAAACAAAAAAGGTGGAGAGGTGAGGGGAAAGGACTTTGAGTAGTGTATTTAAAGGAATTTAAAGGTACATCTAAGTAGTCTTAAAAGGGATTGCATTATAATCAAGTACCAATTACATACACCCTGAACCACAATTAGCTACATATCCTCAGATTAGCAGAGCAGTTGTAATACAGTTCTATGTTTCTCTGCAATTGATTTCAGTGACCACATATTTTCTTGACACTTTTCAACTTATCAATACAGTAATTATAGTTCAGTGTCTTAATCATACCCTAACTGAACCACTGCGAAAATGCCAAGAGATATAACCAAAAAGGTACCAAACCAGTTAGATTGCAATGTTTTCACTCAGGAAAGAGCTGAGAGCAACTCAAAACCAGTTTTTATTTTATTTTATTTTTTATTTATTTCACTTTGGATCTCTAGATTTATTTGTTTAAAAGGAATCTTACAAAGTCCAATTTATCTTTATTTAAAAAAATAAATAAATAAATTATGCAAGCGAGCCCCATTAAAGAAGCAGCAAAACTCAAGACAGAGACAACTTCTAACCCCACGGCAAGCCAACTTCCCCCAGCAGAGGCAGCTCCTTGGAGGGGAGCCGCTGAGCGGGACCAAGGAGAGCGCCGCGGGCGGAGCGGGGCGCGGTGGGGAGCGGAGCGGCACTGCCGCCCGGCCGGGCCCTGTCCGCGGTGCTGCACCCGGACGCTGCCGCTGAAGGGTTGTTCCATTCTTTCTTCCTCAATAACCTCCTGCACCTCCTGCTGTGCCGCTGCTGAACCCCTTCTACAGGGAATCAGCTCTTAGGGTGATGTTGAGCGGGGGGAGGAGAGGGAAAAAAAAAAAAAAAAAAAATCCCCTAACCTCCTGACAAAGCCCTGCCCAGGTTCTGAAACTTGCTTTTTCGTTTTCCCCGCAGCCTCTCCGGTGCCCGGGAGGAGAATCCCCAGCCCAGAACACAACTTTCCTACAGCGATCCCAGCTCCAGCAACAGCTCTGTTGCCCGCACCAGCCCCCGCGCAGGGGGCCTAGAGGAGAAGGGACCGAGCATCCTCCTCACCTGAAAATCTGAGGATAAACAGGAGAATAGGAGAAGTTGGGAGCTGCCTCGCCTCACCCTCCTCCTTGCTGGCTTCTGGTACCAAGAAAACCCCTTCCGAAGAGGCAGAAGGCTCCTGTCATCCGATGAGAGGCAGGAGGCTCCCATTGTGCGCACGGTGCCCACCCTGCAGCCCCTTTCCTGAGCCCGCTGCCCCAGCCCGGACTCACGTGTGCCATCAAACCGGGTGGCGATGGTGTCGAGGAAGGTGTTCTGGGGTGCCAGTAATCCCTTCATAACCGGCATTTTTCCAGCGCGGTGCGAGATTCCCCATCAAAGTTTGCCTATGAGAGTGGTTCGAGAAGAAAGTGCAGAGGGCGCCCGGGGGAAGAGAAGAAGGAGGCGGAGGGAGGGAGAAAAGGATAGGGAGAAAGGAAGGGGGAGGAGGATGGGGATGCCGCCGCGCCTCCCCCGGGGCCGGGAGTCCCCCGCCCGGCAGCCCCCGGGCACCGCCTGGGCCCCCTCTCCTCTCTTCCTGTGGAGAGGTTGCGGGAAGGAGGGCTGAGGATGGGGGAAGAGCAACCTGCATCCACCTGCGGCTGGAGCACCGCAGGAACAGCCGCCGCCCCGGCGCTGCCGAGCCTTCCTCTGCCCCCAGCCCGGCCTGAACCTTCCGGTTCCCACCCTTAGCAGACAAGGGGCGGCCTAGGCTCGAAGCACAAACACCCCGCTTTCTGAGTAATATTATCACAGGATAAAGCTTAGGACCTTACTTTGCTGAAAGGAGAAAGGTAGCATTGACATGTATAGCCCCTGTAGGTGTCCATTGGAGAGGAAACTAGAACACGGAGAATTCTTTATCAGGCACGTATGTGGTCTGTCATTTGCACATTGAGGCTTTTTATTAAAAAAAAAAAAAAAAAAAAAAAAAAAAGTTTGGGGATATGCTTTTTTCAGATTTACTGTGCGTATTTCCTCAATCATCTTTTAGAAATTCCTCCCTAAAAAAAAAAATCCAGGAAGGACTATATTCTTTTTTGGCAACCAGAGAGAATGGAGACGTGGCCCAGACAGTCTAATGTGTAAATTTGAGGGAGAGGAAAGAAGGAGATACAAAGATAAAAATTAAACAGCAGACACATAAACTGCACAGCAGGGTAAGTGATTTCCTCAGGCTGATACCATGGTACCAGATACACTGTACCCCAAGGTACAGTGATAGTAAGTAGCTTTTTTTCCAAAAGCCTGGAAAGAATATATGAGAATACACTCCCTAATCTACAAACTCACTGTGAGTTGCAAAAGGGAAGCATGTTGGTCTTTTGGCACTTTTACAGTATTGCTATTTTTATTTACGCTATTTCAGATTATTTGATTATTCTCCCTTTCTCCTATTTGGGCTGATTCCCACTGTTCAGCATAAACAGCATAGAGAGAGGCTCCAAGACAGACAAAAAGGTCTACCTTTTATAACTTTTTCTTTTTTTTTTTTTTTTTTTTTCTTTTTTTTAAAGACACCTAAGACACCACCACCACCTTGGAAAATGCTGTAAAATCAAAGCCTACCCATGGTAAACCCACCTTGGCTTTAAAGAACACCATAATATTTTACTGAAATCACATGAATATCTCTAATTAGCCTTGTACCAGAAAACTGCATGAAATAGTTAATCAAGAGCTCTCAGCTCAGCTTTCAGATGTGTCATATGAGAATGGAGACTGCCTTATAGTTACTATTACTATGGAATTCTCCAAACTTTCACATTAGTATCAGTTTCTTAATTAAATAATTAATCTCGTATTCATGGCAGGCTTTTACTTTCAATATAATTACTAGTTTTCTCTATAAAATAAATGATTTTTAATAGTGAAAAAGAAAACTAATAATTACTGACATTCCAAAAGACTTTCACGTACTGCAGTTCTCCATAAGCAGAGCTCTGAAATTAATTTCTCTTTATAGCTTGCCACTTAGTCTCACTGTTAGGTAGCACAGCACTAGTATCTGGGTTTTGTAAGAGGTACAGAATACTCCCACTGGTAAAATAAAGCCTGTTCCAACACTTACAAAGTCCAGAAGAGCATGATCAGATTTTTCATTTGTGTAACTGCTCAGCAACATCAAGGCAAGTGTGAACCTTTGACATCTGCAGAGGGGCTTGCATGTATTGCAGTCTGTGTGTTGTAGTTGTGTTCCAATTTGTATTTTTCCTCTATGACCTGCCACAAACACCCACTTAAGTAGGGATGCAGTGAAGGTGAAAGCAATATTTTCCTCAATCTCAGTGCAGGCAGACAGAAGATAATAACCTGTGTACATTTAAAGAGAAATACATTTCTCCATTCTGACTCACCAAAAATATCACAAAAAGTAAAACAATTTTCCAAGGGAGTCAAATTGCTAATAACCCTGGCAGCTCATAAGTAGATAGTATTGTACTTCCTGATGCACGGTATAACATCGTGCTATGTTTTGAGGGCTCATTGACGTACTTCAGGAAGCTTAGAGCTTTAAAAAGAGTTCACTGAAATTTCTTAACTGATTTGGGGAGTGGCGAAAAGGATGTGTTGTTCTGGAAGAAAAAAAAGAAATACAAATATATATCCCCAGAAAGGTGGATAGCTGCCAGAGAAGTTATCTGGTATTTTTCATGTTGATAATTGTAAGCACAAATTACAAATATATATTGAAAAAAAAAAGAAAAGAAAAAGAAAAAACAACAACAACAAAACACTACTGGCCAGAGAAGGTGGTGGAAAGTGAGAAGTAGGTGATAGCAGAGAAAGTGCTACCAACAATGAAGACAGTGATGCACAAGAGGGAGGAACAAAACTTCTTTATAAGAAGAACCTGAAGGCCTTGTCAACTCTGTGAGATCTTCAGGAAAGAAGAGAGAAATTTCTTGCTTAACAAATTTATGTATTCATGAAGTACTATTATAAATTGGCTATGACAACAGGTATGTACTATGAACAAGCAGTAAAAATTAAGCTTTTAAAAATATATTTGTTACACATCACAGAATCACCCATTTTCTGTGCTAGAATTAACAGAATAGTTTCCAAAAATGATACATAGTGGAAAGCATCAAATGACAGAAGAAGAAACACTGAAATGTAACATCCTATTTTGCACTTGAATTTGGCATATTCAACCACACTGTACTCACAAGAGTAATCCTCCTTAGTGCCTGGTACTTAACTTCAGAGTTAGCTGCAAAACACTGAAGTATTAAGTCTGGAATAGGTCAAAACATAAAACTTTAGTGGGTTGAAATTTTAGTGAATCAAGAACAAGAAGTTCAGGAAAGCAGGGACAGCACAGCTGAGAGTATTTAACAGGGAGGTGAATGAGCAACTGGAAGCTTGTATTTAAGTCCTGGAAAATTGTTTCACAAGATTTGAGCAAAATGGAAACTAGGAACCCTGAATAGTCAAAAACTGCCTTTGTTGTTGTTTAATTTAATATTTAAGAGACAGGTGAAAGCCAAACCAAGATTATTTATCTTGGTTCAGGAAGTCAATTTTCAATTCTGCTATATTAATTTTGAATTTGAGTATCTAAGGATACTTAAACACTTTCTACAATATTACTTTTTTGTTTTTACTGTCAAGGAAAAGTAAAACTTGAACTTTTATTTTATTTTAAAGTTACTCTATATTAACTCTTGTTAAATAGTATATTCCATGTATACTTGTTTGCTGTCAAGAGTTTTACCAAATTTGTAATATATTTCTAGAAAGACAATATAAGAACTGAGACTGGAAACTAATACCATTGTTTTTACACTTCATGTTGTGACTAGCATGTTGTGAGTGAAATTCAGTCAAAGACTTACAGTTTAGACCACAAGTACAATTAAAATATTTGTTGCTTCAAATTACTCAACAATATGTAAAATATCTCAGCCATAGGTTTCCTCCCACTTACCCACAGTTACATTCAGCATAACACATTACATTTTGAGGTAATGTATAATCTTAGATATCACCAGTTACCCTGAAATCAGGGCATGGCCAGAGAGTTTTACACAGAACATATGCAAGCAGCATAATAATATAACATTTTTTGTCATAGTTGTATAACTGTTCTTCATTTATAATTTCACTGGAAGCACATTTTCCAAAGTTTCTTACTAATATCCCACAATCCCATGAATTATCTCATAATATTAGGAGTTGCTTACTGCTTGCTTCTCTGATATAATAAGCATTTGACCTCTACTCACCTGCTACAATTACACAAGTGAAAACCGTTACTGAAAAATCAAATTAACAATCAGAAAGGACTGCATGCAGCTTATTTTGGGGCTTGAAATTGCCACCCAGTTATTAACACAGGCTTCTGATGGGAAAAAAAATAGAAATTGAACTATGCAAGTGCCTGAAGATTCTAGGACAGGACAAAGAATAACAACCTGCTATTCATTTACTATGAACAGACTGATTTAGTCTGAAGTGGTATATGTTAAGAGTATTATCCTAATAAGTGACACACTGTGCTTAAAGAAGTGCTGGCCCTTTGTTTTCCACTGTGCATAACTCAGCAATAGAACTTTAAAAGAATAAAGCTGTGTAACTGAAGATCTGCCAAGTGAGAGGCAGTCTGGTTTGAACTTTAAATACAAAAGATACCACCCCGGATGAGGAAGTGGCAAAATTTCTAGGGAGAGCTTGCAAGAAAAAAGGTTGCAATACTCTTCTCGCTAATATGCTTTTCCCCCACTATCTCCTGTGAGTCACAGTAAAGAAACCATAGACAGACCCTTGGTCTAAACCAGTAACAGCTACTCATATATTACATGGGCTATAGAAATCTTGCAACTACATATCTGCCAGCAATTTCCACTTTAAGATGTTTTCTGTTATATATATTTTTTGCCAAATGGGTCAATCTGCCTGATACAGTGCATTTTTCCTTAGAATATTTCAAGTTAAAATAAATTAAAATAAAATAAAATAAATTAAAATAAAAAAATCAGTCAGCTATTTTCAAAATTCAAGTGAGGTGGAGAGATACAAGTTGAGAAATCTCAGCAACTCATTATGTAAAGAAACCATATTAGGGAATGGGCCTGGGACAATTTGCAATTGAGAGGAAATGGATGACCACAAATGGGAAGTAGATGATGAGGTAAGGGAAAGCTGGATCCCTGTTGGGGACCTGGTAAACCTCTGGGCCCAGCTGAATTAGACTCAGTGGAAATCTGATATAAGCTGAGCAGCAGAAGATGGGCAAAACACCAGGTTAAGAGTGAGAACAAAAATGAGATGTCTAGCTAAACAGAATGGCATGGGAATGACACAGAAAAATAAAATCTTTATGTGCAAGGATTGCACGTATGTTTAGTGTTTGTATAACAACTACATTTTACCAAAACAAATATCTGATAAAGCTAGGCAAAAATTGTCAGCTGTCATCCAAGAGATGTCTGGATAATGTTTGGATAATTATGGAACCACATTTCAAATAGTGAATTAAGTAGACACTGAATTTTTCTATCATTAGTTGATTAGTTTCAATCATGTCCTCAAAAAAGAAGAAAAGCATTAAAAGGGGAAAATGTAATTCTTCATACAAAATCAAAATCCAAAGATGAAGAAACAATATTTAGTTTGAATTAAAGTTTTTTTTTTTTTTTTTTTTCTGTTGTTGGTTTTTTGTTTGCATTCTAATGGAACCTAAAGCAACAACAATAAAAATACACAACCAAACCAATCCTAAACCTATAAAAATAATACAAATCATATTTCTGGAGATGAACCTCATAGTTAACTAAATGGAAACAAGTTTTCTCCTTATGTAAGAAATTAAGAATAGAGAGAAAGTTTGGTTTAGAAAAAAATAGAGTAGTGTAATAATTTATTTGCACATTTTCTGTCTATGGAAGATGTATTGCACGTCTTTTATCTCACTGTGACATTGAGAGTAATATTGATGTTAGAATATAAAGCTACAAAGATCTTGTAGCTTATTCTACAGTTCAAATAATGTTGTTTCAGTTCATCTGCTAATGGCAAATACTGTTGTTTTTCCCCAAACTCTCCTCTGAATAATAAGTGAATACAGAAGTAACTGTTAGAAATATTCTTTGCATTAATATCGAAACTTCATCTGTTTATGATGTGGAGTTTAAAACCACTTTATCAAAGAAAAATAAGAGGTAATGGATTATTTTATCTGCTTAAATTTGGAATAAAATGACAGATTTTTTTAAAGGTATGCAGAGAAAGAAAAGAATAATTGAGCCTAGGAGTTTAAAGACATGATGCTTTTTGTAAAGAAGACATATTAGCACACTTAGAATAAAGACAGTAATCACAAGCATAGCCCTAAATATCAGTTTTGCTCGTAAGTCTTGAGGATGATTTTCCTACATGCAGATGTACAAAGTGATTCCTCCCACAGAATTTAATTAGAAATTATGCTACCATGCTTACACACAGACATCCCCTGAACACTGGGAAATAAGCATTAAAACTTCCTGTCAATGGAATTTGTTTAGCATGATCACTTTCCAAACACCATTATTACAATATAATTTAGAAGACAGCACAAATTCCTTCCTAAATACACCAGTTTTAAAATGATTAATTTGAGTAAGTAGAGAACAATAATTTATTCTGCTTTCAAAAAATGTTATTTAGGGAAATAATTGATATAGAATTTAAACTTCCTCCTTGATCATCACTGATATAACTCACATTCAAAAGCTGCTCTTCCTGACTTACACCAGTGCAGCAAATCACAGGATAAGGCCCACCACTTTTTTTTTTTTTTTTTTTTTTTTTTTTTTTTTTTTTTCCTCCTTTAATAGTATTTCTGACTTGCAAAACACAGGTAATGCTGAAAGTAATGAATAGTACAGCTAGGCTTGTCAGCAGTAATGTTGTAGTGTTAATATGAATTGAGATTTTGGTGAATATTCATGAAGTTATAAGAAAGCAGGAAATGTCTGTAGCATTGACTTTTAAAGAACACTGTAAGCCACCACTACCAAGACACAAAAAGCTTGTTTGCTTGCTCTTCTCCCAGGTAGCCCTCCAAAACAGCTGGAACAAAAAGGTTATTTCTGAACTTCAGCTGAAACAACCAGTCTTGAACTCTAGTCACCTCCAAAATTGAGTGTGAGAATATACTGACACTGAACTTGGAGAATCCATGTTTTTATAAAATTTTTACTTTTTCCAGTTATCTTCAGTATTTACAAGAACTTGGGATTTCAGTCATGTCTGTCCTCCATTAACTTACCCGCTGTATATAATCCTTTATAAAAATCTATACATTTCATCTAAACACACTGCCCCTATTCTGATCCTCTAATATGTCCAAGCAAGGAAAGCCTTATGTATGCACAGAGGTACAAAGCAAAAACTGGTATAGTATTACAGCTAGATGCAAGTGTTAGACAGGGAATGACATGAAAGGATTAGGGCAATTGCATGTACAACAGATCTTGCAGGAAATGACTAGTCTTACAGTAGGTGCAGTCTCAAAGTCCTATTTATACTATAATCTACTCCCTAGTCAGGTTAGATAAATATCTTGATCCTTTTGTGTGTAATATTTTGCATATTCTTGGTGAAATTTTCACGAGGAACCTTATCTAAGACGGCATTTACTATTACAGTGCAATTTAAGGTTTGCTACAAGAATGACTATCAGCATTTTTTGTCTAGTGAAGAGATGAAGTTCAAATATTAAAACAGGAAATACAGACATTGTCCCAAGATGACTGGCAGCTTTTTACAGCATCATAGTAAAGGAGAGCAGAGAAAACAGAGGTACTTTCATAAGTATTTTTTTCCAGAGTTTTCTATGGCTAGAAAATAAGTTTTTACTATGTTCTCCTAAAATACATTCTTTTTACCAAGAACTAAAAATATTTTTCTGCTTAGATCAAAATGTTTCTGATTATTTCAGCCCAAGCCTTTATTTATTTAATGGTAACTAACAGAAACCTGTGATCACCTTCTTGATATGTGAGCTAGTGATCAAAAAGCAGAGGTGAAAATCGTTCCACCTTTAGCAACAATGAAATCAAATAACATGGAATCAAATATAGGGTGAGCATTTCTGCAGCTTGAAATTCCAGATCTGAAGACTTTCAGGTTCTTACCTTTCAGTAGCTATTTTCTAGTGAATTTAGTCTAAGAGGCTGTCTGTAGGAAATAATAAAAATCTTGCAAAAGTAAGGATTGGAACTTTACTTAAGTAAACCAACCATATATACACACTCAAGTAAACCAACATTATAGATATACTTACACATATTTTATATAAAATACATATTCATAACCTTAAGTGATCAGATATTGGAGATATCAGAAGAGGAAATACATTCAAAGTTAAGTGCAAGGTATTTTGAATTTTTGTATCCTCCATCTGTTTTATCTAAAGACAAATAAACATTTGGACATGTAAGTACAGATTACAGTATGCATTTTGGGCAAGTAGTATTAGTTTAAAGTTTCTAAAAAGTAAGTTTAATATTCCTGAAGCATATTTTCCAAATAAACTTCTAGGTCCTAGTAATCCAAACAGCAGGGTTCTTAATAAGAACTGTGGGCTAATATTTACTAGACAGGGTAAAGAACAGATACCTGTGCTCTTTAAATGGTTGGATAGATTTTAAAACTGGAACAGCAGAACATTATAGTACTTACAGTACTGGGTGGAAAATAATAACTTAAGGTAGTTTTATTTTGACATTGATTTGTTATATTCTTTTAGCAGTTGCAAGAAGTAATTTGCTATTTTCTCATATTCAAACTATGTTTTGTAGTTCACATTTTACTACAAACTGCACTTATAGATACTTGCAGAATTTGTAAAGAACTGAAACATGATCATAACTGTTGCAGAAGCAAGGGTGTGTGAGGTAGTGATTAGGTCACAAAAATGTCTGCTGGTGAAATCCAAGAGTTGTACTGATGAAACAGGCAAACAAGAAGAGCAAGCATTTGGAAATCAACAGGCCAAAGCAAGGTAATGAAAAGGAGGGACTCAAAAGCTTATTTTCTTATAATTTAAACCTCATTGTGAGAGCTTAAGCTCAGTTTCTCTGTAGGAATACAAGATCCCCCCCACAAAAAAAAAAAAAAAAAAAAAAAAACATTGCCCACATACTCCTAACAGTCATAGCTCCATCATGGAAAGCTTGCTCTGAAACTTTGTCTTCACAAGTGCCTTTCATCTTCACTTGCCCAGCCTTTTTATGCAAGCATGAAACCAGATGCACTCTGTCATGTTGAGATAACTCTAAAGAGTTCACTTGTTTGCAACATGGCCCAAGAGTGCAAGATTTACCCGTAAGATGGGGGCAGAAAAAAGGTTGCTGGAGCCAACATCACTCCAGAGTACCTGCTTGCAACCAGTTACTTGTCTGAAGAACTTCAGCAACATGTTACCTCCTCCCCTCATTCCAGCTATACTATCCCTTTCTTTCATTGTGCCTTTATTTTACTCAACATTATCATTCATGACTTCCTAATTTTCTATAGAGCTAATTCTTTTCTCTTTGGCAAGACAGCTTGGCAAAGTTAATGAATTGATACTGTGGTTCTCAGACAAATTTATTTTAATAAGTTTTGATTAATCCTGTTATTCTTCAAACATTTAAATTTCAAAACACTGAATACATCTTCCAAGTTTGGCATATTTACATATTTGAATACATTTCCATATTCTGCTCTGAATATTCTACATTTGTCATAGCTGCTAAATATTGAGGTTTTATCTTGAAAACTCAACATCATTCAACATCACATGGTAACAAGGTCATTCTAACACCTCCGATTTCTGGTCCTCTGCCCTCTATCTCAAGTAGGGCAAAACATAAGATTGCACTTGGACTTTAACAGTCAAAAAAAAAAAAAAAAAATAACAAAAAAACCCACCACCACCACAGCAAATGACACCATCATAACATTTCGGACAGACCTTCATGCTTTCTTTCTATGAAGGAGATATGCAACAAGTTTTGCCTTTCTTCACTCCCACACACCCCAACCTTTGGGCTATTTGTAGCTTTGAAAAAGGCTTTTGTGACTAATAGGAAAGAATCATTAAGTGGATTTTGATTTCTCCCTCTTTTTGTTTACTGTGGTAAAACGATCATATCCACCCTCTTCAAAATTCAATTAAGTTTAGCTAAAATATTCTGTTCAAGGTACTAGCAGCTGAAGATCAAATTTACAAAGGCTTTCAGGTGCTTAAAGAAGAAGATAAAGCTACAGAATTTTCAGGGATGTTTAATTTGTGTAATTTTGCTTCCTGTGGGTCACCTCATAAATTTTGTAAATCCCACTGGACAAAAGAGAGAGTTGTTGTTTTCTCCTAACCTGTGCATGAAGGCAATGGTTTCCAGCTATCAGGATCTCCCCTCCGCCCTTTCTTCCTGTCCTGGATCATAATGCCTCCTTAAACCCCCCTCTCCACTCCCCTCTACCTTCAAATTATTCCTCAATCTTAATTTATCTAACACAAAGATTAACACAAGGGGGCTTCTCCCAGGAGCACCCTTTCAGGACACACTTGAAGAATCTGAAGTTCATCAGGCAGCAGGGATGAGTATAGGTAGTAACTTCAGCTGTCCAGTAGCAACAGCTGGAAGAGGATGCAATCTGACCCAAATGCTTTGGAAGTCTGAGTTTTGTGTGATCTGGACTCTTAATCTCTGTTATAATAATGCCACTGAAATAGTCATGCCACAAGTAGCTCAGGAAGTATTTTCACCAAGAATAAACTAAATGTGAAGGATGTTGGAAAGAGTTAAAGAAAAAAAAAATCTTTTAAAAATTAATTTGGCCATGTTGTTTCCTTAAAAAAGTACAAGCTAATGTCTGTTTCATTGATATCAACTGCATCTTTCATATACTTGTAGATGATAAAAGTGCAGTACAAAAGGTT
This sequence comes from Heteronetta atricapilla, assembly GCA_011075105.1. Lineage (NCBI taxonomy): Eukaryota > Metazoa > Chordata > Aves > Anseriformes > Anatidae > Heteronetta > Heteronetta atricapilla. The sequence goes on along the minus strand of CM021732.1, from coordinate 38,668,361 downwards.
GGAAATACACTTCACAATGAACTGTGTTTACATTTTCCTTGGTTTAATTGGGAAATATGGTACTGCAAAAGGTTATCAAATGAATATTTTCACTGACTGTGCTTTGAATTGCAGAACTGCTTGTAGATTCATATTTTGGCCCCAACACTTCAAAATACTGATATACATGACTTTTACAAGAATTACCAGTTAATGTTGTGCTAATGTAAGTGCACGCTATTTTTAAATTTATATTAAAAAAAAAAAATAAATTGGAAAAAATACTCTAGTCCTATAACTACAAGCTTATATTTGCCAGAGCTGATCCAGCAAAACACTTAAAACGTATACTAATAAAAGATCACTAATATGCTTAACATTAAGCTCTGATTTAGTGACATGCTTATAGCACTTGCTCTAGTGTATTTTGTAGCATAAGCATACTGAAGTATTAAACTCTCATTATACATTTTTCTTGAACAGTGGTCAATGCTTGCCTCCAGCTATAGCATGACCTGGTTACTTACACATTTGAAAGCTCCAGAACAGACAAAATGTCTTGCTTTCTGCTGGTGTAATCTTCCTGACTACATCAGTGTTACAACAGAACTAGCCCATGGGTTTAAACATTGCACAGGATATAGAATCATGGTGAACTTACAGCAGGTATATGTTGTGTATACATATATGTATTGTATATATATCAATTAACACTACTGCAGGAGTCTTGTATGGACTTAAAGCAGATGAATATTAAAATTATAAGGTATAGGCTTAGGTGGACTTTCAGGTAAAATATAAAAGCTGCCCAGACATGTTTGATATACTCATTTGTAAATGTTCAATTTTAAGTAGAATAATTAAGATCAATGAGCTTATCTGTGGCTTATCTGGCATTGAAAATTAATAATTCTTAGATGTACATGGAATTACATCTAGAAAATAATAGATTTTCTAGAAAAGAATAGATTTATAGATTTTTCTTTGCAGTTTTATTTATATGCCATTACCAATTTCAATTTAGCAATTATCAATTGATTTTGGTAAATGATAGATGCAATACTTCCAACTGTAGTCTGAACATAAAGTTAACACCAGTGTTGTTTTAGTCTTTCCCGTTATATCCTTTTGTATTTTGTCTCATAACATGTCTACATTCCATATTTTCTTCATTCTTATTCTCACCTAGGTACACTGAAATTCCCATGTCCCATTTCTTTTTTTTTTTTTTTTTTTTTTTTTTTTTTTTCTCTTATTTCCTACTTATATTATGTATGGTAAATGAGTAAGGACTAAACATAAACTGAGAGGTATTATTTCATCTGAGGAGTGCTGTTCAGATTCAACAAACACTGCTTATAACATTAGAAAGGCTTCATCTGCAATACAGAACAGTTTGTAACGTGGTGTTCTTTATTATTGAATGCATAAGTGATCTATCTCACAAAAGTAATGAAGCAGAATGGAGATAAAAGATACTCAAGATACCTTGGCCAATGACCTATAATCTTACAGTAATGATTTCCTTTTAGGAATATAAGGACTGCAATAAAATAGTGCCATATAAATTCATTCATAAAGCTGGCTCTCCATAGTCCAAATTCAGGTCATTACATAAGCATACAAACTGCATTAAGCATGAGTTATTATAAAGATAAACACTACTTATATCAAACAAGTTTTAAATACCCTGTGTTTCCATATTTTCATGTAACATTTAGTAACACTTCAATCTTTAAACACCTATTGAACCAGATCTTCTCTCATTTGCAGAATCTAAATAATCAGCTTAAAAAGATTAGAAAATATATTTTTCTTTAAATTTGAGTGTCCATGCAATTCTGAATATTATAAAAGCTGCCTATTGCATCATATGGGCCAGACACACAAAGGCATTTAAACAGCGTTCTTCGTTTTCAGCAAGATACAATTATCATATTAGAAAAAGAATGAGCAACTGTTAGTTAAATCTGACCTGGCAAAATCCATACAAATAGATACTAAAATAAATAAATGAAAGTACCACCTCACCTGGTTCATACCACTGAGTTTCAAATGTCATCAACTTCCAGTCCCCATTCAAACTTGAATGAGCAATGGTATTTCAAAGAAAGCTCTCTGAATAGTCTGCACTAAAATTGTACTGAAAGTAATAAGGGAAGGAAGAAAAAAATATAGTTTAGGAGCCTTGAGAACCTTTGCTGAATCTAAATAAGGACCTCAAATCAAAGTCAGAGGTACAGTAATATTAAGAGCTGTCAACATCAGCTTCAGTTACTGATCTGATTTCTGTCACCTACTCCCCAAGCCTAGTATCATACAGAATTTCCTTCTACACTATCACTTAGGTCCATCAGTGGCTCTTCTCTTTTCAGAAGATTCTTTTATATTCTTTCCATTAAACTCTTACTTGAGTCTAAGACTCTGACTTTCTTGATACACACATCAGATCTTTCCTGTCTGAAAGAGAAACAACAAACAACACAAACAAAAAACACAACACAAGCAAACAAACAACAAAAAAAAACCCTACTTCCTTGAAAATACAGCATGAGTACAAGTAGAAAAGAAATATCAAGAACTTTCTAGACCAAGCGATACCACTTGCTAGCAAGCCCACAATTCAGTCTAACGTTAAAGTAGGATGCCACCTACTGCTTAATAACCCAAATTAAAAATAAACTAATTTCCTAACAAGATAACTGGATGGACTTATGGCAAACACTTTGCAGTACTGTTGCACTAGGCCAGTTTCAAAAGCTAGATAACAACATATCTAGTGATGTGCATAGCTGTTTGTGATGTTCCTAATGGCACAGTATTCCATAATTTTTTATTTCGTCTTCATTTGCTTAAGTCAAGAAAAATACACAATGAACAAATAAAAGCCAGCCTAAAGCAAGAAAAGACAGTTTAAGAAGTTCCTGTCTTGGTGTTCCTCCCAACCTCCCTAGAAGAATTTCAGCCTCTTTAATATTTCCAGTAGAATTAGTTGAGTAGCTAATCTGTAAACCAGATCAAAGACATCCAGAGTCAGAGCATTCTACTGTAATTAAGTTTCATTTCCCACTTGTGTAGCTTTTCTGATCCACCTTATATTGCAACCCTGCAAATATCTGTGCCAGCATAATGCAGGGTGCAAGGATTCAATTAGTAAATCAGGCTTCAATTAGTTTTAAACTGGTTTTATGCTATATATTTAACAGTTAAAAAACTTATCTGAATCCAAAAAACTAATAAATAATGCTTATTGAAAGAATGTTTTTAATCCAAATGTTTTTAATAAAAGTTCTGCCACTGCAGTAATTGACTTAAGAGGTACAACAGATTAAAGTTTTATGAAACTGCACAGCTGCAAAATATCCTATTTGGTTTAGGTAATTAATTAGAAAAAAAAAGGAGGCAAAGCTTTTGTTTTTAACAAAATTGTTAACAAATTACAGTCTTGTTGTAATACCAAGTATATCCTGTCTGATATCTTGATTCCAAAAATCTAAGTAATGGCTGTTTTTCCCCCGCATATTTTACATCCAATTTATTGAGTATATCATGATGGCCTTCCATCCATCATAAGCTTTAAATACAAAACATGTGCACAAGTTACAAATGTGCGCAGCCAAATGTGTAAAATTCAAGCTGTACTGCACTATTTAAATATATTGCAGCTTGTAAATTCTCCAGTAAAACATCATGTCTTTCACAGTTAAAATATTAGTCCTCAAATAGATTAAGATATCTTCATTATTAGTCTACTATCTAGTCACCTACCACACTGAATCCCACAGACCAGACTACTTTTTGTTTCAGTCACATAATTGAAATGATTAAACTTCATATGATATTTCTGGACCTTTATAGCTTTTGCTTTAGCCTGCAATGGTTGCCTTCAGGGATAAAGTGGGAACAATTGCATTGCTTATTCGGGTCCAGAATATTCATTTTTGTGTGGATGGGATTATCCATACATGTTTCCTCAAAATCTGCACTCCAAATGAGACTCTTAATGTTGATGTCAAGAGAATACTATCATAAGCATATGCAGAAAGACCAGATATGATATACAGGAAAACAATAGGTGAAGCTATTCAGTGAAAAAATTGTACTCCTCAGTCATGTGAAAGCAAGGGTTGTCCAAAAAAAAAAGTGAACAATTCTGTGCATAATGAGTTCAAAAACCACAGGTTAGTCCTCCTGTATTTTTATTTTACCCAATGTTATGGGTAGTTAACCAAAGGAGTTTACTTTAGGAGATGACTAGAGAAAGAATTCCAAGTATTGACTGTCAGATTTCAAAGCAGGGGAAAGTCTTAATTACCCATCATAATTACTGAAATCAGTAGACAAATATGTACAGCGAACTGTTTACTTACAGTGAACATGAATTACAACATTTCCAACAAAGGCTTTTTTTTTTGGGGGGGGGGGGGGGCGGGCGAGGGGGATGGGGGGGTAGTAGGGGATACACCTCTTAGGCTCTACCTCCTTACCTCAGAAAGTCCTAACTCCCTAAAGCTGATTCAATTTCAGAAGCTAGAAACTCTAGCTTCTCCAGATGACTATTACCCTCTTCCTTCCATAGACACTTTATTCTTTATTTAGCATGGCTTTTCATGTGTATTTCAACAGGAATAATGACTTCCCCAAAAAAACAAAACAAAAAAACCATATGTAGATTTAACTTACAGAAACAGCATCCAAACTTTAAAACATGCTTTGAGCTACTCCAAGTATAAGATAGTGCTGAGTTAACCTTACCCAAAGGTGCAGTGATTTTTAGGTCACAGGAATAGACATTATTTTTATCTTATATATTCTTCATGAGTTATCTGCTGAAGTGCAAGCCTCATTCTTGAAGCAAAAGATTACACAGTAACTCTTTTTGCACTTCCAGTGTGAAATAACAAGCCAATAACAAAAACAAGCTGTTCAGTAGCAATTCAGCAAATGCAACAGAAATGCGACTCCTCTACTTGAAAAACTTGGGTTACGTGTTACAACTCCAAAATTATTAGCTTTTTATCACACGTCTAAAAGCATTTTTTGAGAAACCAGAAAGATATGGACGAATAAATTGTTGCAATACTTATGGATTAAGCAAAGTTAATGAGTTTCTGAAAAAGAAAATAGATTTTTACTTATAAAACAGCTATGGGTCTCCTTTCAGACAGGATGAAGAATTCCAGCATCCCCCACCTCCCTGTTCCTTATATCTGTTTCATGAATGATATTAAGTATGGTTTCACATCAGGGAAAAGATTTTTCACTGCCTGGCCACTGGTGGGGCAAGATCCCCACCTAGCGCATCTCGCTCCGCAATGCAGCCGGTGAGACTCGCCATTCTCTGGGCCCCAGCAGGTACACGGCTAGGAGGAATACATACATTGCATACGTACACACATGCACTCACAGTATATTCACTGTTACTGCTTTACGACTGCAAAAGAGTTGGTTGCAAATTCAGCATCATTTGGCCTTTTACACATAATTTCAGGTGTGAGATAAACCTATAAGAAATATGGGCATCAGATTAATTTTTCTCTCTAACATAAGTAAGAGGAAGTCGTACAAGACAAAAAGGACTGATTTCAAGGTAGGAATATTTAGAAGAGGGTGAGGTTCACTCACACAAGTGCTACACTTACAGTATTCCTACATTTACAGAAAAACAGCAAAGACTCACTCTATACTTTGCACATACACAGTTCACCCATTAGAAATGACAGGAAGAACACAAACATATTAGAACAGTGAAGTGTGGTTATTCACAACAGAAAGTCTGTGCTCTACCTGTGCAATACAACCACAGCCCAAGTATTTGTATGAAGTAGTTCTGAATACAGCTTTCTCTTGATCTCTGGGTGATGCTGTGTCAAATTGAAGGTCCATGCTTCAGAAAGATGAATACAGGAAGCAAAGAAGAGAAAGACATGGAAATAATTGCATAAGTGAAAAGCTTTACTTTTGGAGCTGCCTTGGAAACTATGATAGGAAAAATAAAGTTTACATTGTAAATGTCAATGTGTGACAGATGCTGACATGGGCTTGTACATCTTCTTATATTTTGTCCTTAAATAAATACCCCCTTAATTGCATCTTCTGTACACTCCTCCCTCCCCACCCCCCTCCCCATTAAAATAAATAAATAAATAAATAAAAATACTTCCTTGATTGTCCACAAAAAAAAAAAAAAAATCCTTGGAAATTCACCCTGTATTAGGCATTATAACAAAGTCCAGAGGCCAAGTCTAGCTGACTACAGTTGGTTTGTGTGTCCAGCATTCAGAAATAACAGCTTTTATTTAGCAACTTATCTGACAACTTCAGAACTAAGGAAAAATATAGAGTAACAGACAGCAGCAGGATCCCATTTGTGTTATATACAATCTCCTTCCTATTCTCTTATTTGTTCCTCTGATTGCTTATGGTTTGCTCCAAATTAGGTTATTTTCTTGGAACAAGAATCTTATTTTTTTCTAAAAGTTTATGAAACACTTGGACACAGAGATTGTGTGTGCATATAAAAGAAACAGATGATAATGTAAAGAAGAGTTAACAGGTTCCCAAATTACTGTGAACTGAAATTTGTGGTTCATATTTTCAATACAACATTAAAGAATTCTGTCAAGAATCACAGAAGCTGATGATTAGGGTTTTGTTCATTTTGCAGATTTAAAAGATCTTGAAGTGTTGATTCTTACTATTTCACACATGAATTTTAGCCCTCTATAAAATTAATAACTACTCTCTAAATGTAAAGCATTGTCAGAGAAAGCTACCTGAAGATGTATACATTCATGTCTCGTCAAATAAGAAAAGGTACTACAAAATGGTGCTTACATTTTTGGGACACACAGTAGCTATCGCAACTTTGCCATGTCAGTTAAGTGGTTACTATGGCTCCTTCTGATTTTAAGCATGAGTCCAACCTTATGCTTGAGCTCAAACTTATCTCATGCAAGTTACTTGGACATAAGCCCAGACTGCAGTGAGGAAGAAATCGTGTTTCCATGGTAGTCTGTAACACAGGTTGAAGCATGAATTTGTCTACGGTGAAGAGCAATGGCATGGAAACAGTAGTACTTTCTCAGTCCATGTCTCTCATGCCACCTCCAGAAACGTCCAGTGAAAACAGCACATGACTGAGGTAGTAGAAACAAGCTCACCTTCTCTTTTTGCTAGAAGCATGAGCCATTGGGTCCTTTTAAAATGGCACTGCACAGTACACATGACACCAAGATCTGAACACCTATGGGTGCAGGTCCCCCAACATGCCATACTTCCTCTATTCCTGGGCCTTGGCAAATGGGCACACTGGGTTACCAAAATGGAGTTATTCAATGGCTGTCTGAGAAGGCTTTGTGAATAAATTACCAAACAGGTATTTCTGGAAAGTGCATGCCATAAAGGAATGAGAGTGAAGTAAGAAAATATATTAAGTCCAATGAAAATATATTAAGTTTATGCAGCACCTATACTTATCCGAAGACCAGTGACAGTTGGACACGATAGGAGTAATGCTGGGGAGGGCAAGAAAAATATACTTTTCCTGGAGTGAATTAGAAATGGTAAAATACATCTTTACAGGTCTAAAGAACGATGAAAAAAACTCTGCTCTTATTTCTTCCATTTTAAAGCTTACCATCCTTACTGCTGTTAAATAGAGGCAGGACATTTTTGGCAAACTTCAAAGGACGTTTTCCCCACATTCATGTATAATTTTCATTCTACCCAGAACATTAGTGACACGTTGCCTGATAGGAATCATATTGTTCATGACTGGAAGGCACTCAGGAACAGGTGTAGTGTGAAAGTAAATATGTTGTTTTCTCATTTAATTGCTAAGATAAAAGGTAAATTTCACTGTTATTCTGAAAACACCGTTGTGGATTTTTTTTTTTTTTTTTTTTTAAATTTCACCAGCTATGAAAAGGTGGTTGTCCCCATCCCTTCTCACCCCCCATTTGTTAATGTATGAAATATTCATTCATTAGCAAAAGACTGTGCAAGAGCTATGAATGACTTAGAGTTTAGCCACGCCTGTTTGGTATGTCACCTGTTTCTCCCTGATAACTAGCTCAAAGAACTTGGAAGTGATCTGGCAACATTGGTACAAAGTAGGAGTTTGAGCATCAGAGGAATCAACTGCTCTAACAACAATTTGTTTAAAATCTGAATCCAATATTTCCTGCAAAGTGTTTCAACCCAGCTTCTATTAGCACTGAAAGGCATCTTTTTTACTTTGCTGTAACAGCAAAATCAACTACTTATCATAATAGCCTGCTAAACTGACCCCCCCCCAATAAATAAATAAATAAATAAATAAATAAATAAAAAGTTCCTCACCTTTACACACCTCCCTAATGTTTAAATATTTAAAGCTGTTATCTGTCTGTCCCCATAACGGTGTCTCTACACATGCCCAGCCAGTTCTGCAGCTGCTGAAAAATCAATCCGGCTGCACTGAGGCAATGAAGCTTTATTGATTTGCACCAGGTGAGGACCATTACAGTCAGTGAATTCATGCTGACACATTCTTCTGGGGACCTATCTCTGCTATTGCACTGCAACCATAATCAAGAAACAAGTACAAATACTGTCTTAACCATTTGACTCAAAGAATTTCAGTTACTGAAAGCGATATAATAAAGGTGATTATTTCCCCCTGAAATTAAGTTTCCTAGAAGTAGAATTCTGGTACTTCAAGACTTCACAAAATTTACTTTCACTTCATTCTTAACACTGACATAGCAAGATTATGTAGGACTAAGCATGAAATACTATGAAGAGAATGTTGTGAACAAGCATACTTCTTAAGTAGTCTTCCATATAGGAGGAGCACATTGAGGTTTAAAACAATGATTAGTATTATTCAACAAAAGCTATGAATATAGTCCAGTCTTGGAAAAAATAAGAACAAACAATGTTTTTGAAAGAGCAGAGACTTGCTGTTGCATGACTGAGAGACAGTCAATTTAAGTTTTTTTTTTTTTTTTTCCTTTCTTTTTTTTCCCCCCCTCCTTTCATTAGGTGGTAATTCAGCTCTTCATCTTTTCCAATTTTCTTTACTCTCTTTAAGGTAATTACTATCAGGGGCTCTGAAGTTAATGAGTTATGCACAGCATATTTAGAAGTGTTTTGAGAGTATGAAGTTAAGTTAATGGAAGCATCAACCTGAATAGATGCAGAAGCTAGGCATCTTTGAGATCAGTGCTTGATTGATTATAAGTCAGGTGTTCACATGAATAACTAACCCTTTCTTAGTTCAAGGAGCATTTTGACAAGAAATTTGCACTGATGAGCTGTAAAGGCAGCCTTGTTATAAGGGACTGATTTGTGTTGTCCTTTGTATTTTTTATTTTATGTAATTTCACTCTTAAGTAATCTAAATCCTTAACATCATGGTAGGTCTATATATTACCATAAAAGCATTTGCAAGGCTACTTATAAAATCTTTAATAGTTTCACATCTTTCTTAATTTGTAATGTGAAAATCACGACCCCACTTCTGTAAATATTATACTGTGTATAGAGGACTCTTTGTTGTCTCCTCTTTATTGTTATGATAACAAAAGTTGACTAAGTATTTTCCAGTGACTTCAACATTTTACACTTGTTATCTCATTTCAAAATATTATTCTGTCCAACTTTTATTTAAATGGACTAAAGATATTAGAAAATATTTTAACAATAAGATATAAATATTATTTTAAGTAACATAACACCTAGAAGTTTGACTTATCTTTTTGAACACACAAGCTGCCAGACTTTTAACCACACCAAAAGTGAATTAATCAGATTTTGCAAATCAATTCCTTATTTTTGAACTTCACTTTCTTCTGAAGAAGAAGCTAAAAGACTGACCAAAGTGAATTTAGTATACTAGTTAAGAAAAATCTCAAAATCAACTGAAAATTGTTACTCTGTCTCTAATTAACATCTATATATTTATCACAGGGAAGAGACACGTAACAACATTCCCTAGGTGTACAGCCACAGGGTGAAAATGGACAAGGAAAAGAGACAAGCTACTTTTTATTGTGAAATCTTTGCTTTTACTACAAACAGAAACAATTTTCCCCATCCTTCTTCTTTCCACCCCTCCAATAGCCCTTTTCATGAAGTTACTATCTAAAAGACTCACATGATCATTTTTGCATTCCAGAATTACAGTCAATATTAGAAAACATGTAGAAGGAGAAAACTTGCATAAAAGATATATAGACTTGTCAACCACAAGAATATATAATCACCAAAACAATTTATCTCTGGAGACAGTAGACTCTTTAGCCCTTGATGTCTTTCATCCAAGACTTTCTTGGAAAAAAAAAAAAAAAAAAAAAAAAGTAGAAAACTAAGGAGTAGAACAGTAAGACCTAAACGTAAGACCATATTAATTCAGTTTACATCCTTTCAGAGAAATTCTAACATGTTGAAGACTCCACTGACTTTCTAGTCAATCAGTACCACTGTTTTACTAGGGGGATATTAGGTAAGAATCATCTGATGAAATTCTAAGGCCTGTGTTAATGCACAGGTGTCTCAGAGTCCCTCTGTTGACGTGAATCTGTTAATCTATCACAATGTGTTATTAAAACAATCTGCTAAGCAGCCAACAGGTGTCACTCCACATAATAAAAAAAAAAAAAATTAAAATGAAACCTGTCTCACAGCCTTCAGTTTAGAATTGCCATTAAAAAATATATATATATATTTTAAGGAATTTCACCCAGCCCAAAGACAGGTTTTGTGAAGTGAAAATTAAGGTTTTTCCATAAACACTAAGAAGGCTTGAAGTTAGCCTAATTTCTGGCATCAATGGATTACACAGTCAAGATTTGTTCTTTGCCAGAGGCAGGAGGGCAGACTGACTTTCTAGATTCTGGCTTTACCTTTGAGCTCATTTTGTTTCTTTAGGTTGTGTCATAAGTAAAGCAGGTTTCAAAGCATTTAAAAGTAGAGAACACTACAAACACAACACAAACACTACAAACACAACCTAAACTATATGTACTTGTTCTGGTTATTCATCTTCCAAAAATTTTGTAGGATTAAGTCTGCCAGGCGGAACTTCTTCCATAGATCAACTAGCACCAATGTATGGTGCTTCAATATTACACTGCATGTGACTTTACCTGTTCCCTCAGCACCAATGTTAAGATCGATTTATATACTCTAAGCAATGTAAAAGAGATTCCCCTCCTTCCTCCCAACTTCTCCCCAGCTTGGGGGGGGGGGGGAAGTTATCTCACACTTCACCTGTTCTTCACCTGTTACCATCCAACTACAGCTTTAAAGCATATGTAGAAACTGAATAAGACAAAGTAAAAAAACAATACTTGTTCTAATTCAATAGCAGATCATCTAATATTTTACAGATAAACACCTGGGATTTCAGCTCTGTCTGCAGCTGTAACATAAAAATAAGAATTGGCTTTAAGTGCTCATGTCATTTCAATCCATTGAGGCTGCAGCTCATGAAAGTAACAGAGATTCAACTACCAGACAAGTTGAAAATACTTCAAATATTACTTTGGCATTAATACTTCATTGAGGTCTAACACACAATTTCAATGTGTTTCTTTTTCTGTTTATGGATCAATAAATGTTACCACAGACTTTCAGACAACAGTGTTCATGTAGTGCTCCTTGTACAGAAATCCCACCCTGCAGCCCACCTGTTATGAGTTCGTAACAGTTCAGGACAAAATGAGAGTATGATTACTGTCAGTCATAAACCACTACCCAATAACAACTCCAGTACACCTTTGGATGATTAGTAATATTAAAGACTTACTTTCTTGGCAGAAAACAATGTTTTAGAAAACAGCAAACATTCACAGCCCAGGCATAAGGAAGTCTGAATTCATACATATTCCCTGGTGCAGTAAAATCTACACAATATCTCTTCTGCAACCCCAACATGGGAGAACAAGAGGGTAGCTGAGTATTAGAAAGAGAGCTGGCTTCTCCATCTGCACTGCCTAGCAGCAGCACCTGATGTAGTCTCCAGAGCAGCAACATCACCACAATTCACTACTACAAACCAGGGTGAGATGCTGGCACATCTGAGTCTAGTGAAGCTCTGACTTCAGCAAGGCCAGAATTTAGCCCAGGTTCTTGTTGCCTCAAGAGACGTGTGCTCACAGATATGAAGTACAGACATTTACACTGCCACAAGCTGTAGATTGTAGTTTTATTTTGAAGGAAAAGTCTTATAGAAACCTATTGGATGCTCATGCATTATTAATTTTCTTCAGCTATAAAAATATAAAATAGAATGTACAATAACATGTTGTTTATTGCTTATGCCTGTGCGATGCTCAGAAACTCGGATCTCCTGCCAGACACTTATAAGCAGAACCGTTCCACTTCATGTTGATGACACAGCTCCATCAGACAGCACTAATCAAATTGCCCAGGGCCTTCCAAACAAACTGTTAAACTGCATCATCAAAAAAAAAAATTGTTGAATGCTACTGCCCATCTTAGTCTTATACTGACAGCATGAACTGGAAAGCCTTCAAATATATTATAAAAATATAATAGGTTCTGCAGATTTGCTTCTGAAATTCCAGCCATGTTACATCACTGTCCTTACATGAACGGCAGCTGATAGCTATCACATTATTTAGAGGCTTACAAAGAAAAATGTTCCACTTTAAAGGTAGCAATGTGTTAGCATCAGATTGTAACATGCCGAATGACAGATATTCCTTCTTATCTCAAAAAGCTGCTAATACTAGTCTGATTGTTACTCTAAAGATTTCACAGTGTTTAAATAAATAACTCAAAATAACAAACCCATTCTGGCTTTCTTAGTTGCCTGCCAGAGAAATATTAGGCCTTGCACTGACAGAAGATGACCTTAGTAATGTTTTTAAGTTTTGGTTATTTTTCTTGAAAGCATGCATTTAGGTATCAATCTCACAGATGGGAGGAATTGCCCTTATGCACCTGTTTCTTTCATTAATGGAAAAAGTTAGGAACTTTTTTGGTTAGTTGATCATCTCCCTCTTGGCTATTGCCAGACTGTTTTCTGCTTTGCTTTAAGGCTTTAACAGTGTTTTCAAGTGGATGAAGAAGCAGCAGCTGGTAGGATGATGTCTTCAGGAAACAAGCAACATTCAGACTGGAGAAAGGCTCTGGCATTATAGACAGTATCCTAGGAAACTGGGAAGTGTCCTGAAATCATGTGTGTCCTCCTCTCAAGGACACCTTAAAAAATAGAAGAAGATTAACTGCCTTTCTGTAATAAAGACTTTCTATTTGGAATGAGTGACAAAGTTTTGTGTGGAAGATACTCTAATTATGGGCAGTACATTTTTTCAGTCGTTAGCAGATCCTCGCTGTTATACTGTTGGCAAAATCTATATTAGTGAATTTGTGAACGAATCTGTGGAACAAAATGGTTGATGCTGAACATCTAAAATTAACATTACGTGTTTTAGCTCTGGCAGGCAGCTGAGCACCATGCAGCCTCTCTCACTCTCTCCAGGGATGATGGGAGAGAGAACTGGAAATAAAAGTATGAGAACTCATATGTACATAGAAGGACAGATTACTAGGTAAAGCAAAAACCACATGCACAAGCCAAGCAAAACAAGGAATTAATTCACTACTTCCCATTGAGAGGCAGATAGATGTTCAGCCACTTGCGGGAAAGTGGGGCTTATCACAGGCCACTTGAAACATTCCCCCTTTCCTCCTTCTTTCCCACAGCTATTATGGCTAAGTGTGATGTCATAAAGCATGAGATATCTCTTTTGCTGGGCTGGGTCAGCTGTGCTGGCTGGGTCCCCTCCCAGCTTCTTGGGCACCTCCAGTCTCCTTGCATGGCAAGGCAGCACAAGAAGCAGAAAAGTCCTTGGATCTGTGTAAGCACTGTTATGCAACAACTAAGACAATGGCGTGCTATAAATACCATTTTGGTCATACAGTTAAACCCCACAAAGTGCAAAAAAACTGCCAAAAAGTAATGTATTTACAAGTTAGTATTACATGTTGGCATTATTACTTGTCGGTCTTGCATTCAGGGCTTGATTTATCTAGGGGGTGTGAAATGTGTTTGTTTGATTAGTGTCAGTATGGAACAATGCTAGGGCAGCACAATGAAATATAACCTTCTATTTAAGAAAAAGAGTGATTAGTGTACATAGTTCTTGTATCATGCAAAGGAACTGTCCAGCAATTTCTGTAAATAGAGGGTTTGAAGGGCCAACATTGAGAGCCTCTGATATCCAGCAAAGAGATTCACCAAATAAGGAGAAAGGGGGAGTTGAAGGACGACTGAAGGACAAAGCCTGGGAGGAAGACTATGAGCCATCAGCACAAGAGACCCCCAGAAAGACCACCAGAGACTGATACGCATGCGTCCGGAGAGGGTTCGGATTCCAGGAACTAATTATAATAACCCTTCCTTTTGTAGGAATAGTGATGAATATCTATTAGTCTAGGAGCATAAAAATCAGCCCCCTGATGTAACAGGTGTGCGTCTTAGTGGAGCAGAGACTCCCAGTGCACCCAGCGCTGTTTGCTTGCCTCTATTCACTTAATAAATTGCAAACTTTAATTTTAATCCTATCTGGGACTCAGTCATTTATCACAGGGGGAACATGTAATGCCGGGCAAGGTTGTTTGGTTATATAACTGGCAAAATGAATTTAAAATTTTGAACTGTTTGTATAGAAGCAAAATGCAGAGGAGTACACTATCCCCAAGGGAAACCTAGAAACTACCTGTTGCTTCTCAGGTTTAAAGTTTTCCCTTAAAAATTTAACACCAGCTGTTTGAGTACAATTCTTACATATACATGAACATTTTCCTCTCCAATTTCCAACTTGGATTGCAACATTTTTCACATTTTTCATCATACTCTTAGATCAGTGTTCTGATTTAGGAGGTCCCTTAAAATTAATTTTTCCTTCATTTTTTTTTTTTTTCTTTCAAATAATCAAATCTCTCTTGGTTGCAAGACATTCACAGATATACAGAACAAACATCCACCTTGAATCCAGCCAGCTACAGATCAGTTCTATCCATCTCTAAAAGGGTTTTCAAGAAACTTAACAGACGTAAGAATAAAAGGGATTTTGTATTAATGAGAACACTACCCACTACCTCTACTTGGTTGCTTTGTTGCTTGTTGAAAGCAGAAAAGCAGTAATATCTTTTTTTTTTTTTTTTTTTTTTTTTAAGACTAATTTCAATAGCACTTCCTGCATATGCTTCTCTTTGTGGGTAATGCAGGGTTTGGGAAGACACCTGTCATAACATTTTGAATCCTCTACTCCAGTTAAAGTAAAATATACATCGAGATAGGGGCTTTCACAGTCCAGTCCTACTGAGGACAGTAACTCCTTCAGTAGCCCTAATTTGATGTGTTCCATTGCAAACTATACAACAGCTATAACTATTGAGAATGCACGTGGATGTACCTTAACCTCAGCAGATTCCAGTATTGTAGCAAAAGAGGTGGGCTAGTTCCTGGTTCTTCCTGCACCAAAATACGGGGTTTTTAATGCACTCTAGTCTATACACCTATCTTGTTCTTTAAGAATATCTGTATCCCTGCTTATTTTTCCTTCTGTATAGGCATGCAAGAGTTCCCTTGCCACTAACTAAAACAGCCCTGAAGTCACAGAGGAAGGAGCAAAGCTTACGCTCTTCCTGTAAATTCCCACTTCAGCTCCTCTTCTTCCTTGCCTGTTTTCTTCTTCATCAGTGAAGGATATGCTCCCTAAAGATGAAATTGGCCTAGAGGATTTGAAGCCAATGTGACAATTTAGTTCTGTATTGGTGCCATTTGATGAAAGAATTATGTCTTGTCCTTCTGGAAATTGTATAGAAAAGGGCAAATCCTATCACCATCTTGAATTTTAATCTGGGGATGAGATCTGGGGACTAGATCTTGGCACCAGATAATAATTTCCTATTTGAAGGAAATTTGCTTTGAAAAATGAAATTGTTTCCTCTACTCAATTAACAGACATGGGCAAAGTCTAAGGAAGATTTTCTCACAGTACTCTTTTGAGAAGAGTACTGTGAGACTTCTGGTTCCCACAAACATAAAACATCTGATAGACTAAGTGCAAAAATCTGTGACTGGACAGCCACACGCTTTTCTGGACAGCCTCAATTTAGCAGTACTGTAGATTTACTACTGAATATTGTTCCAAATATATATATATTATGTAATTTTACTTTCAGAGTGATTATTATTTTTACTCATTCCTCAATCTTTCTTTAAGAGAAATCACAGGCATTCTCTTAAGCAGCTGTACCACTATACAATGTGATTTAGTTTATATTTAAAAATCAAAATAATCAGTAAAAATTGTGCCAAGAAATCCCATACATTCTCAAATTTGTTTGCTATCTGTACCTTCTATTTAGTAAACATTCATTTACAGATACATATGTATATCAAGACAGATTTATAAACAATTAGGAAGCAGGAGAAAAGTTGAGTTTGTCATGGATATAATTCCCAGTAAATAATTAACATCCAGTTTAATAGTGTGAGTAATAACACGTAGCAGGCATTATTTAAAACAGTCAAACAAAAATAATCCAGAAAAGCCCTCTGTATTCATAGTGACAATTCTCTTATGACAACATCACAGAAAAAAAGGTTGTAATTAATGCAAAAAATAAAGCAGACAATCTATTAACATAATCTGAATAAAATCCTTCCACTGTTAAATGCAGGCACTAAGTGCTAGTATAATACTTTATTAATTAACAAAGTATTTATCCACTGGGAAATGAGGATAAAAGACTGTACACTTTGTCAGGCTCCAGAAAAATGTGTTAGCTCTTCATAAGAAATTCATAAAACTCAAACAAAAGAATGATTATCTCTTTAAACCAATTACATTTAATCTCAGAAGAAATAATGAATAAATTGGTTCCTTCATGTTACTGTGATACACCACTAAAATTACGCAGATCACAGTCCTTTATAGATTTCAATGCTAATATCAAGTTATTCTCTTGAACTGCTAAAAGTATTAGTATACTGTAAAGATTTTTAAGTTATAGGAATTTTTAAGAGGAAAAATAGTTTTCTCAGTGCTTTACTTTAAATAACTCTAGTCAAATGAAAGACAAGTTGCTTTCTAAATAGCCTTCATCTCATAGCATAGACACCCTGGCCAGACACCTTTATACAGAATATCCTTATCTATTTACACTGTCAGAATGGTTTACACTTGCCATGTGCTCTGGAAGTCTTGCTTCTCCTACACTTAAACTTTGTAAATGCTACATTCAGAGATAATCGTATTTTAACTAATTGTAAATAGTTTATCATCTATTTCATGTAAATAAAATAAAATAAAAAAATAAAAACAGAACTTCAAAATGACAAAGATTTATAAATTAAAATAGTAATAATAATAATAATAAAAACTATTCAAAAAGTCTTAAGAGAAAAAAAAAATACAGAAAGCAAAGGAAATTAGAAAAGTAGATAGAAGAATTAGAAGAATACTGCTTATTGGGAGACTACAGTCTCTTCCAAAGAAAGGAAGAAAGGAAGAGAGGAAGGAAGAGAGGAAGGAAGGAAGGAAGGAAGGAAGGAAGGAAGGAAGGAAGGAAGGAAGGAAGGAAGGAAGGAAGGAAGAAAGTGTACTGGGTCTGGCTGGGATGTCAACTTTCCCTGCAGCAGCCCATACATACAGTGCTGCGCTCTGCACTTGTAGCTAGAACAGCAGTGGTACCACACCAGTGTTTTGTCTGCTTTTGAGAAGTGCTGGCACAGCCTCAGGACTTTAACCCTACTAGGGGGGTGGGCAAAAAGTCAGAAAGAAACATCACCAGGGCAGCTAACCTAAAGGGATATTCCATACCATATGATGTCACACTAAGCAATAAAAGGTGGAAAAAGGAAGAAGAGGGGAGGGGTGGGATCTTTTTGTGAAAAAATCTGTTCTCCTCTCGAACATCAGCTACATGTGTTGAGTCTCTGCTTCAAGGTCAAGGTCAAGCATCTCTCATTTGTGGGAAGTAGAGAGTAATTTTCTTCATCTGCACTTCCACATAGCCTTTACTTGTTTTCTTTTGTTATTCCCTTTCCCCCTTCCTCTTCCCCTTTCCCTTTTTTCCCTTTAGTTGAATTGTTTAATTAACATTAACATTTTAATGTTTAATTAACATTAACATTTTTTTCCATTTAATTCAATTATCCTTATCTCAACCTGTGAGTTGTTCTTTCCTTTACTTCTTCCCCTCATCACCTGAGGAGAGGGAGTGAGAAAATGGTTGTAGTGTTCAGCTGCCTAGCACGGTAAAACCACCACAGGAAGGAGGGAGGGAAGGAAGAAAGGCAGGCAGGCAGGAAGGAAGGCAGGAAGAGAGAAAGAGAAAGAGAGAAAAAGAGGGAGAGAGAGAGAGAAGTAGAGAAAGAAAGAAAGAAAGAAAGAAAGAAAGAAAGAAAGAAAGAAAGAAAGAAAGAAAGGAAGAAAGAAAGAAAGGCACGAAGGAAGGAAGGAAGGAATAAAAAGAAAAAAAGAATGAAAGAATGAAAGAAAGAAAGAAAAAGAAAGAGAAAGAAAGAAAGAGAGAGAAAATACATTTGTGGTAAACAAGTTCAAAAGTTTCCAGTCTTGTCTAAAATAACTGCTAAATATTTATTTGGATAAACTTTCATATTTTCTGTAAGTTCTCATTTTCCAGATCATTTGTAGGCCTCATCTCCTTTAATGAAATCTAAAAGGATTGCATTGTAAAATGCAAAATCTGCTCACAGCATAAATACATCAGAGCCGAACTTCGTCACTGATTCATGAACTTTAAAGAGTAAAAATAGAGTAAAAAATTCATGAACTTTAAAGAGTAAAAATGTGCAGGCCATTCCATACAGAATGTTTCATGTGAGAAGTCTCAATCCTCTTCCAAGATTGTTCTTCTTGCCTGGTGGGGTACTTTGAATACTACCTTCTGTGATAAAGTATAAAGCATTCATAATCAATTGAAGTGAAGCATTAAATGGGAACAAAATTTAAAAAAGAAGTGTAAATCATTTGTTACTGGCCATTGTCCAGGCAGAGCACAACAGCAGGTGGTAGCAGTCTGACCTCGTAAAATTAATTCAGACTTTTCCATGAGAAGGTAAAAGAGACATTTATATAACAAGTATGATAATAATAACTACATACAAAACAAAGCAAACCAACAACAACATAAAACTGACTGTGGTTGCTCTGTAGTCTCAAATCCTACATAAGGAGGGGGGTATTTCTGTAGGGAAAGATGTAGCTGCATATCTTGCCTTTTCTATGATATCAGAGAAAAACAGATGCTAAGCAGAACACTTCATTCAAGAAATCTCCCATCCATGGCTTTGGGATAATGATCTTCTTTAATCCAAAACTGTCTTGTGTTATCATGGGCCTTCAATGTGAGGGCCAAACAGTTAGAGAAGATTAAAAGCACATTTTTTTTAATGATATTTTCTTTGTGCAGAATACAGTGACTGGGCTTAGAAAACAAAGAGGATATCATTTGAAAAACACTCTGGGGTACAAGGTCAATGGCACAAATCTGCTTTTTATCCAGTGTTCAGTAAACACACGGGATTTTCCTTTCATATCAGATTTTAATTCTGTTTTGGAACAATTCTGAAGTTTTTCACAAAGCTTTTCTTCAGAAATGTGGATGAAATTTATTGTTTTGAAAGACTTCTCATGAAACACAAGCAGAGTTCATAAGGAATCCTACCTGGCTGTTATCTTTCCCACTTATCTTAGCAAATAAAATATTCATAGAATTTGTTCCTACTCACTCTGAACATAACTGAAATATAAAATATTTCCCTTACTGTAAATTCAGAGCTCCCAACCAAACTACATTGCTGGGACATCCAAAGTACCAAGTTTTCAGAGCTTCTAGACTTCCAACTCACAATCAACGTGCAAGGGAGCTACATATTCCACTATTAATCTAATTCTAGAATTTTCTAAAGTAAAGATAAGATATTAAAATACAATTATGATGGTCTGTTATGAACTGTGATCATTTTCCAAAGCAGCTTTTGGATTCATCTTGAATTGCAACTTTTAACTAGCTTATATGTGTTGAATTCATAATAGTTTAATTTCCCCTTTATGGCATAACATTCTAGAAATAAAAGGATGGAAATACAAAGACAGGAAGGCTACAATTTTCATTATAATTAGTAAGTGATGATTTCTTTTTCCTTTAGCATTGAAATAAATTAGTAAAAATTATTTCTACAAGGGGGCATTGACAATCTAACCTATAATGCAGTGCATCACTTGTGTAATCTCAAGTTTCTCAAACTGAATGAATTTATGAAACTCAACGTTGCCTGAATTATTTATTTTCTTATGCATATATGACATGATCAGTCTCATTAGATAATTTGAATTTTCTACTTTTTGTTTGGCTTTTGTTGTTACTGTTGTTCCATTTTACAGAATAAGAAATAGAAACTTTCCCAAAGGTACAGCACATCTCTTGCTCAGAACCAGAGCTAAAAGCCTGGTGGTTATAACTTGTCTCAATAATTCACTTGTTAATTTTTCTGTAACAGCATCAATATATTACAAAAGAGATTCCTGGAAGTTCAGATCCTTATGGAAAGTATGAGAAGGGTGACTTTGCTTGCATTAAGCTTTACTATAGAATGAAAAGCTCTGCCTGTTGCTACCTGTTCTGTATAGAGCTCTGCTACAGACATGTGCTAATAATTTTCCCTTTCCTTTTCAATATCCTTCTGAAGCACTTTTGTTACATACTTAATGTTGTTACAGGTGCAAAACTGTAATTTCAATCTTGAATACAGTTGCACATGTGCCTCAGAAACACTGAAGGCCAAAACTCTATGCCGCTAACAGAGATTGTGGGTCAACAACATTTTTCTTTACTTGCTAATGTTTTATTGTCTCTTACTATACATTGAAATAATAATGGTAATTTATGCAGATATTTTGTATGCATAGTAAATAATGAGAAACACCTGCAGAAATTTCCCTCCTTCTCTGAGTTCAGCAACTAATTATATTTTTAAATAATGGCTACCATTGAACACAATTATCCAAATCACTTCAAGTAATGGAATCTTTTAAAGGTGTTTTTGAAAATTTTCACAGTTTTTAAACAGTCTTTTTATATACTGGATAGAAGACAAAGAATGTGGTAAGCAGCTTAGTAACCTAAAAATGTTTTGGTAGCTATAAATCATGCTGCAATTTAACTATTTATTTATTTATTTATTTATTTATTTTCAGTCTTCTGCTGCTAATGCTTCTTTGCGGATTTAAAAAGAAAAGGGGGGGGGAGGGGGGTTGAGGCGAGGGGCAGGATTTCCCCATTACTTTCTCTTCCTGATTAAAACTCATGGCTGCTATATATTAAAAATAAACTTCAGGAAAAAGTAAAATACCCAGCCACTCCAGTTCAAGTGCCTGACTCAGCAAATCTCGACTTTCCAAAGCAGAGATTTGAAAGCAGAAGTGGTGATGGAAAATTGCACTCTCATGAATAAGGAATGAGCATCTAATTTAAGGAGAAGTGTACACCAAAGGTCTCTGAAGACTAAAGTAATAGCCATTCAACTAAGAGTTACTCATATCTTTGTGTCTTTTATGTTGAACATTCTTTCCCAATTTTTAAGTAAATGGGACAGATTGGTTGGTTTTTACTGTACTCTACTTTCCAAATAAATAAGTGAAGAAGAGCAAAAGAAAATCACAAAACAACTGAAACAGTCAATTCAGCTCCTAGATTTGATTCTCTGTATCTGCTTCAAAGCTAGAGAAATGGATCATTTTTAATTCAGCACCTCTTTCTACTGATTTTACTTCTAAGCTTTCAGGACTCAATTGCTGACTCAATTTACATTTTCTAAAAGAGAGAAAATGCAGGACTTTAAAAAGTATCTCTCCAAAAGTACAGTTCCAACCTAGTCTTGATTTGAATGCAAAGCAGAAGAATGTTAACATTCAGAACACAAATAGATTTGTGAAAGAATATAATAATAATAATAATAATAATAATAATAATAATAAAGTTTAATTAGAGCTACCAGATGCAGAAAATATATTGACAATTTCAGTTCTGATTTACATAGACCCTGTGTAAGGGGTACTGACTAGGTAGGAAGCTACACAATTTTAAGGATGCAGGCAGCATGAGAAGTATATAACACACATAAGGAAGTTAAAAGTAGATAGTTTTTTCCCCATATATAGCAATCAGCATTGAAGAGAGAATGAAGATAACAGGGTAATAGAATTCCTACATCTAGGAAAGGGAATGGGAGTTACTTTTCAAAAATCAAAAATTGCTTCCAAATCTTGAAAGTTGATATAGGTTTTTCCATCTTGCAAGACCAATCACAATCTCAGGATGATAAATATTAATGTTAAGCATAACTGCAAAAGACATAATCCATTTATAATCTCATTTGACCAAGTTACTTATGTTACTTTACTGTGATGAAATTATAGTGTTTTTTTTTCAGTTAAGATCAGAGTTGATATTTCAAGCCATACATAATATTATTAAAAAATTCCTTGTAAGTAAACATTCCCATAGGTAAGTTTCTCTCAGAAAAGAAAAAGGGGGGAGGGGGAAGGGGGACAGGGGAAGGGAAGGGCAAGGAAGGGAGAGAAGAGAAGAGAAGGGAAGAGAAGGGAAGAGAGAGAAGAGAAGAGAAGAGAAGAGAAGAGAAGAGAAGAGAAGAGAAG
>CM021732.1:38607132-38644920 GCA_011075105.1 Heteronetta atricapilla | reverse complement strand
AAGAAAGAAAGAAAGAAAGAAAGAAAGAAAGAAAGAAAGAAAGAAAGGTTTTACCAACATTTTACCAACCAAATCTCTGGTTGGTAAAATGTAAACATTTGCTGTGAAGAGTTCATTTTTACAGTCTCCCATACCATTGCAACTGGCAAAATGCAGAATATGATAGAATACACACAAAATGGACTCTTGTATATTACATGGTATCCTGCTGGATTCTGTCCAGACCCTATAGTGATAGAAGTATAAAGCAACTTGGAAAAAATATACACCTCTCTAGGTTTGATGAGTTTTTTTGTTTTTGTTTTTTGAGCAAAGGAGAAGATGAATTTATTCATTCAACTTGACAGTCTCCTGATTTTGTTAGAGTGTTGACATCCATTCCTTTTGTACAGTTTGGCAAATGATCAATAGAATTATCCTTGGTGCAGGCAGTCTCATATTGACTGTGGCAGCAGGTATAAAAGACATAGCACTAGATTAGGGTCAGGGGTGAATTAATAGTGTAAAGGGACTTCAGTTTTACAGAGACTGAGAGCAATAAGTAGGGGGTTAGCACAACTGAAATTCATGGAAGCAAATTCTTTGAATATAAAGTTAGTATTAATGATGATTTTTTTATTAAATAAGCCACATAGGCATATTTTAAATATATATATACATATTTATTTTTTACTAACATTGGTAGGAAAATTGGTAGGCAAAAATGGGAAAATGAGGTTATAGATTGTTCTTTCCTGTATGTCTAACTTCCTGTGAGACATACTTTCCCGTATGTCTAACTTGGTGAATAAAACAATGGGGGTAACCCACTGTATTATCTTGAGAGTTAAAGTTAAGAAAAGCTTTGCAGGTTCAAGTTACAGGTTTTGTGCATTTTGATTATGCAGCTATTTTTCTAGTATATAAAATGACTCCGAAATAAACACAATACCTCCGGAATTATTTAAATATATGTTGATTTAAAATTCTACACATTTCCTGGCCTTAATTTTGCCCTTTGTCTGAAATTAATAGTCATCAAAATTGCAGTTGCTTAACTGCTGTCTCTAAACAAGAAAACATTCCGCATTTGATTAACAGAGAAACCTCCTCATCAAGATTTTTTTCCTTTAATATTCTATTTTTTATCCCTTCATTAAAAAAATGCAATGAAATAAGATGTCTTATAAGTAAAAGAACTATCACAATTAAGCCTATTCTCAAATTAATTAAATAGCACTGTCCTACAAACATTTTGTTCAAAAATGTAAAATCTCTGAGCTTAAAATGCTGTGAATTAACATTTATTTTATTTTTTTTTTTTTTTTGGATTAAAAAGACTCAGCTTCTCTCCGTGCTTCAAAACTGACATATTGTGCAATAAACAGCAATCAGCCTAAAGATGCTATATTAAACAAACCAAGTTTTGTTTTGCTAAACTAAGCAAAATTAGTTGAATGCCCTAAGTAATAGTTGCTGGTATTTTTTTGTAAATTATTTCTCCACTTGTTTTTGTGTCTATGCATAAATTAAAAATCTGCTGAAATTTATTATTCATCTGAGATGTAATTAATATGCAAAATTATGCAAATTAAGATGCAATTAGGCTTCAATTCTCTAGTGGAATTTTCCATTATAATTTAATACAAAGTAATAGAGTAATTGGTGTCACGTGTAATTACGGTTACTCACGTGTACTTGCAGACGTGAAAATGGTGTGGTATATGTTAGTTATCCTATGCAAATGTACCGTACAGGCCCTTAACACTTGGGAACTAGGTAAACAAAGATTGTCTTAAAAAAAAAGTGAGCAATAGTGACCCTTCTTTCTTGTTATGTACTGTCATTTTCAAGAACATGAATAATCATAATTACTTTTAGCTGTATTTATTCCTTAGAATTTATAAATAGTTAGCATGAGGCAATACAAGGCTTTCTGTTTTTAATGTCTTCTTTTGGAAATGGTCTTTAGCTGGAGCTAGAACATAAAAGCAGTTTTAGACTTGAGTACCTGTACTGGATGAATCAATCACATTGAATTTAAGTTTTCTGAGGTATTCATATCTTCAGGATCAGGCTTCAAATTAATATGAACTAACAATACAATCAGCTATCTGTGATATTGCAAAATAATTCACAATGTTTTTAAGTCATTTTCCTCTCCTGAACTCTAATTCTTGCTTTGCACTTAGAGAATTTAGATATACCAATAAACTGCCCAAATCACCCAAGTAATCTGAATTTCATAATTTTCCTGAAAACTACATATCCAGCTGTATCAAATGGACAGATTATCATGCACTTGAATTCACTAAAAAAAAGAAAAAAAGAAAAAAGAAAAAAAAAAAAAAGGAAGGGGGGCAGATTTCTGAATTTATAGTAACAAAAGAAGAAAGCAAACATACACAAAATTGTTATCTCTGAGTCCTAACTCACCATTTCCTCACAGGAAAAATTGCCCCTCATTTTGCAGAACCCTAACAGCAACACACACAAATCAGTAACGTGTGCAAAAGAATAATCCCTATTTTATTTATTTATTTTTTTTTCCCTGAGTGCTAAGGTGTTTTGTAGAACCATGTTTTTGTTTCAATGCTACCTTATTTTCTAAACCTTCCCCCACCAAACCACCAGCACCCACAGGTAGGAACTTTTCTGCTGTTCACATTATAAGTTTAATGGGGATGGATCAATAGATAAGTAGGTGGGGTGAAGAGAGAGAAATTGGAATGATTTAATATAATGAGTATAGAGCTTCAATGTGCCAAACTGGTCTCCTACTCTTTCTTTTCATTTCCTTCTACTGCCGCTGGCTAATTATTTAAAGGAAAAGGCATCTATGTGAGAAAATAAAATCTACCATTAGTCTCTTGTTCTGTACCCTTCCCTAGCCCCACCCATTCATCCATATGTAGCTTTTCCATTCACTCCCATAATACCACCAATTACTATGCAGTCAGGACCATTCATATTCATATTCACATCTCACTGTGGACATTTAGGCTACACTCTGAGCAACACTCATACCTTAAACTACACCTATTATACAGCTGTTGTACAATTACTGTAAATGAAGTATACAATATGGGGCTCAGCTTGTATAATAATTTGTAATCAGTGATAGGGGAAGAGGGTTTTGTGTACTTCTGCCCTGCATACCTTTTGGTCTCCTTATTTCCATCATTCTTCTCTCCCTTCCTTCCCTTGGGCTTGGTTCTATAAAGGCTTATTCTGAGAGACACAATAAAGAGATTCTCATCTGTGGTAAAATGACTTAGCCAGTCATTCAGACAACTGAACCAGTTTATGCCAGCTGAGACGTTCAGCTTGTCTCTCTCAGTACATAACACTGATCTCTTTTGTATTGTTCTGTACTAAAATGGACTTTGTTTTACATCAAAGATCAGAATAAAGTATGTAACCTATGTATGATAAGAGAAGATGACGAGAAGAAAGGTCAGAACAAAATTACTACAGAAAGAATTGTTAACTAAATTAATGGCCTTTCGTTTGGCTAGTTTTAACTGTTTGTCAGGTATTAACTGCTCCCAAAGGCAAAAGATTATAGACTTTGTGAACCAACATGCTGATTCAGCAGAAAACCTCACAATCAAAACAAAGGAGAGGAAACTCAGTATAGTATTGTACATGTAGGTCAGCTATCTCATTGGTGGGGCAAAGTTTTCACAACCTTTTCTAGGCAGTATTTCCATACTTGAATTTTTTGTCACTTGAACTTTGTATGGATTTGTCACCTACAAAAGCAAAGCTATGTGCGGAATATCTTAAAACAGCTACCCATTTCTACCTGCAGAGTGGTCAACACATACTATACACATATTTCATAGAGAACATAAGACAAGATAGCTTAACAATTTATTCAGACTGCTTTATGTTTTTTTCTGTGTCTTACAAATATGCTACCATAAGACCAAAGAAGTTCCACTTTTCTGAAGTCTTGACTAATTTCAGAATGTTCTTCAACAACATGGAAAAAAAAAATCAGTATCATTAGATATTTTAGAACTATAGAAACATTTGTTTCATAAGAGGTTTTATTTCATTGTCTAACATGCGATGTAATCATCAGAATCCATAAAATACTTTCTCAAATACCATAATCTTAAATTCCTTCTACATTTACCATTATATTCTTGTCCTCCTGACTTTTTTTTTTTTTCTGACCTACAGACCCAATACATATACAGAACTTACTGTTGTGATTGTCTTCACAAGACTGAATTGACTGCATGGGGTCATATCAACCTTAGTAACTGTTTGCAATACTTTGCCTTAGCAGAGTATCCCTAAGATAGGTAGTTTGTCTTACTAGTGTTCTAAAAGTCCATTAAGTTAGCATGCTATGTTATTAAATAGAACAGCATTGCTAACAATTTTTATAACATTTTAATTGACATTACTGTTGCAATTAAAGCAGATTTCTTCATTTCTTTCTTAAAGAAGGTTACAGTCAATATTATGTGTGTATAATTATTAACAGAATTCCTGTTATGGGTTTTCAGCTGAATAATTGATACTTTCCATGCTACTGCTTCTGCCATAAACGGATTTATGATGAAGAGATGGTGTAGGTCCTTCCACACTCATGTGCCATATTAAAAGGAGGAAGTTTCACCACTGCTCCTTCATCAGCAGTTTGTTTATGTACAACTTTATCTTCCCTCCCCTCCTTTTCCTCAAAATGTTCTTTCCTATTCTTCCCTGTCATAACATGGAGCAATTGTTTTCCATTGAAGACTAACAGAAAGGTCAGTCTTTCTGTTTGTTTCTGTCACTTAAGAGTTCTATCATATTTCTTTATGACATTTAAGGTGGTTCCTACTGTAAAATAGAGAACAAAATAGAGATGATTTGCTTGTTTCTGCCATGGTACTTCTTTCCTAATGCACTTGCACATAGTGACTGTCATTCTTGTATTCACACACAGATACTATCCATTTTACACATTTCTTACAAGCTTGCACATTTTTTCATACAAGCATGTAGGAAAGAACAAGGAGGTGGGTTAGTTCAAACAGTTGTGAGGAAGAGAGAGAACATTGTCACTTATGGGAAACAAGTACTTATACTATTCAAGCTGTTGATGATACAGAGTTGCTATATCTGCCAGATATATCAAAAGATATAGTCTGAAAAGGAAAAAAATAAAAAATAAAAAAATAAACGCTCATTCTTAGTTGACCTTGTAGAAGGCAGGTGTTCCAAACATGGTATGTACCACTGTATCTGCTGCAGTTCAGCCATCTCAGATAATCAGAACCTAAATGTGGGTAGACATTTACCTCTATGCTTGTAGTAAGGTCTCTCTAGCCCAGGTTCAAAGTACGACTATAGAGAAGCTTTGATCATTCTTCAGATTAAGAAAGGGGTCTGACTAAATAAAATCACTGCTAGTTAAAATATCTGCTTTCAGAAGTACCATGAGAAATACTGAAATGTAATCTGTATTAAGAGCTTTCGATGAGGTTTCATAATCCTGCAGTAAATCAGTAAAAGATATTCATAATTGGAGAGACATTTTGGATTCATAGTTCTTACTCAAATGATGTATCCACTCTAAGATGATCGTCTGTCTCTCTGTGTAGAAGGAATTTTTAGCTGTTTGATCATGGAAAAAAATGTGGACTGCATGATGGCACTTAGAATACAGCCTTACAAGCAGATCTCTTGGTAGCAGCACCATTTAATCCACAGACTTAATTCATACTCATTTCCATTTAATCAAGAAGATAATCCAGATCACAATTTTTTCCTTCCACCTTCTTCAACAGCAACCCATCTTGCTCCTCCTCTTTTCTATTTACATGAACCAAGAGAAGATAATCTTTTTCTTCAATGATCTCTTACACTTATTTTCTCTCTGTGAAGTACTGTTTATCTGGTTAGTCTTTCATTGCCATAAAACCCCTCCCTGCAGCTTTCCCAGCTTCTCTAGGACATTACAATAGAGTCATAATCTCTGCTTCCAAATATTATGCTGTTTTGTGTTATCACCTCACGGACTTCCTTTACATTGCCTTATCTTTTAAATTGATCTTCCTGCTCTGGCCTCCTCTGAACAGTCCACAGTTCAGGACTAGGGTTATGTAGGACTCTAGTGTTGTCAGATCATAAATTAAAATGTTCTGGAAGTTTCTGTGTATTTCTAGTGTGGGAAATGCGGAGAGAGAGAGAGAGAGAGAGAGAGAGAGAGAGAGAGAGGCCTCAGCAACCAGCAGAAAGGCAGTGACTTGTATTTGCAATACTGAAACAAGATGTAATAGACTGAATTTATGTACAAGTAAAGCTGTGATCAATATTTCATTATTGATATACAGTGGAACAAGTTTCAATGTAAATTACTAAATAAATAAATAAATAAAGATCTGCCATTTAGATTTTCTGGTATGGTGGAGCTTCCCTGAAGACAGAAATACAGAAGTTCAAGCTCAAGTTGTCATCCCATAGGAGACTTAACTTTGATTGGGTCACTGCCTACTCTATTTTCTTATTTTCAGTTGTGGTGGGGAAATATGCAGCAACACCTCTTCTTACAAGAGAAGTTCATCCTTACCAAAAACTGAAATGTATTTAGAGTAAAGAAGGGAGAATTAGAAAGCAAAAAGCAAACAAACATAAAAACAAAACACTACAAAAACAAACAAACAAACACTTAATTGAGAACTCAGACCACTCTCCCCTTCTCCATCCATAACTGAACAGTATGTAACTTCTGTGTGATGCCATTTTTTTTACTTATTCTGCTGAAAATCTCTATTTTACCACAATCTCAAGATTATCTCCTCCTCCCCAACTGCTGATCAACACTACTACTCTAACAAAGATGCCATATAACAATTAATTGCTTTGCTTTGTATTATAGCTCATCAACTTGTTGGGAGCTAGGAAAAATGAAATAATGGGGGTCACTTCTGGAAAAAAATGAGTTTATTTTCATGCCAGCTGCAGAAAATGAGCAAGGCTGGCTTCATGCCAGTTAAAGGGATGCTATAAGAGGTTTCCTTCTGTTTGCCTGCAGCAAAAATACTTATCCAAATAATAACGTATACACATACATACATGCCTCTACATGTATGCAATCTAAATAACTCCTTATTTGATAAAATAGGATAGATTTTGCACCTCCTGCTCTCTTTTGCCCTTACACTCCCTCCATTAATTTATGTTATGCCGTTATGCCAAAAACACATTTTCTCTCAATTTTCTTTTCTTTTTTTTTTTTTAATGGTTTAGTAATTTATTCTCAATTGAATTGCAAAGTACAAAATGGCCAATAAGGATTTTAGAGCTACATGACCTGGAAACTAAATATTACTGAACTAGTTTAGAGTTTACTTAGAGTTTTTAGCCTCTTGGAATCAAGGTTTATTACCTGCTTTACCTATTTGTGTAACATTAAGTGATTAAAAGTGTGATACAAATGGAAGGAGCAGCATACATATATTCAAGCACTCAGCACCTATGTAGTGGTGTTTTGACTAATGTGTCTTAAATCCCCAAGAAAGCTGAGCTCTATAGTCTTAGCAGATTACTTAATGGCAGTATATGATTAGGCACTACCATAAATCAGTTTAGAAGTAAATGATGACTGGACTCATCATTGAGGAGAGAGTATATATCCACTTTCTAGTAGCAATACTCTCTTGAAAATATTTTTTTCATTGTGAAACAAATATCAGTGCAAAACTTACTTGGACATTGCATATGGTAAAGTCATAAGTTTCCAGAATTCTGCCAAATATAAAATATCTGGTTTGTGTTGTAATTTTGGGAAATTAAGAAAAGAAATTATGATTTAAAAAAAAAGAAAAAAAAAAAAAAAGAAAACTTTCATAATACTGAAATGCATGAGCCTTAGTAGCAAAGAAAAAAAATAGTGAGGGTAACTGATAAATAAATGAAACAAGGTGTAAAAAAGTATTAATGTTTTCATTATTTTGTACTATTTCTATTCTGTTGCAACTGATTTCCATAGTAATATAGTTAGCTCAGAATCTGTCTTTGCATATAAGGTCTCCATAGAAAAAACAAATGTGAAAATGACAGTATTTTCAACAGTTTTTTTCTTTAATGAAACTAACATTTTCAAATCTGCTTTTATTAAAACACAATAAATACCATCAATTTTTGACATGAAATCTCATTACACACTGTAAATATTTATCACGTTGCAGAAAGAAGATTATACATTAGTTCTATTCATTCAATTGAAATATGAGTTAGAATGAACTCATGTTTTATTTTTCTTCATCTATTTAAAAAGGCTTAGTTGCTAGAAGAAAATGAAAGAAGTACTTTTGTTGCTGCTAACAGATAGGCATAGAGAAGTATCTCAGAGATAAGTGCTCTGGCACACTGTTCTTGACCCTGCAATTACTCCCTGCAAATGCCATTTGTTATTTTCACAAAGTCTCACTGATTTCAAAGGGAATCAGTCCATGAAGATCTCTTTGGCAGGCAAAGATACTAACCTTTCAGTTTCTGGAACTTGACTTCAAACATAAACTGAGGTTACAAGAGAAAAAGAAAACCTGATGATTTTCTTCTCCTTTTACCTTTGTAGCAGAATCACTATTATATTAAATGGTAGAGTTCAGAGCACAGAAAGCATTCTGTTCAAGAAGCTCAAAACTGAAGCAGCAGTAGTGTAACAGCAGGACAAAATGAATAGACATTAAAAATATGGAACTGTATGTTATGCCTGTCTGTACTAAACAAATACTAGAACTTTTAAATTATTATTTTCATGAGATCTAACCACTAATATTTTAATTCAATGCTTTAGTTTTGAATTTCAAATTCATGTTAATAACATGTTTTCTGAGAAATCCGTTCTTGCAGGTTGTTGCTCTTTGAGTTTATGGTTTTATGTAGATCACAATATAGGCCATATCCTGTTGCACAGTCTCTGAAAGATTCTACAAGTATCATAATTTAGTTGCACGTGTCCCACTAGTGTCACTCAAATCCTTTGAAGAATGTTTTTGCTAACCTACACACATTTAAGAACAGAACAAGTGAGCTTCCTCTCCCTTGTTTGGGGCACAGTCTTTGCAGAATTAAATGATTGCATACACAGAGTACTTGAAATTTTACACAAACAGAAATTCTGCCCCCCCCCCAAAAAATCCAACCATTACGATAATAAACAAGCAAGCAAAATATATGAAAATGAGGACCTTTTCTCCACATGGAAATTTGATAATAAGATGTCTATAATCAAAAGGAAAATGTGTAAAAGAGAATATAATTGGAAAAAGTCTTGAAATAGCACAAAGCAGTACTAAGTAATTTTTTAAAATTTAAGAATCATGTGAGAATCAAAAAGTAATATGTATGAATTCAATCAGAAAGATAAGAAAAACTTTTAGCCCGTAACTTAATGAGGATTATGGAATTTCTCCAATGAAATGATGCAGTCCTTTAATATGGTCTCTCTCTTTACCTTTACTATGGCAAAGAGAGTAAAGAACTTTTTTCAGTCATGAACTGTCTGACTGACTATTTAGTCTCATAATTTTGTCAAGATCCATCTCTAGTTTTTATTTATTTATTCCTTTCTCTTACAGACAGTTACACTTTGGAAGATGTACAAACATAAAAAGTATTCTTTTCTTTCAAGAATAAGTTGCAATGAGAAAAGGAAGAGCAAAGGATAATTTAAAACTTAATGGAGTGAGGATTGCAATACTCCCAAACTCCACTTTCAGGCTAATGAGAAAGTGAAAAAATTTCATCATAGTTTCACCTCCATTGTGCTTTATTCTATCAGCTTTAGTGCCAGCCATACAAAATATTGCTATACTTTCCTAGACCCCCAAAATTAATAATTTATGTTTTGTTTTGTTTTTTTTTGCTTTGTTTTTGCCAGATCAGGAAGAAATGTTAAAAACTATGTGTGAGCAATGTTAATTCATGTTTTATAGACACTAAAGTTTCCTTATATAATTTTCCTTTTGCAATTCTGTCATTGATCCACCAAAATATATATGGTTATGTTATTTCTGTGACATCTGATGTCTTCAATAAAGTCTTGAATATAGCGTATGAAATGAAGATTTTTGCAATTTGCCTACTAAAGAGTAAGAACTCTGAAAAAAAATGTCTTTGAAATATAACCTAAAATTTGTAAATTCAAGAGAATTTTTTGTCTTCTACTTGGTATCTCAAAGACAGAAGATAGTAATTTTACTGATTAAATAACCTACGTGAATATGTTGTGGGTTATTAATAAACAGTACCCATTGTTTACAGTGTTTTAAAACTATACTTGTCTAGGTACATCAAATCTGCCATTAGTAGTTGAGTATCTCTTTGAAATAGTGATCTTTCATGGAACCATGACTTCCATTTCCAAGCAAACCTCATCAATTCAGAAGTAAATAAAAATTAATTAAAAACACAAACACACACATACAAGAGTATCATAAACTTCCAATTTAAGTTTGGCTTAAAAAAATATGAATATTTATGTATAGATGGGTGAGTTTTAATTTTTATCTGAACAGGTCTGTCCATCCCTAGTTCTTACAAACTCAGAGAAAACCTACCTTCATTATTCATATACCTAAACAACTATGTTAACAAGTACTTCTAATTGCCATATGGAACTAGATCTCTGAGAGAGATATTTATATGAAAGAGAAACTGTAGAAAAGGATATTCTCTCCTTTATTAATCTGATGCCAACATTTTGCTAATTAAACCACCACATGTCTCATGTCACTTCCTACGTAGGTCACTGGAAGAAGAGATACATTTGGGCAACCTTAAGGATGAATCCCAGGGGAGCATCCCACAAACGCATGGTATTTAAGCTTGCAAGTTTATTAAACAAATCACAGAATATATTCCAGTCTAAATCACAGACGTGGCATGACACAATTAGAAGATTTATTGATTCTTTGGGCTACAGATCTCACAGCTTGCACTGGGGGCTCTACACCCACCAGAACCAACAGATTTGCTTCATCACAACTAATCTTTCTAAACTAGTGCAGGGAAGTTTTTAAAGTTGAAACTGCCTGACTTCAGCTTTGCTTGCTTTCAACTTTGCTTCTATTTAAACCTAACTATAAACTGAACACATTTTGTATTAGTCCCATGTGTCACCACCCTGAATTATTGGCACCCAGCCTGCAATAGCAGAATCACTGTATGAAGCAAAGGAAAAAATTGAATAAACAATATTTTCTTTAGACTAGCTACCATCTGCCTTCATTGGAAGTTCTTACCTCTCTAGTAGACTTTATTTTCTTGTTGAGCAAGTAATGAGAATAATAGTTAGGATCTGGCCATAGATACAGTATTATAGAGAAGGTTGACTTCATCCTTTACAGCATATTTCCAGTAAAAGATATTTGTTTATGAATGAACTGTAGGTTTCTCAAAATTCAGTTATGTATGAAATGGTTCTTCCAATAATTTCTCAGAGTTGAGTTTTTACATCAGATATAGATATTTATTTTGAAAGTCTAACATTTTCTTTTACTTTATGGCACATAAATGTGTGAGTGTTTGCTTAAACAGAAAATTTATCTTTATTTGAGACAGCATGCCAAAATCTGTATGTAATAGAATGAAATGGATTCATTAGGTTCCCCTTTCAATCATCAGTTATGAAGAGATGCTGCTCTGGATGGAGCAAGTACTTGTGAGTGTGCTTAACTTCCAGAATACAAACAATTCCATGGTTTTCTTTTTCTTCCAAAATCAGGAACAGGCATGAGTTCTTTAATAAACTATAACTCAACAAAGAACTTAGGGTGATTTCGCAAAGTCATAATAAATTGAAATTCTCCAAGAGAGGAGAAAGATAGAAGACAATAAGCTTTATCACACTTTAATTTGATCTTTAGTTTGCTTAAATTGCTCTCTGAAATAATTGTTAAGCCAGAGTTCTTTTGTTGTTGTTGTTTTGGTTGGTTGGTTGTTTTGTTTGTTGTGGTGATGGTTTGGGGGGAATTCTTGTGTGTGTTTTTGTTGTTTTAAGAAATACAGCACATCTGCAACTGAGCAGATGTGTTTAGTTACTACAACAAAACAAAATCTGTGAAGTGTTTGGAAGGAGGTCCTTAAATTAATTTTTTAATCTTTTTTTTTTTTTCTGAATATATTTCTTTTTTGATAGTGCCAATCTTCTGAAAATATGAAGTGATCATCTTCTTAAAATTCATTTGAGCTTTTCCCTTTCAAACTGTTCAATCTATGCAACAAATATCTTGCTTTCTCCTGGGAAGGCTTTCCTTTTTAGATGTTAAATTACATGTGAAGGGCTAATTTCCATCTGGAGACCTTATCAGTGAAGACCTTTTTTCTTCACAACCTTGGGAGGGAAATGTTTTTCTCTTGCATAACTTTTTTTTTTTATTATTTTTTTTATTTTTTTTAATTGGAGCCTGCCTCTACAGCGGTAAGAAATTGGTCCATGTTGCACTCTTTCTAGTTCAACTTTAAAGCAAATCTGCAAGTTGTTTGTTCATGTTTCCAGTATATTTGTAAATTCCCTCAGGGCTTTTCTGAGTTTTCACAACACATTTTTATGTGGGAAAATTATCAGCCAATTTTTTTATGGTATATGGTATATATGGTTAAACCACTTTTGTCACAAAACATTGAGCCATATGGCAGGAGTCATGTAGTAATTCTTCTCTGCCCTCTAATACTTATGAAAACATAATTATCAGCTGAATTATTATTATTATTATTATTATTTTTAAAGTGGTTCATCATGAAATAGAAACTGTCTTTCAGTGAACTTCTCTATGTTGAGCTTGTATAAAGCACAAAACATACCTTGTTTTATCCCCTATACCTAGCCAATTGCACAGTGTTATTTGTTGTTAACATGCACCTGATAACAAATAAATTATCTTGATATCCTAATAAGCGATTTTGCTTATTGGATTGAAAATTAAATAATGTTGCCTTCTAGAAATCACTTATTTGACTTTTATTTACTTTTTTTTTTTTTTTAATTGAAACCTCTTTCATTCAATCTGCAGTACAGCCTACTCAGCCTCACCACTTTCTTTTTTCCATATCTTTTTATATTTCTGGAAAAGAAATACCCACTTTGATTCTCTGCTCTAAAATCAAATTAAGCAAAATTAATTTTACAGCAAATTCTCTTTCTAGTACCCCAATAATGCGAATTCACTATATTCAGGAATAAACAAACCATCTTTGAGAGTTTAAATACTTGTCAGAATATTAATTAATTATAAAAATATAATTAACAAATTAATACTAATTTCTATCATGCTTTCAAACTACATCTGATAATGTTTGAAATGTGTAGTTATTAACAACTAAACTATATTCTCTGTGCAACTGCTATGCTGAATAATAAGAAAGAACGAAACATATAAACAAACCAACCAAGAAATTTTGATTCAGCTGATTGTTTTCACTCACAGAACCAATTTGCATTTTTTACTTGTGGCCCACATTTATATTTCCTATTAATGTTCTACAAGTTATGCCTTTCAAATTCTAACTAGTACCTCTGGCATTTCAAATAAATACATGTGAGAGAAAAAAACTGTATGGTGGTTTTTCTTAGCTTCTTTCAGTACAGATTCACATATTTATGTCAAAAAATGACAAATATATAGATATATATTTCATACTGGTATCATGAAGCCAGAAAGTGTTGAGGTAATATTATAACAGCTACATTTTATGATATTGATTATTTTTTTCCCATTTAGGTCTTTGACTGACTTGGAATGAGAAAATGAGAAAACTTAAATGAGAAATAAACAATATGGTTTCCAGCTTTGAGCTTCTAAAACTTGGTAATCGAAAAATGACCTTATTCAAAAATAAGGTAGAAAAAAAAAATAGAGGGGGCAATTGAAAATCATTGAACAGACCTACCCCTTAATGATTTTTTCTCAGACATAATTATAATAATTAGCATTATAAAGTGCTAATTATCTTTGGACACAGAGGACTTACACATCAGAGAGAGAGGTCCACATTAAGTAAAGATGATTTTGTTTTTTCTTTCTGTAATAATTTTTTTACAAAGAGGACACCTAGCCCATCAGGCCTCCTTTCTGAATGTTCACATTTTGTTATTACTAGATAACTGTGTCCAATAAAGAAACAGGTTTGTTCTAAAAACAATGTGGATTGGTCCAGCAATCCACATCCAGTCTGTAGATCTTTACTAACCCAAGTTTATCTTCTCATTTTACTGGACTTCCACATTTTGCTGAAAAGACCTTGGATGCCTGTCTTTATTGCAAAGGGTTACTTCAGTCCTACTCAGCCTTAAAGGAATTGGATTAATTTTGTTAGGGAGCAGTATCATTTTCTCAGAAGTTCTTCCCACAGTTCTGACACAGCAGAAGGAAGGTTTCAGTCCCCTTAAAAAATACCAGACTCCCTTTTTTAAAAGGAACTGTATTGCCAACTGCATATATTTGAAAATCAGGAATGAGAACATCATAGGCATGACATAACAAATAAAGGACTGGGAGTTATTTTTCTTTACTTTCTGTACTGATCCTTACATCTGTCCCTGGCTAAATAATCCTTTTCTTACAACTGCACTGCAAATCATTGCATAAAGAGTGAACCATTTGTCTCCTGCCAAAATTCTCACTCTCCTTTGCTCCAACAGGCTATAAATACTCTTTTATCTGGATTTTCTTCTGCAGTCTTTCTGCAGCAAGCACTGCTATTTCATTCAGATGCTATGCCCAGTTCTTCAACTATCTTCCCCAGACGTCTTTCCAGTGCCTGAAGAGATATATTTTGGTCTCCCTCATCCTCTCTCAGAGTTACGAGCCTCACAAGCATCAACTAGAAGGTGTTATTCATATATGTGTATTTCCTACACATAACTCAATGTCTCACTTAATCATCACAAACGTATTTAAGATGTTATTCTTGTTATATATACATCTGAGCTGTCTCTACTGATGATTTTCTGCATGACATAAATGCAGAATACTCTTTCTTAAAACATAAGCAGGTTACACATTCCAAAGAAATTGGCAACTGCTCATAGCATTTGCAGTACTGATAGATAGTTTTGGATATTCAAGGCAGTAAACAGAGTGACTGTAAGAGTTCGCTCTTGAGAAATGTGTTCTGTTTCTGTTAGAAAACACCTGCTCTCTTCTTTTCATAGTATTAGGTACACTACCAGAAAGGAGTTAACCATCTTATAGATGGGATGATATGAAAACATTCTTTAAACTTTAGCTGAAACATAATCCAACAGAATTCCTCTGGAAGTTTTGGCTATATTCCTTCTGAAAAGACTTATTTTTCTTCGGACTGTTATGTTTTTTTATCTGGGTCTGAGCCAATGAGCTCAAATTTTCTTTGAACGTTAATAGACATGTTAATGACTAACGTTAATAGACCCAGATAAGGACATCTGTCTGTGATGCTCTGGCTTTTCTTCCATCTCTTTTTTGTATTTTATTTTATTATTTTATTATTACAAGTCATTGGTTAACTATGATCACTTTTGAAGGCTAAGCTGATGAGATGTCTAATTAAGTGTTCTTGCAAAATGGTTAAAAAAATATTTTCATACTTTTCCACAATAAGTCTAGCAGAATAATTTTAAATCTTGATTTCAGTAAGGTTTTTGACACTGTTTCCCACAGCATTCTCCTGAAGAAACTGGCTGCTCATGGCTTGTACTGGTGTATGCTTTGTTGGGTTAAAAACTGGCTGGATAGCCGGCCCAAAGAGTTGTGGTGAATGGAATTAAATCCAGTTGGAGGCTGGTCATTTGTGGAGTCCCACAGGGCTCAGTACTGGGGCCAGTTCCCTTTAATATATTTCTTGCTGATCTGGATGAGGGGATCGAGTGCACCCTCAGTAAGTTTGCGAACACCAAGTTAGGTGCATGTGTTGATCTGCTCGAGGGTAGGAAGGCTCTGCAGGACCATCTTGATAGGTTGGACCGATGGGCTGAGGCCAACTGTTCAACAAATCTAAGTGCCGGGTCCTGCACTTGGGGCACAACCCCAAGCGGTGCTACAAGCTGGGAGATGAGTGGTTGGAAAGCTGCCTGGCAGAACAGGATCTGGGAGTATTGGTTGATAAATGAGCCAGCAGTGTGCTCAGGTGGCCAAGAAGGCCAACAGCATCCTGGCTTGTATAAGAAACGGTGTGTCCAGCAGGACTAGGGAAGTGATTGTCCCCCTGTACTTGGCTCTGATGAGGCTGCAACTCGAGTACTGATTACAGTTTTGTGCTCCTCCCTACAAGAAGGACATTGAGGTGCTCAAGAGAGTCCAGAGAATGGCAATGAAGCTGGTGAGGGGCCTGGAGGATAAGTCTTACAAGGAACGGCTGAAGGAGCTGGGGTTGTTCAGCCTGGAGAAGATGAAGCTCAGGGGTGACTTATTACTCTCTATAATAACTTAAAGGAGGCTGTAGTGAGGTGAGGGTTGGTCTATTCTCCCATGTGCCTGGTGACAGGATGAGAGGGAATGGGCTAAAGTTGTGCCAGGGGAGGTTTAGGTTGGATATTAGGAAGAACTTTACTAAAAGTATTATTAGGCTTCCCTGGGAAGTGGTTGAGTCACCTTCCCTGGAGATTTTAGAAGGGCTTAGTGATATGATTTAGCAGAGGACTTGTTAGTGTTAGGTCAGAGGTTGGACTAGGTGATCTTGGAGGTGTCTTCCAACCTAGATGATTCTGTGATTCTGATTCTGTGAAATGTTGTCTTATAACTTTCTGCCTGCATTATCATTGCAATTTCACCCAATCAGCTGTATTGATAATTTAAAATCACTGGCAGTATTACTGCTCTTAACTGAATTAGTATTTTTAATACATTAGTATTTTTTAATACATTAGTATTTTTTAATACATATTTGTACCTTGGCATTAAAAATTCAGTTTTATTAATAGCTACATTTTCTAATACAGAATCTCCCCATGATTCTTCCATGTGAGAACCAGCTTTGGAGAAAATAAATGGACAATGGACAGAGTATGACCAAACTATTTTTATTTTTTATTTTTTAGAAAGGTCTACAGAATTGCTTCTTAAAATGTATTGTAGTATGCTCAGATTCTCTTTAGCATATGCATAAACTTTTAAGTTCCTTACTTGGAGTGACTGCTGAGTTTGAAAAGTAACTTCAGATAAGTTAATAGAGACTTGGTGTACTTATTACACTTTGTATCAAGGCTGAACATCACCCAGTAAAACAAAAAAGGCATTTGCTAATATATAGGACTTCCTTTCTTTATATTTGACTTTTTTTATGTATATATACATTGCTTTTTGTATTGTTGGGAAAGTTTCTTTATTTTTATAAAAATATATAAGTACAAACTTAGGGATAAGAGAGAATTAAAATAATATGATATGAACAGAATACATCATACCAATCATCTCAAACTTCATACACTCACAGGAGTAATGAAAATTAAATATAACGTCATCATCTCCATCCCATATGAACAATCAAGGGAGTCAAAATCTAGCTAAACCAGCAAGAGTAAATAGTTTAGTGATGAAAAATTGATATAGAAAGTTCACAGAAAATATAAATATCCTGTGGGCTGTCAAAAGCAATTGGTTCAGCTCAATCTGTTAAATCTACTTTTAATGATAATGGCAACAACTTTTCCTTTTTATTACACTTTACATAAATTTATGAGCTTTATCACTTCAAACCAAATAGAATATATTTGTCTCTGCATCAGGGCTTAAAGTTACCACATGTCTTGAAAACTTTAGAAATACAAGAATACAATGGTTATTCTATCCATTTCTGCTAGGCTGAAATTAAACTTAGGTTAAGGCATCATACAATTGCTCCTAATTAAAAGGAAACAAATGACCATATATGGACTGCAGCACTTATTTCTCCCTCCCCCCCACCCCCCAATAGTTAAAAGTACTCATTTATCAAAGTTTCTAAGTATGGAAAAATTGCAGCTTAGAACTGTGATTTCTTTTAATTAAGGTCTTTTATACTACACTATATGTTTATATACATCATATATTTATTCACCAGGCATTCCTGGTGAATAGACTGGGACTGTGTCAGTTCAACACTATAAGTAGTTTGACTTTTGAGGCCCCTCCAGTAGATGATGGGAGATTATTTGTAGTTATTATATTGTAAATATCTGACATTTTCCCCCAAGAAAATTACTGAAGTCAATGGTATTTATCAAAAGTGGAGATCTATTCATCCACAACCATATATAATACTGCTAGGAATGCTTCATAAAAACTAAGAAAAAAAAATCAAATGCAAATGTTGGTGAATGTTGTATACCAATAAAAAGCTAATGTTATTATTGTTATATATTAATGTCATTATTATTAAATGTGTTACTAAATTAAAACTATTTCTCATCATTTTTACCATTTGTTATTTATCTTTCAAAAGTGACATTTTGTCAGGACTTGAATTAAAATCTGATCCTTTCCATGAGCTCTTTGATTATCACACCAATATGCTGCAGTGAGCATCATTTACATCTAGTACTGCAGATAATTCTGTACACATTGCAATATGTCCAGACTGAAAATTTACCCTAAATTACTTTTTGGATTACCTTTGACGTTCCAAGCTGTACAGACTGATGTTTCAAAAGTGTTATTGTTTTGCTCTTCATAACATTTGCACTCAAAAAGCAAGATAACTCTGGATCATCATAAGAAATAAGAGTATGCCTCCCTATTACATTTGTGTTACTATTTCCAGAAATTGCAGGTATATCATACAGGCTAACCTGAATTATATTTCACAGCATTCTAGTTTATGAAAACCAGTTTACCTAACATTTTTCTGCTTCTGTCCAACTGTACTGAATCACAAACCTACTATGCAAAATTCATTATCTATATTAATTTTTCACAATTTCTTAATTTTTACCAGTCAGTAGGTTTTCCTTGGTTTATTATGTTTTAATCTGGATATCTATTTTGTAATAAAACAGCAGAGCCAGCAGTGTGCCCTGGCAGCCAGGAGGGCCAACCGTGTCCTGGGGTGCATCAAGCACGGCATCGCTAGTAGGTCGAGGGAGGTGATTGTCCCGCTCTACTCTGCGCTGGTGCGACCTCACCTCGAGTACTGTGTGCAGTTCTGGGCACCACAGTATAAAAAGGACGTGAAACTGTTGGAGAGTGTCCAGAGGAGGGCTACGAAGATGGTGAAAGGCCTGGAGGGGAAGACGTACGAGGAACGGCTGAGGGCACTGGGCCTGTTCAGCCTGGAGAAGAGGAGACTGAGGGGAGACTTCATCGCAGTCTACAACTTCCTCGTAAGAGGGTGTCGAGAGGCAGGAGACCTTTTCTCCATTAACACCAGCGACAGGACCCGCGGGAACGGGGTTAAGCTGAGGCAGGGGAAGTTTAGGCTTGACATCAGGAGGGGGTTCTTCACAGAGAGAGTGGTTGCACACTGGAACAGACTCCCCAGGGAAGTGGTCACTGCACCGAGCCTGACTGAGTTTAAGAAGTGATTGGACTGTGCACTTAGTCACATGGTCTGAACTTCTGGGTAGACCTGTGCGGTGTCAAGAGTTGGACTTGATGATCCTTAAGGGTCCCTTCCAACTCAGGATATTCTATGATTCTATGATTCTATGATTCTATGATTCTAATCAAGGAAAGCCTTTCATTCAGCTACATACTGTTCATCTTCTCTCAGAATAGACTTCAAACTTTCTTTTTTAATCGAAATATTTACAGCTAATTTCCACTCTTGAGATGGGAATCTCTTTTTCTTAGTTCCTAACTGTAAAGTCTTTGTTCAGTCTACAGATCTCTAATATTAATTATTATTGTGCAAGGTCTTTTGCATTCTTGGTTTTTATTGCTATTAAAAGTTATGTACTTCATATTCAAAATGATTTGATCAAAAGTCCCTATTAAATATATATCATTAAAAAGATTAAGTTCTGACACAACCTATAAGGACAGATATATTGCAAGGACATTGATGGTAGTCCAGGAAAACTGTTGCAATTATTATATGAGGCTCGCTTTTGTAAGCAATATAAGGCAATAATATAAGACACCTCAAATTATTTATCATTATTTAGTGATAACCATAATTTTTAAGAAATCCACAAACAAACAAACAAAACACAATATGGAAGAACTTTCTTAAAGCACTGTTAGGGCACAAAGGCTGCCGGGGAGAAAAACTTGAGTAAGAACCTCCTGGTGGTAAAGGAGGTTAAAGCTTACAGTCAAACATCTGAATTTTATATAACAATTATCCAAAAATCCTCCATGTTGAGACTGCAGTTTCTTTTTTAATTTATCCATTAAAAAAATTTAAGTATACTATTCTACATTAATTTTAAACTTAGAAGAGTAAAAGAAAAAGAACTCCAAGAGACTAGACTTTCTCAGGCAGAAATCATAATAAATATATTAACAAACGTGTTCTCTATGCAGAGTCCTTATATTTAGAAAATATAAAACATCCTACATAAAATTTGCCATTTTTAGCTTTATATATAACACAGAACACAGAATCAGAATCCACAGAACTTTCAGTGTGCCAAATTAATATTATCATCTCCCCATTTTCTTTAACTTCTTTTTAGTAGGATTACAAAAACACTGTAAAAATATTAAGGATAGGCCATGCTGATAAAGCCCTTTTCAGTATTTATTGATGAGCAGAAGAGTAGGGAACTGGAAATTAATTTGGTGGGTTTTTTTGTTTGTTTTTTTTTGTTTGTTTCTTTCTTTCTTTCTTTTTTTTTTGTCATTTGTTGGTTTTGTATGTGTGTGTTGTTGTTGTGTTGTTTAGTTGTCTGTTTTGGTTTTGCTTTTTTTTTTTTTTTTTCCTGGAATTGATATTATTTTGACCACAACTGTTTTCCTGGTGGACAGAAAATACATTTTCTTATTAAAATTCTCATATGTATAAAGACAACCTAAAGAGTTATTTCAACACAACATGGCAAAATGCCTCAAACAGCCATATAACTTAAGGGTTACATTTACCAATTAAGTATTTAGAAAGTGAAACCTAAGTAGGAAGACCAAAAGGAATTATTTTCCTGAATAGAAACCATTTTGCAATATGGTCAGACCAGCATTGCTCATGGTTCTTTTTAAGAGAAGGAAGTTGTGTTCTAAATATAGTTAAAAATGTGCTGCATTTAGACAATAACTCATGATAAAGAAGTAATAGGTTATGTATGACACAAATAAAAGATGAGCAATACCACCTTCCAGAGTTATAGCACCTTATTGCCATTATAAAACATCTTTATTGGAAGGGAAAATGCAATATTTTGGAAGAAAGAAGAGGTGAAGTACCAGGGTAAGTGAAATTGTTCACAGAGAACATTCAAATTTACAATTAAACAATGCCTTTCTATATGTGCCCTGCAGTGCTCACAGTCCATCAGAAGACATCTGTCTGAGGGTAACCTGCTCGATATACAAGGAAATGAAGGGGTGTCATTTTTAACATCAAAATGGAGCAAGGGTTTTAAATAAGAAAATACTTCAATGCACAAGTACTGAAATTCGTGTATTCATCCCATCTCCCCCATCCCTTGAAAGAGTTTTGTTTTACAAGTGTTTAGTCAGGGACGG
This sequence comes from Heteronetta atricapilla, assembly GCA_011075105.1. NCBI lineage: Eukaryota > Metazoa > Chordata > Aves > Anseriformes > Anatidae > Heteronetta > Heteronetta atricapilla. Next base: position 38,623,351 of record CM021732.1, on the reverse strand, counting down.
TAATTTCACTGTCTGTCATATTTCATTTCAAATAATCTAAACTGCTGAATTAGACTCCAGGGCCCGCACTGCTACTGACTTTAGAGGGAGGGGGGTTAGGCCCAAGCTGCTATTCCTTTGTTTATGAAGCAGGAAGCTGAACATTCATTCCTGGCAATGTCCTTTAGATATAATGCATGCTTTCATTTTTAAACTTTTTGGTTATTTTCTGACTTAAGGCTTTGGTTATTTTCTGACTATACCCTTGCTCCTAGCTCCAGTAAAGCCCATGATAAAAATCTGTTTTATAATGTGAACCTGAGTACAGCACATGCACTCACTAGTATTCAAGATCAGCCTCAGGGAATGGCATTCAAGTATTCTGGACTTTTAACTAGCACACCTGAAAGAATGCTACCTGGAATACTTTCAACTCTGTCAATGGGTGGTGGGATATTTTGTTCATTCCTACTTTTTTTTTCTACTTATAAAGCTCTGCACAACTGTTAATGATGTTTCTTCTGACCAATGTATTTTTTTTTCTTTTGCATTTAACCTCTGAGACAAGATCAAATGACAGAACACAGATTTTCTGAAAACAAGTGTGGTGAGACTGGTTAGAGGAAAAAAAATTAAAAAAAAAAAAAAAAAGAAAGGGGAAAAGGAAGATTTCATGCTAGTAGAAAGGTGTTTCTTATATTTCCCATTCACCTTCAGAGATCCTCATGCTTTTTTTCCAATTCCAAAACCAGCTGCAAGGCAAACCACCTCTCCCACTGAATTTTTAGTGTCCAAAACCAAATCCCCTCAGAGTTATTCTGTAGCCCAGGATATACAAGTCAAAGACAGAACTAGTGTCAACATTTGCACAGGCTGTAAAGAACACAGAAATCTATTTAAATGTTTAAAACAAACAGTGCAATGATTATTATTTTAACAATGATCTATACAAAATAAATGATTTAAACACAAACATACACACACAAAAAAAAAAAAAAAGCAAGATTCAGAACACACATTAAGTTTTTATCTAGAATAATTTTTAGAATGTCCCCACTTCTGAGCTCTGTACTTTAAATTGTGAAGAGAAGCATTAATATAAGCATTATTAATTTTTGTATTAACAACCAGCCCTGTTTTCCCTAAAAATAATTAATGAATTACACCACCATGGAACAGCAAATTCTCAACACTCATTAAAACCTCTGGATCACAAAACATTTATTTCTGAAAATCATAGACCTGTGTTTATTGTTGTTGTTTGTTGTTGTTCAGTTTTGCTTTTTTTTTTTTATCAAGATTTCTAATCTGGAAGAATCAGGAAAACAAAGAGTTTTGATGAAAAAACAGCCTTTATTGACTAGTGCAGAAACACCTGCAGCTTAACACATATAATTTAAGCAACTTCTGTGATATTTTATGTAGGTCACTGCTGGTTATGTAGATGTGTGTGGGAGATACTGGCCCTGATATAAATGATATGCATATTTCTTGCAGTTTTATGCATACACTGACCAGCCAACCCATAGAACTGTAAAAATAAATAAATAAATAAACAAAAACAAAAATGAAAAAAAAAAACATATAGGAGCAGAGTTAAAAGGGCTTGAGAAAGAGTGCAAAACCCCAGGTGCTACATATTTAGGTTACCGTGCCATCTACTTAGGTTTCTATGATCTCTCTAAGTATGGGTAAGTGGTAGGTGTGCGTAGGTTGCAATCTTCGTAAATCACGGGTATGTATCCAAGCCTCCTCACAGACATGGTGTGAACCTGCATTCAGTGTTCAGATATAGAATCTCAGAAAGCAAGCACTGAATTTTCTACAAAACTCGTTACCACATATGTACAGTGGGATAAATACATGTTGTACCGCAGATGTGAGATAATATCCATAGTGTGCAGTCAGTAGCGAAAATATATATAGAAAACAATGTGGGAGAGGGGGAAGGGCATAGACAAGTTAATTCACTGAAACATTCAAGACAAGGTGGTGTACAATCTTACCCTTTTCCACTGAACTTAAATAACACCTTGTATTGTCCTCTGCATCTGCAACATGAAACAGTGCTTGATGAAGGCTTTCTTTTTTAGAAACCTCTCATATTACTTGTTAAACATTGGCATCTTATCACAGACACATGCTCTATCTTGCATTAATCAGAGGTTGTACATTTGTACTCACTTTCACAAACCAGCCTTGTAGTAGATTTCTTTTTGCCCAGTTTTAGTATTCTCACGTTTAGAATTTGCTTTTTGCCTGCAAAATTGTGCTTTTAGTTCACAGGTAGTTCAGCTGCAACTCTGTATACAAATCATAAAACAATGAGCATAAAAATTAATTCTTGGAAAAATTGGCTAACATAGACTTTGCTTCTTTAATAGATATTGTTACTACTTTTACTTACTATGAGCCAAATACTGCAGAATTTATTCAGTTTTATTTCTTATTCCTGAAAGATGGTAGAGGAAAAGAGTTATTATGTTTATTGCAGTTGAGAGTTTACTAATGAAAGTTAGGGGAAGTAATACTATTTTATGCAGATATGCATTACATATTACGTTATTCATATTTTCAGGTGTTTTATAAAAGGCTAGCCTTTCCTTATAGTGGATTAAATTTGCTTCATTTAAAATATCTCTGCTTAACCTGTATGAAAATGTTGACTATACTAAATCCAAAAGTCCTTATCTCCTATTCCTTATTTAGAAACATGGCGGAAGCCAGTCACCAATTCAAAACAAATATAGTATCTCACAACAAGCTACAGATGAGAGGTCACTTATTTTTTTCTGAAGGTACAGAAGCACTGGAAAGAAAAGTAGATTTGTGGTCCAAAAAAAATATTTATACATAATAATAATATTTTTTTAAAAAAAACATTTTTTTTATCCTCTTAGAACAAAGAAATAATGAACCTGAAGGCTTTTTTAACAAGTGGGAAAGACAAAAACATAATAAATGCAGTGGCTACAGAAGTTTCTCATGGGACTCATCATAATGGCATAATGGTTATCAGCTGAAAATGTCAGATGGGATCTTTAAATGGCAATTGGTTCATGAACACAGATATCAGCAAAGAACTAACAGATCAGTTCTTAAATGTTGCTAGACTAACTTTATTCATGGCTGTAAACTGATTCGAGTCGGCACTCGAATTTAGTGATACATAACATAAAAATGCTCTGCAGAAATAAGAAATAAGATAATTTTCTTAATGCTTATAATATTTTACATTAATTTTAATGTTCACTATTTTAAAGTTTTGATTAAAAGTCAGGAGGAACTTTAAAGTTGTTCTCCAACTCAGGACATTTTCTCTGAGATGTCTGAATATTAATTTATTCTGGCTAATTCTGGCAGTTAAATCAGAAAGCAGATAGGGAAAAACATTGCTAAAGGGGAAGTACGCAAGAGATTCTACTACCACCCTGCCAAGTATATATTGTTGATATATTTGTTCATTTTTTTTTTTTTTTAAATCTTTGTTGCCAATCTAAATTCTAGTATCAAGGAAAGAATTATTTTAATATTTGAGTTTATTCCACAAGGTTGTGTTTCCAACTCCCTATTAAACATACAATAAGGAAGCAACATTTGAAAGTTTCTCATTAGTTCCCACTTGATTATTGACCATTTGGTCAATTTTAGACATATTTCCAATTGTTCCATGCACATTGCAAGAATGGTACTAGTCATCATTACTTATTACTCTAATATCTGAAAAGATTGTGTACAAAAAGATTGTACTGGTGTCCCCAAGTGATCTTTCTCTTTTCCTCTCTCTCTCTCTCTCTCTTTTTTTTTTTTTTTTTTTTTTTTTTTAACAATCCAAGATTACCGAGGTATTTCATGAGCAACGGTGAAAAAAATCCACAAGGAGTCCAACATTACAGGGATCTGGGGAGTAATCTCTCTCCTATTTTATAAATGATCTGTTATTAGAAAAATGCTGGCACATATTGATAAGGCAGTTCTGGGAGCTACTGGTAAAGAAATAGTTTTACTGCTATTATGGGAAGGATATGCAATTTAGGTGTCTGATAGAAAACGGAAAGGGAAATATTCGCCAGACTCAAGCAGAGAACTCATAGAGTCCCATCTCCAAAGCTAATGTTTTCACATCCTTTCCCTTTCCAAAGCTCTTAGGCCAAGTGCATTCCTTATGTACACACTCCTTGCCTAGTGCAAAGCCAGTAAGAGAGAATCATAGAATCTTAGAATTGTTCAGGTTGGAAAAGACCCTCGACACCATCAACTAGACTTTAGTTTACCACTAAACCATGTCCCTAAGCACTGCATCCACACATCTCTTACATACCTCCAGGGATGGCAACTACACCATTTCCCGGGGCAGCCCCCTTCAGTGCTTGACCACCCTCTCCATGAAGAAATTATTCCTAAGGTTTGATGTAAACCTCCCCTGGCCCAACCTGAAACCGTTACCTCACATCCTATGTCACCTGAAAAGAGACTATAACTTCCTTTCAGGTAGTTGTAGACAGACATGAGGTCTCCCCTTTGCCTCATTCTTACTGATTGTGGAGTCAGTTTTTCGTGACTCGCCTTTTCTCCAGAATAAACACTCTAGAGAGGTACTCATGGATTCTCAAATAAAAATATCAGTTTGTATATAAAGGACTAAATAAATTATATCTTTATTTATCTTTATTATTTTATTTATCTTTATTATTATCTATATCTAGTCAGCAACTATGCTTAAAGGTTTATGGTGTCTCAAGATTTAGTAACATATTTCTGTGGGTTTTTTTTTGCGCAGTGTGAAGCCAAAAAAAAAAAAAAAAAAAGAATCTAAGAACTGCCTAAAAATTGTCATATGCCTATTTATTCTTCCATCGTTGTAAGGAAACAAGAAATTAAGAGTGACATCAGACAAACCTGATCATCTTCTTTGCTTTATACCTTGACATATTTTACTACAGTATAACAAGGTTTTCAATAGCAGACTTATACATATGAACACACATTTTAAAATACATAATATTAATTTAATGTAAATTAAGGGTGACCACAACGAGCACAGAGCTCATCCATTTTCAAACCAAAATTTACTGACAGTTCTACTGAAATAGATAAGATGATCCCTTTTAACTAGGGCTAATTTGGTAGGAAAAAATATAATGAAACAGTTAAACACCAAATGAAAGGGTCAGCTGCTTGCAAGATTAAACACTAACTGATTTTTATTTTTCTCCTGAGCCTCCACAATGGAAATTTACATCAATGCTTCAGAATTAGGTACCTTTAAAACTCTGGGCCAAATTAATTTCACTTGTAACTCCATTGACTTAATGAGACTATATTGGGAATAAATTTGGCCCAAAGGGTTTTTAATATGGCCTGAACAGCCAACTACAAATAACACAGTGCCACTTAGTGGCAAGGAAAAAGTTTTCAGTATATGACAGGAAGACATTCAGGGATACTTATGATTTTTCTGGTGCTATTTGTATTTGAAATTTTGATACAGCCTCATCTGATAGCTTCCAGTTACATTAAGCTCATTATTGCCACAATATTACATGCATTTTGTCATATAAAAATACAGAAAAAAAATGTCTCCAAAAAGGGAATGAAAGAGAGCCCTTGTAATTAATGTAGCATTAAGAACACTCTTTTCACATTATATCTTCAAATTATAGCCATTTTCTAAAAAGGTTAGAATGTCTGTAAAAGGCATAAATATCTTACAGCTATTTATATTTCTTATTCTTGAGTAATGTATGCATCACGTTACTGAAAAATCATCCCACAAAAAGGCCCATAGTATTTCTTTTATTTAAGTACCTATAGAATTGCAGTTATGAGGAGAGACACCTATACTTAATAGCATTGTAAATGGCAGTATGTAACTTGTTATCCAGTGTAATAATATTCAGGAAAGAATGAGGTAAATACAAAATGGGATTTCAGTAGACATCATAAACAGTAAGTATGAAAGGATCCACAAAAGACCATGTGGTCTGCCACCCAGTTACAAACTGGATGATTCATATATTTCCACAGGAAGAACCACCCCAAAGAATTGCACATTTTGACGATGTATATAAAGCCAGAGATGATATGTGTTGCTGCCAATAAAATTTAAAAAATAAAAACATGTGTACATTGGGAGCAAAAATTTTTTCTGTCTTTAGAAAAAGACAAAGAGCCAGTATGATTTTTTTTTGACTAATATTGGGTTTATAACCACTCTTTAATCCACTAAGACTTATTATCTCTGATTATGTTAAACAATCCTTTAGCAATCATTTAGCTGACATTCATGGTTTCAATTCCAGAACGTTCCACTTCCATTCTTGGTTTCACTTCTTGTACTGAGATCAAAATGGACATAGTGCTTCAGAATTGATCTCAGAAGTGCTGAACAGAGGGGGAGAATCACTTGTCTTTATGACTGGCTACATTCTTGGTAATACATCTCATCTTTCTTTAGTGTCAGGGTGCACAGCTGCATGTATTCAACCTGTTCTCCACCAAGTCATCCAAGTATTTTCTGCCAGGCTGCTCTTTAGCAAGTCAGTATCCAACCAATACTGCTTGAAGGAAAGAGATGATACTTGCATTTGTCTTTGTCAAGCTTCATAAATTTCCTGTCAGCCCATTTCTCCATCCTGCTGATGTTCTCCTGAATAGCAGCCCAATCCTCTGGCCTATCACCTGCTCCCACTATTTGGCATCATCCACAAACTTGCCCAGAGTGTACTCTGTCCTTTTGTGCAGGTCAGTTATAAAAACATATAAGAGTATTGGTCCCAGCAATCTTTAAGGGACACCATTAAACACCAGCTGAATATTCTCCCTCTGATCACCATTTTGTGGGCTCAGCAATCCAGACATTTTCTAGTCAAGTAATTGTTCATAAATCCATCCCTTATCTCACCAGTCTAGCTAAAAGGATTCTGTGAAAGACCATACAAAAGGCTTGGTTAAAGTGAGAACATACCACATCCATCCATCAATCACTCTTATCTTCTTCACAAAGACAGCTATCTCATCACAGAAGGAAGTCAAGTCAGTTAAGCATGATTTGTGCTTGCCAAATCCTTGCTGACTGTTCCTAATCACCTTCTTGACTTTAATGTGCTTCCATAACCTTCTAGAGGACTGACATTTAGCTGACTGCCCTCTAAATCCCCAGTTTCTCCTTGTCCTTTTTTCAGGTGAGTACGATATCTGCCTTCTTCCAGTCTGTTCTTCATTTGCATCACAGAATCATAGAATCATTAAGGTTGGAAAAGACCTTCAAGATCATCTGGTCCAACCATCCCCTACTACTACTGTCCCCCACTAAACCACGTCCCTAAGGACCACGTCCAGCCTTTCCTTGAACACCCCCAGGTGGTGACTCCACCACTTCCCTGAGCAACACTCTTTGCCTGAGCACTCTTTCTGAGAAGAAATGTTTCCTAATGTCTAACCTAAATCTCCCCTGGTGCAACCTGAGGCTATTTCCTCTAGTCCTATTACTTGTTATCTGTGAGAAGAGGCTGACCTCCAGCTCCCCACACCTTCCTTTCAGGTAGTTGTAAGCAATGTAGCAATAAGGTCTCCCCTGAGCTTCCTCTTCTCCAGACTAAACAACCCCGGCTCCCTCAGTTGCTCCTTATAGCACTTATAGGACTTGTGTTCCAGGTCCTTTACCAGCTTCATAGCCCTTCTCTGGACATGTTCCAAGGCCTTGATGTCTTTCTTGTACTGAGGGGCCCAAAACTGAACACAGTAGACATCTAATATGATTTTTTTTTTTTTTTTTTCTGTATGAAACCAGAAAATGTATTTCAGGATTTGTGGGGGAAAAATATTTTTTCTGCACCCAATAATTTCTCATTTCAGTTAATAGTCTGAGATGTGTAAACTTTACTAGCAATCCTCAAATACTGTCAAATTAAAATGGATTTAAAATTCTTTCTATATACAGTTGCTTTGTTTGCATCCAAACTGAATGATCTCTTTGTTTTTATAGACTGTTTTCCTGCTCGTAGGTTAATCATGCAGGACTGAGTGAATGTTCTATGCCAAACTGGAAAAAAAAAAAAAAAAAAAAAAAAAAAAAAAGTCTTCCTAGTCTTATAGATACCTTCTGTTATTGTTAGAAAAGAATCAGGACAATATTTACTAAGCAGTCAATCAGAACAAGGAGAGATACATTAATTTTTTGATAGTTCACGTTATAAACTGCGAAATCCTGGGGTTTATTAGAACATTAAAATTATTTTAGAATTCTTTTTACTTAGAACATTCTCAAGGATGTCTTGAGGCCTTTCTAGTTCTTTGATTTAGGTCTTTGAACTCTATAAATCAAGTTCAAAGTGTCACAGTACAGGGGGTTACATCAGGCTTGTGGCCAGTAACTAATGAGATTCCACAGGACTCCATTTCAGGGAGAGTTCCCTCTATTGTTTTCATAAATGACTTGAACATGGGACTTGAAGGTATACTAAATATGTTTGCAGATGACATAAAATTGGGAGGAGCTGTTTACTCTCTTGAGGGTAGAGGGGCCTTGCAGAGAGACCTCGACAAATTAGAAAGCTGTGCAATTGCTAACAATATGAAGTTTAACATGAGCAAATGCCAAATTCTACATACACAGATTCTACCCAGGGAAGGGGCAACCCTGGATATACATACAGAGCCAAAAGGATGAGGGGATGGAGAGCAGCCCTGTGGAAAAGGGATCTGGGGGTTATGGTCAATTAGCAAAAATTAAGTACTAAAACTATATAAAGTATTATTAGTATATTCATATTATATTAGTATATAAATTACTAAAAGTATTAAAAAAATAAATACAATAAGTTGAGTATAAGTCAAGCAGTGTGCCCTGGCAGCCAAAAGGGCCAACTGTAACCCGGTGTGCATCAGGAACACCACTGCTAGCTGGTTGAGGAAAATGATTGTCTTGCTCTGCTCTGTGCTGGTGCAGACTTACCTCATGTGCAGTTATGGGTGCAACAATATAAGAAAGACATAAAACTATTATAAAGTGTCCAAAGGCAGTCTATGAAGATGGTGATGGGTCTAGAGGGCAAGATATATGAGCAGCAACTGAAGTCATTTGGTTTGTTCAGCCCAGAGCAGAGCAGGCTGAGGTGATGCCTCATTGTAGCCTACAATGTAGCCTTCCTCACTAGGGGAGCAGAGGGGCAGGCACTGATCTCTCCAGTGACAGTGACAGGACCTAGGGAAAGGCATGGAGATGAAATTGAGGCTGGATTTTAGGAGAAGGTTCTTCACTGAGAGGGTGGCTGGGCACTGCTACTGGCTCCTCAGGGAAGTGGTTACTGCAGCCAGCCTGTCAGAAATCAAAAGCATTTGGACAATGCTCTAAGATGTACGGTTCAATTTTTGGGTGGTCCCGTGTGGAGCCAGGAGTTGGACTTGGTGATCTTTGTGGGTCCCTTCCAACTCAGGATATCCTATGATTCTATAATTCTGTGATTCTTATATTATACTTGAGCAATTTTCTAGTGTCAATAGGTTTTATGATTTTGCTTTATGTGGCAAAACATACTGATTTATTTAAATAGCTTTAAAATTATTTAACTATATACAATACATCCATATCACCTTAAGAGAAGTGTGTTAATTTAAAAACAGTTAAATTCTCAATGATTTACAAGATACAACACTATGAAACCAAAAGAAATATCCATTAAAATCTGCACTAGTCTGACTACATTTATTTACATCTTTGCCATTTGAAACACGTTACTTTACAGGAAGGTAAAATTTGGAGACCTGTTACCTGAGATACAGAGAAAATATTTCGTTTCACAGGTGTTAAGTATGTGTGCATACTTAACAGGCAGTCTCAATCCTGGCATATCCTAGTTTTTCCTTCAAATAATGAGGGAAACAAGACTACATGAAAACTCTCAAAATTGTCTTAATAATTTCATATGCAGGATTAGAAGAATAAAAATGTTCCCTTGGATTTTGAATTCTCATAACCTGTATCTTCAAAGTCTACCTCCCCAGTAAACTGAACCCTTTTAACCCTTCAGTCATTTTCAACATTACAGACTGTGTTATTATAAGCACTAAAGTTTTATCCTCTACATCTCCCCAGCCCACTTCAAAATTCTGAAAACTGTTGCAGTGACATCCATTACTTAGTTCTTTAACTGATGAGTTTGAAAAAAACTCAGAATCTTTCATGTATAAACTAACAAGTTGTTCAAAAAGCAGACTAAAGTCAGAACAGCCTTTTCCAAAGGGAAAAAAAAAAAAAGAAAAAAAAAGAAAAAAAAAGAAAAGAAAAAAAAGAGAGTGGGATGTTAGAAAATCCTCAGAACAAGTCCAACTCAGCTTCAATTGAAGCCATTGATTAGGATGTAAATTAAGCAGAGCCACTGCTAAGTATTTTCAAACTCTTACTCTAGCACCTAATTGTGTCATTATTCTATGAAAGCTTGAGATAATGTACATGTAGTACCAATAAACAGAGAGGTTTAAACAGAGAGGTTTTACCATACCTCTGTCAGAAGATCTGACTCATGTATCATCTTTCATTTGAAGGAACTCTTTGTCTGCAGACACTGGTGAATTAGTTAGGGAAAAAAAAAAAAAAAAAAAAAAAAAATAATTTTATGATGTTTAGCTGTCCTATTGTCCTATCAGTAAAAAGAACATGCAATTTTAGCAGCATAATTATAGAGAAGCTAAGCAGGTGTCATGGTACCAGGCCAGGTCATCTGAAATATCTTTAAATGCTAAGCAAAGAAAAGCAGACAGAAGATCAAGGCTTAGCTTTCAAGTTACAATTATAAACACAAAATGAGTTCTTCTTAATTTTGTAGATACCAGGTCTGCATACAGCATTAGCCATTTTCCAGTACATTTCCATTAGTAATGTCTTTGCTGATTAGTTTTTTTCTAAATTAGCATGTTTATCCATTAGCATATCAATATTGCTGCCAACCATCCTCTTAATTTTTAGTTTTCTTGTTGCAACAAAAAAATTGCCAATAAAAACAAGCTTTACTTGAAGCCTTAATTAACTCTAGTACAATTCTTTTTTTTCTTTTTTTTTTTTTTTAATTTTTCTTAATAATAATGTGTAATATTTACTCAGATTAGAGATTTGCTTTGCTCAATAACATTACTTACTTGAATAATTAAAAACTTCATATTTTTGGTTTGGCACCAACACAAAGTATAGTATTTTGCATAGTTTGGAGACATTCTGATGAAAGCTTTTCTTAAAAATGAGCAAATCAGTGTCATCACAGTCAAAATTGTTTTACATTATCTCTGAAGTTCATGCTAAGAGGCAGTAACAGCTAAAGAAGAGACCGTTACTTACAAACACAGTGAGACCTATTCTGACCTTCTTTACACTTTCTTACAATGCTGATCCCACATTTATCTGTAGTGATATTTCTGATAGATGTCTTGCATGTGAGAGCCAGGCCCAATTCTTCCAAAAGATTTTTTTTTTGTTCATATTACCCCTTTTTGTATTATAGATAATTCTCTTCATTGCTTTGATGTCTTCAATTATATTCATTTAAAGTCAGTCACATCAGAATAGCTAACACTATGTTTAATAGAAGTACATAGAGAGCTGGCTTGAATATACAACGTAGACAGCTTCTACTGTCTACACTGTTATTCAGGACAGATACTCGTCTGACATAATTAAATCTTGATGATAATTATTTCTGCTGATTCCTGGTAGACTGCTGTTAAAGATATGCTTATCCACTTTCAAACACACTATCTTATTAAGTGAAATGCATGTCAGTAATTACAAAGCTGAACTTTTTAAATTTGGGTTTTTCTCAAAGTCTTTTAAAAATGAGAAGATAAAGCTTTCTCTAGAATGATCCCTTGTGTTCCACAACTAAGAGAGCACAGGCAGTGTCTGAAACTCTAATACCTGATGAGAGAAGAGAGAAGGAATGTTCATGTATACACTGTATGGGGAGTTGAGAAGTTTTTGGTTTTTAACTTAGTAAGTCAATTGGTATTAAGTTATATGAAAATGCTGATTCTTACTGTTTATTGCTGTCTTCTTCAAATAATAAGTTTACCTGAGCCATTTTTTTAATCTGTTACATATGAAATGGAATTTCTTACTTCTCTGACAGCGGCAGATGGGGAGACTTCAGATAATGGTTAAGATGAATCATTAGTATTTCTTTTTACCCCATCAAATGAAGACAAAAATAAATAAGGAATAAAGTTCAGAAGAAACATAGAAAGCAAGTGCATTCTGAGTTATTTCCAAGATTCCTAATTTGGATGAGAAAAATAAGATCAGATCTGCCTAAAATATCTGAATATTGTTAAAGATTACCTTTCAGCTTTTTCAGTATTCATATCTAAGAACATAAAATATTTTCACAATACAAGTACATTTACCATGAGCAAATGTTTAAACAAAAGAACTAGGAATCTTAATGAAACACCCTCAGGAAAATGTTTAAACTTTGCCCTTAAGTTTACTTTGTTCACTAATAGGCTTCTATTTCTAGTAGTGAGTAGGAAGGATAGGTTCAATGTGTTAATAAGAAAAAAGTAATAATATTTAATTAATTCTGGCTGAACACACATGGTTTAATATACTTGGCAATATCATTCTATCACATGATATGATAATTTAATGGAACTTTTTTATTTAAATTGCTGGCAAGTTTATGAAATTATAAAGCAAATAGGCCATGCACTTGGGTGTAATTGACTGTATAAATGTGTTTTATACTATACTGTTGGCAAATTAGCCAGTCCCTGTCACAGAATCAATTATTATCTAGCTGTATTCTGCAAACACAATAGCAGAAATACAGCATTTATAAAATAAAATTAAAAAAAAAAAAAATCTACAATTGTTAATCTTACATTGTGCATCTTAAAGTCAGGCAATAAACATTCATACGCTATATAATCATCTTATGATAATGCTGCTGCCAAATGAGTGTACATTTAAAGACCCCTTGTCATTGAAGGAATTCCTTAAGTGGAAGTCATGGTTTTGTTTTTATTTGTCTTTTCCTCTTCAGATCAGTGAAGTGAGTAATACATATGTCAGTGACTCAAAAGATATAATGTTTTACTATGTCTCAATTTTCCAAACCTACTTATGGGACTAGAATACTCAGTTTCTCTTGGTACTGCATCCACTCTAACTCCTACCTAATGACATCTTTGATAAGCTGAAAACTGTAGCAAAAATTACAAGATGTGTTTTTAATACATTATGTTGTTAGAGATCATTGAGGGGTTCTGAATGAATTGGACATTTAAAATATTCCTTTTTAGTTCTCATAATAAAATGCTTGAAGTTATTTATTTCTTTTATATGTCTACCTGCAAGTAGGCCATATCTAAATTATGAGCATTATTTAACATAACAGCTTCCTGATGGTGTAAAAACAGAAGTGCAGATGAAAACTGCTACACCAAGGAACCAAAATCTGCTGTTCTTAAAGAATATAACAAAAGTATAATGGTTCTGAGCAAGTGAGAGTGAAGAAGTCTGGACTCCCACAACATCACCATTGTTTCTACAATGTTGATGTTTCTACATCCCAACTGTGCAAGGACTATGATCAGTAGTTACATGGTCAGCTACAAGAAGTTTCACAAGGCAGATGTAATGGTACTTCTGTTCACTGGAAAGAAACCAAGTGCAAAGGTGTAAGCAGACAGCATAGTTCTACTTATGACTGTTTTCATGTACCCATATGTGGGTTTTTACACTATGATCTTCACTGTAGCTACAAAGTGAAGAATGTTCACTGTCATCCAGGTGCACAGAACTGCAGTTCATGTAAACATCCCTCAACTACCTCACATACCAAAACAGTTCATGTATTATAGCAGATTGTACAAACCTACCAGAACACTGGCAGGTTCTTGGCAGCTGAAGCCCACACTGCTATGACTTCAAGACTACAGAATCCTAGGCTATATGATTTGAAGATTGCTCAGGGATGCCTGCACATACCTGTGAACAGATGCATTGTAGATATCCCCAGCACTCTTAATGACATGCAGAAAGCAAGTTGTTTAGAGCTTTGAAAGGCTCTGCAATTCTTTAAGGTATCTTTACAGCACTTATGTGGAAAAATACCACCATCCAGCTGAGAGTCATCAGAAATATTCTGTTGTTCTAGGGCTCCAAAATCAGTACTCTTGGTCTCAGCTCCATTATTTACCTCGACATTATTCTTTGCATGGAACCAAATTACTGATACCAATTTGAAAACAAATCTGCCAAAAGGGAAGGTATCAACCATGTGCTTCTGTCTTAGAATCAGCCCCACTGAGGACACTCAGAAATATATTGTATATATTTCTTAGCAAAACCAACAATGATCCAGCTAGTAGTCCTCTTAGAATTGTACTGATTCCTGTAGTTTGAAAGTAAAGTGTCTGCTCCTGAAATCCTCATATTAAAGGCTTAGATCAAGGTCTTCCCCAGCTTTGAGTTTTCTTGTGTGCAGTGCTCCCATTCAAACAGTACTACGCTCTGTTACAGGCTCTGATCAAAACTCAGTTCTGGAATTTGGACAGAGTATTTTTCTCTGAATTCTACCTTCCCAAAAATATTTAAGTTGCAAGTCTTAGGTAAATTCTGTCCTGAGCTTCTCCAACAACAGCTCTTGAAAAAAAAGTAAGTTGTGTTTTACTGAATCTTTAGCAACAAAGACTGAGACAACTGAAGCAGAAAGCATACACACACATGCACAAGAAGTGGAAGGTTTCTGTCAAAAACATAATTTTTTGAATCTGTTCTCAGTCATGTTCTTGTTCCTTACTCTGTCTAGATCTTTTTGACTCCTTCTGGTAGATATTTCTCATTTCTAATTTAGTGAATTTTAGTTGCTTTACATGTTGGTGAAGTAATTTTGAACTCTCATGCTTGAAAATATAATTTTAAATCTATGAAGAAGAAGAAATATATCAAGATTGTGGACCAGAATTTATTAGTAATACTAAGCACATAACTGAAGTTTAATGAAAAATCAGATAGTTACAATTACTGAATGATAAAGTTTTGACTGTGTGATTTAGTCTATAGTAGGAATCTTGGGGGTAATGGCAAGACCCTGAACTTTAATTATTTTTCAACTCATTTCTTTATTTGATCAAAATAGAAAACATCTTACTAAAGTCAGATTTACTACAGTATGTATGGGACTCTTTACTGAATAACTTGGAAGAACAGGGTTAAAAAAACATACTGTGAGTGTATTGTCAGGAAATACCAATGTGTGAGATTACAGCAGAATAGATGCATGTAAATGTAAGATTTATATTTTAGATTTTTCTTTTTGGACACAAAAAATGATATTTTTTAAAATAAATGAGTGAATTTAAAAATCTTATTTTCCAGTGTCTCAGCACACATCAAAACAGTTAAAAAAATAAATTATCACCATTTATTTGAATTGAACATAGTGAGGAAATGAAAGCAAGAATTCAATGGCAATTACATAGTTTGGTCAAGAAATATTTCAGGAAAGGAAATGAAAATGCAGAGAAGATCAGCAACCTCTTCAGAACATGATGTGAGCTGTTTTGAAATGGCATAATAATGCTGCCTCCCTACTCAAGTGCTGGCCAGTGCTTGAGGTTGTGTAGGTTTGTGTCCTCTAGGAGGAGACACTGGTGATTCAGGTGTATTCATTAGAGCTGCCCTGCTTATTTAAAAAGCAAACAAAAAACCACAACCAACTAACCAAACACAAAACTACAAAATCTTGCTTCTCTGAGTGCAGTGGGGAAAACAAGAACATAAATAAAAACAACCAAAATAATAGATCATATCCTTGATCACCACATATAAGTCTACTCTACAGCTTCTATTCTCAAGAAGCTCCCTTGACTTCATCATGACATCATTCAGATAATTCAGAGATTGAAAGATTCATACATATATAGTTATTTGCTATAATATTTTATTTAATATACTAATTTCCTAATTGGAAAAGCAATGAGACTATCATTGATCCACTATTATTATTATTAAACTGCATTACCTTAGACACAGTCCTAAGCAAGGACTTTAATTGTGATAATTTACTTAAAATTATTTTTCTATAAAAACATACTTTGCTATTGAAAATGACAAAAGACAGGTTATGATATATGTGCTGATAATCCAGAAAGAAGTACACTTTTTATTTTTTTCAAGAGAAGAATTGTGATCTTTGTAAAATCATAGAATCATAGAATATCCTGAGTTGGAAGGGACCCTTAAGGA
>CM021732.1:38583766-38606732 GCA_011075105.1 Heteronetta atricapilla | reverse complement strand
GGGACAATCACCTCCCTCGACCTACTAGCGATGCCGTGCTTGATGCACCCCAGGACACGGTTGGCCCTCCTGGCTGCCAGGGCACACTGCTGGCTCATATTCAACTTGCTGTCTACCACGACCCCCAGATCCCTCTCTTCTAGGCAGCTCTCCAGCGTCTCATCGCCCAGTCTGTACGTGCAGCCAGGGTTTCCCCGTCCCAGGTGCAGGACCCGGCACTTACTCTTATTGAACTTCATGCGGTTGGTGATCGCCCAGCTCTCCAACCTATCCAGATCCCTCTGCAAGGCCTTTCCACCCTCATCTGAGTCCACAACTCCTCCAAGTTTGGTGTCATCAGCAAACTTGCTCAAAATACCTTCTATTCCTACATCCAGATATTTTTAATAATTCTTGGTTTCATATACACAGAATAATTTTCAGCAAGACAATGGTGATAACTTCAAAACCTGAGGGAATGTATAACATTTTGGCATGTGTTTTCTTAATATGGTGCATATTCAAAAGATTTCTAGCAGGATGTTGTGGTTTAACCCTGGTAGGCATCAAGCTCACTCCAACCCAGTGGGATGGGGGAGAGAATAGGAAAGGTAAAAGTGTGAGAACTCGCGTTGATTTAGAGAGAGTTCAATAGGTAAAGCCAAAGCTGTGTGCACAAGCAAAGCAAAACAAGCAATTCATTCTCTACTTTCTATCAGTAGGCAGATGGTCAGCCACTTCTAGGAAAGCAGGGCTCATCATGGATTCTTGGGAAAGACTTTTCCCATGTTTCTTGGGAAAACAAACACCATCACCTTGAATTTCCTCCCCTCCTACTTAATTCCCTCAGCTTTTATTGCTGACTCGTAATGGTATTGGACTTCCCTTTGGTCTGCTTGGGTCAGCTGGCTGTGTCCCCTCTGAGCCTCTAGAGCACTCCCAGCTTCCTCACTGGCAGGGCAGTATGAGAAGCAGAAAATTCCTCGTCTCTGTGAAAGCAAGGCTCTGCAGCAACTAAAACACTGGTGTGCTATAACCACTATTTTCATCATAAATCCAACATATAGCACCATACCATGAAGAAAATTAACCAGTCAAAAACAGGACAGAGGAATTAAATTCTTTTTTCATAGAAGTGTGTGGTTTTTTTTCTTTTTTTTTTTTTTTTTTTTTTTGTCAGATACCAAAATATAAAAAGTTGTCTTCCCTTGAAAACTAGAAAAGAAAAAGAACAATACACAATGTGGACACACTATATATGTGAATGTTCAAGTTCAAATAGTCTGTGTTGTGTTTGTGTTTGAATGATAAATCTAAAAAATTCTGCTTTACTTTTTTTTTTCTTTGAATGAGTGGGAGAGTTATAAATAAAATGTTGTTCAAGGAGGTGTATAAATAAATTGATATAATTAGGTGTCATAATTAAGGTGCCCATTGCTGTTCTAGACACATTTACATAATTGTCAGTGCTAAAATGAAAATAATTGTTTGTCAGGATTGCTTCTGTTAAGGCTGATAGTTCCTTACTTTGTATAGCTCACTGTAAGTATTTGTTTAGAAAATATTCTAAACTCTGAGCTTAAAATGACTACACACAATCCAAAATCTTCATAACTGAACTAGTGCACAAAATTTACCACCTTAAAATTCAGATCCAATATTTTGTCCAGTATCTTGAAATATCCCTTCCACACAGCAACCAAGTTCTGTATGCTTAGAATGTCTCATAAGATTTGTACATGACATGCAAGTAACTGTTTTGTAAACTGGAAAGGCTAAGCACTTCTTGTTTTATAAGGAAAATGCAATTAAAGAAAAAGCTGTTTAAATTAATTATTGGCGGTGTTGTTTTTTTTCATAATTTGCTTTTAAGAGTTGAATCAATTGAGGTTGAGGTACATGAGCACTATAATAAACTTGACTTACACAAGTATCAAGAAGCAAAGTATTGAGTCCTGTGGAAGCTCACAGAATATGGCTTTTAGGCTACTGAATTAGAGATGTAACTCAGATTTGGGAACAAATAGTATATGGCAATGAGTATTGTAAATTCTTACACTTTTGCTTGATTGTGTAAGAAGATAAGTATCTTAAGTACAAATATTTTATACCAAAGAAATGTTTTAGCAAAACTACATTAGAATTATTTTTATTAAATAAAGCAGTATCCCAGCTGCAATAAATTAAGATATTGTATGGGAATACATTGTGTAGGAATAACATATTTTATAAACCCTCTAAGATCCTTTAGAATCAATGGAAGAAATTATTCACTCACTAGTTATGACTTTTATTGCCCCTGTCATTTCTTTTTTCCCTACTCTTTACTATCAAAATTTATCTTATTCTCAAATTAGATGAGATTATTGAGTGATTCTGCCTGCCATCCTAGCAAGCAAAGGCCTCTGCCTTTGGAGGCCTTTGCCCAGCTGCTTGCCTTGTTCAGCTCAACTCTCTACTTCCTGGCCCTCAGTGAACAACTGGCCCTTGCAACTCCCTGACACTCCACATGGGAAGCCTCAGGACTTCTGCACAGGTTTAAAAACAGTTCTTAAAAGCCTTCCAGATTAGGCAGCAGTCCTAGCATAGATCTGAATGATTTTTCCCCTCACTACAAGAAGGACATTGAGGTGCTTGAGTGAGTCCAGAGAAGGGTGACAAAGCTGGTGAGGGGTCTGGAGAACAAGTCCTATGAGGAGCGGCTGAGGGAGCTGGGCTTGTTCAGCCTGGAGAAAAGGAGGCTCAGGGGTGACCTTATTGCACTCTACAGGTACCTTAAAGGAGACTATAGCGAGGTGGGGGTTGGTCTGTTCTCCCACGTGCCTAGTGACAGGATGAGGGGGAATGGGCTAAAGTTGCGCCAGGGGAGTTTTAGGTTGGATGTTAGGAAGAACTTCTTTACCGAAAGGGTTGTTAGACATTGGAACGGGCTGCCCAGGGAAGTGGTGGAGTCACCATCCCTGGAAGTCTTTAAAAGACGTTTAAATGTAGAGCTTAGAGATATGGTTTAGTGGAGGACTGTTAGTGTTAGGTCAGAGGTTGGACTCGATGATCTTGAGGTCTCTTCCAACCTAGAAATTCTGTGATTCCCAGGGGAAGATAATATGAGTTTTGCTGTGGAAAGTGAAAAGCCATGTTGTTATGAGGATGGTAATATCACCATTGTTCCAAAGTCTCTGTTTTCCCTCTAACACAATGTCAAATTGCTCTTTCTTAAACTGGGAACCAATATTAATAGGAACCACTAAAAACTAAAGACGCAGTATAGACTTCCACAGTAATGAAATTTCAATTTCTTTGTCCTTGTTTACCAGGGAAAACACCATGCTTCAAATTCTTTCTAAATATGTTATAGTAAGGCTGCAAGTTCCCTGGGGCAGTAACACTCTTCCATTATATTTTGTGTAATACCTTGTAAAATGGGACCCTGCTCTTGTTTGGTCTGCAGGGAGTACTGTAGCAAACTGAATAAGTAATGCTTTCAGAAAATACATCAAATAGTGAATAAGCTGCATCACCTGTTGCACAGAGCATCAAAACTGCTAAAAATGTCAGCAAAATAAACTTGAGCCATGCACCAGCAGAAGATTTCATCAAAGCAAGCAGGACATCTGCCTTAAAATTGGTGGAAACATACTCTAAAGAACTGAAAATGGCATATTTTGTTTATGTGTAATAAAATGTAAAGTGCAGCTTGTAAGTAGTAGATTATTAATGTGGTCAATATTAAAAAAGACATTTCTATTTCTGTGTAATTATTACAGGTATTGATCAAAATGTAAAGCTTGCACGTGTACATCTATAAAAATTAAATTTGAATGAATAAGTTGTCTGTTTGTAGGCATTTAAGGATGTTCTCTAAGTTTTATCAATATTTCTTTAATTATGTTTAAGAAAGAAGTTACTATAAAAAAGTAGTTTGCAACACCAAGTAGTCTATCTTTGTCAATTTTTCCCATGTGAGTAATAAATCCTTCCTATTTGCTAACTCAGCCAACAGATATGCTTGACTGAGTCAGGAGAATTGATAGCCTCTTTGTAAAAGTCCATTACAGAGCAGATCAGCATGTCCATAGTCTCAGAGTTCTGCATCAACTTTCTTCCTCTGAAATGATCTCACTTGTTAATGAATCAGTATGGATAACCAGAAATTATATATATATATTTATTTTTTTTATTTTTCTTTAAATTATTGTGTAATTGCTTTTGTAAAAAAATGACAGAATCCTTCCCCTCCACAAAAGACTCAACTGTGATGATTTTTAAATTGGCATCAATCTCTTTTATGAAAGTACTAAACACTAGCAATTCAAACCTATGCTGTCTAGAACAGAAATACATCATCAGCACAGCCCATATAATAAGCAACACGTTATCAGAAACACTCAACAGTACCATAAATTAAGTATGGTGCACCCACATTACCACCCAAAACTCTTCACCAAGTTGGGGCTTCAAGTTGAGTTCTCTTCCCTTTAATATAGCTTTCTCCAAGTCCTTTGCACATAGATGAGATTGCTCCTGAAACAGTGTTCAGCTTTATGAGAAGGAGGAATTGGTTTTTTTTTTGAAATAAGTAATCCAAGATACCAAAAAAGAATAGAAAAGACATATATAATTGAGTTTACTACTGATAATACCCTTTAACTAGGAAAGCATAAAGTCCTATGCTACCCTGAAAGGGCAACCTCTGATGACAGGAAGTTATTGATATTTTCAGCTGTGTTGGCTTTATCACATCTACTCTACTTAGTAAGTGTGACGGACACTTCATGTCAGGGATTTCGATGTCATTCAGGCTGATGGGGTTTAGAGATGATATATCTTTCTTGCTTCAGTTGGGAACAAAGTGCACAAAGAAATTGCATGGTCACACTGTTCAAAGTTAAATGTAGACCAGAAGAAAAAAAAAAAAAAAAAAAGCTAATGTGCCTGACTGTAGTATTGGCTCTTAGCATGCAGTTGCAAGCTTTGAAAGTCCCGTTTAAGTATCTCTTTTTTAAGATAAATACCTATTAAGTAATGTATATGCACAAGCTGAAGTGTTAAATGGTTTGTTGAAACCTATTAGAGTACACAAGATGATAAACATAAATTATAGCTAATATACTGCACCAGTGATTTTTAAACATAAAAATTACTGACACTGTAAAAACACACTTGAGTCATCGTAGCAGCATAATAGCACTAATCCATGTTTATCCAACCGTGCACTTTTCAAAAACAACACAAACCTCTAATAAATGCTTTGGCTTCACCTTGACAACTTATATGGGTTATTGCCTCGTTCATGCCTGGATAACCATGTGTTATGACTTAAATGTTCTTTAATATCAATTTATGCCTTGAAGAAAAAGGATTGAATAACATAGTGTACATATGGTTCAATTTATTACAGCAAAACAATCATTTTAGTTTGAAGATATTTTCTCATGGTGCATATCATAGAAATCTTATTCAATAGAGCTCTCGATAAAACAGATTTTTTATGTCACAATAAATGAAACTAAGGCAGCTAATTGTTGCTAAGATTCTAAATAGATGAGTCTATTTGGCTTTCTTGTCAATCAAGAAATAAATTCCTTAACACTTGTATTTCTGGATTCTAATGTCTCTAATTGGATTTTACACTATCTGATTAACGATGTAGTTTATAGACTACTGTAAAAAATCTGATACTTAAAAAGTGGAACAGGAAATTGTGGGCTGTCAGCATTTATGGAAAAGGCCAAGACAATGTTGAGTAATTTAGTATTTTTGCAAAATGGCAACAAAAAAACATAAAACCTGGTCAATGATGCCTCATTTGTGGTACTCTTGTTGTGTGTCTGTGATACAAAAAAAAAAAAAAAAAAAAAAAAAAGACCTTGGAGTGCTATTGTAAAGAATATTATAATACGTAATAGTCTGCACTGAAAATGGAGTGCAGCTTTAGGAAATTTATAAAGGGAAGGAAGGAAGGAAGGAAGGAAGGAAGGAAGGAAGGAAGGAAGGAAGGAAAGAAGGAAGGAAGGAAGGAAGGAAGGAAGGAAGGAAGGAAGGAAGGAAGGAAGGAAGGAAAAAAGGAAGGAAAAAAGGAAGGAAGGAAGGAAGGAAGGAAGGAAGGAAGGAAGGAAGGAAGGAAGGAAGGAAGGAAGGAAGGAAGGAAAAGAAGGAGAAATAAACTTTGACTTAGAACAAATATCAGTGGCTTGAAAATTGACCAACATACTGGTGATAAATAAAACTCTTACAGAAACGGTTGCTAGCACATGGCAGAAAGAATGCAGCAAAATATCCTTGTTACTTCTGCAGCACTCATTTTTACAGACAGTCTCATTTCCATGAACTTCACAAAAGATGTTTATGAAAACCTTTCAGACAAAAAATAATCTTGCCATTTATGAAGAAATGGCAATCCTAAAATAATTGTGGCTATAATGTCTGTTGTCATGCAATTTCTATTATAAGGTGAAGCAGACTGGTTATAAACTAATTCAAAACCATTACTATAATGGAAACAACAGTGGCAGCACTAGAGATCTTGTTATGATGTAGAATTTCACAACATTCAGTTCTTAAACAACGAACACATTGTGAAATATTCACCTTTAGGTCACAAGTTGTTCTTGCATGCTGTCTGTGCATATGCAGATTTGGAAAGTTTGAAAAAAAAAAAAAAAAAAAAAAAAAAAAAGTAGTTCAGCTATTTAGAGAAATCCAAACCCTCAATGTTTCCCACTTCAGAATTTTGGAACACAAATTTGAGGCCAATTATCAAAATGTGTAAGATTATAAAACTGCAATTTAAACAGAAAGAAGGTCAGAAAGAAGCAGTAGCTCAGCTTATTCTGTAAGGAACTGGTTTGATTTCTGAGAATTACAACCATTTGACAAGAGGACCTTCCTCTTGTAAGGGACAGGTTGTGGATGATGTCTGCCTGGATCTTCGAAAAATACTGGACACTGTTACTTGCAGCGTTCTCCTGGAGAGACTGCCTGCTTTTCCAGTCCCAAGCTGGGAAAAAAACAAGGAAACTTTGAAGAAAATATGGAGGTTTGTATCTTGTGTAGTCCTTAGCTGAGAAAATAAGGAAACCTTAAAGAAAACTGAGACACTGGTAGCCTTGGGCTAGCAGAAGCAAGGAAGATAAGAGATGAAAGACAAAAAACAAGGAGAAAAAAAGCTGCAGAAAGATTCCAGACTGACCTATGGCAAATTTTTGCTTGTTAAGGGCATAACATGTAAAAAATTACACCCATCAAAATGCTAATGTATAATAATGTGGGATTTGATGTGCCATCATCATGTCATGCTCCCCCCACTCCCCCTCCGCACCCTGCAGTTGGCCTTCTGTAATGCACAAGCTCAGTAGAGATAAGTTAGGTGAGCTGGAACAGCCAAATAAAAGCAGCCAGAGAGTTTTCAAAAGTTTCCTGTGTAAATAATGGTGATTCATGTCAGAAGCATGCTTGCTTTGTGAAAGACCACCAAGCACCTGACTCTGTAGAGTTATATAATTTACTATTTAATTAAAAGATGTGGATTCCGACTCTGTGTGTTTATTGGCAGGATGCACCGGGCACAAACCTATGGACAAAGTTTGTGGCTTGGACCCTCAGTGCACCCTCCATTAACTTTGCAGCTTATATCAAATTAGGCAGAACTGTTAATCTGCTTGAGGGTATGAAGGTTTTGCACAGAAATCTGGATAGGCTAGATTGGTGGGCAAAGTCCAATCACATGACATTCAACAAAAGTAAGTGTCAGGTCTTTCAGTTGGGTCATAAAAACCCAATGCAGAGATGCAGGCTTAGGAAACTGGCTGTAAAGTTGACTGCTAGGCTTCTCCCCTAAGCAAGCAGCCTCCCCTGGTCTCTGCCCCACTCGTTGTGGGGCCAAGACATAAAAGGAGCATCTTGGGGATTTGGGGTTATTTAGTCTGGAGAAAAGGAGGCTGAGGGAAGACCTCATCACTCTCCAATTACCTGAAAGGAGGTTGCAGCAAGGTGGTTGTCTGTCTGTATTCTCAAGTGACAAGTGACAAGACATAAGGAAATGTCCTCAAGTTGCACCCAGGAGGTTTAGATTGGATCTTAGGAAGATTTTTTTCACAGGGAGGTTGGTCAAGCATTGGAAGAAGCTGCTCAGGGTAGTGGTGCAGTCACTATTCCTGGATATATTCAAGGGATGTGTGGATGGGGCACTTAGGTCCTTGGCAATTAGGTGGGTAGACTTGGTAGTGTTAGGTGGGTAGTTAGACCTGATGATCTTGATGGTCTTTTGCAACCTATGAGTCTATGAGTCTATGAAATGTTCTTGAGGCTGCAGGACCAAACCTGATGCAATCAAGGCAACCAGTCAAATTGGCCCCAGTATCGACCCCTGGGGGTCACCACTAGTGACCTGCCTCCAAATGGATTTAATTCTATTCACCACGACTCTTTGACCCTGGCCACCCAGACAGTTTTTAACCCAGTGAAGCATGCACTTATCCAAGCCATGAGCAGCTAGTTTCTCCAGGAGAATGCTGTACGAAACAGTGTCCAAAGCCTTACTGAAGTCTACATAGGCCAAATCCACAGCCTTTCCTTTATCCACTCACTGAGTGTGTCATCTTGTCACAGAAGGAGATCAGGTTCTTCAAGCAGGATCTACCTTTTATAAACCCATGCTGACTGGGGATAATCGCCTTGTTGCCCTGTAGGTGTCACATGATGGTGCTCAAGATAACCTGCTCCATGTTCAGACAGAACATCCTGTATTTCAGTTCATGCCCATTGACATTTGTCCTGTTGGTAGGCACCACTAAGTAAAGCTTGGGTCTGTCTCTGCATCCTCCTTTACATCCTCCAGGTTTTCATAGACCATGGTGAGATTCCGCTAGACCCTTCTCTTTTACAAGCTGAACAGTCAGAGGAAAGTCTCTTGGCTTTTCCTCAAAGGAGGGCTGCTCCTTGTCATATTCATGGTCATTCACACAGCTCTCACCAGTAGCTCCATGTCTCTCTTTTGCTGGGAGCCCAGAACTGGACACAGCTTTCCAGGAGTGGCCTTGCCAATGCTGAGCAGAGAGGAAGGATCACCTCCTTAGACCTGCTGGCAACACTTTGCCTACTGCAGCTCAGGATACTGTTATCCTTCTTCCTTGAAAAGTGTTATGTCTTAACCCTGTTAGGTAGCTAAGCACTGCACAGATGCATGATCCATGCCCAGCCAACCCTGAGAAACAGCAGCCTTAGCAAACTCCACCCTCACTCCTCCCTTCCATTTTTTATTGCTGAGCAGGAGGTTACTTGGATAGCTCTTTGGCTACTTTAGGTCAGCTGCCCTAGTTTCATTCCCTCCCAGGCTCTTTTATATCCTCAACAAGTCCTCAGACCTGTGATGCTGCAGGTGCATGACTGCAGCAGGCTTAGTTGTGGTGGGAGATGCTAATGAGGTGTCCCAGGGACTCCTGGGGCACTTGGCTGTGCTCCCTTTCAGGCTATCCCGCTGAGACTGGGGCTTGGTGGGGAGGGAGAAGGGATTTAGAATGTGTCTAACCTTTATCTAAACCTTCTGTGTTTACACAAGTGTCTGTGAGTGAAGTTCCATGTTTTAAGGTTTTATTCCAATAATCAGTATTTCTAGCTAAACAAGATTTTGTAATAGTACACTGTGGCATTACTGCTGACAAGAGAGCTAGCTACTGATTCTTCAACCTTATTTCTTGGAATAGGTACATTTTCTGAGGTTGCTAGACTAGAAAAGAATGACTGGAAAGAACACAAAACAGGTCAGCTATAGCACACATGATTCTACATGCAATATAAAATTGAACTGGAGTATTTACATTTCCACATTACTTCCAGATAAACACTGTCTCACAAAAAAAAAATAAGTCATTAGAAACAGCATTAAGAAAAATACTCTTGATAGTGTAGTTTTCCTGCTTGTACTTCTTTTTGATGTAAATAGGACAAATGATATCCTTATTGGAAAATCGGTAATCCTTACCATTTCTAAACTCAAGCACAGCCTTTGCAAATGAAGAATTAAGGCAACGCTAAGAAATACGCAGATGGCGACAATCTTATTATCAAAAGTTCATAATGCATTTCAGGTAAAGAACATTTCTCTGAACTGAAAGGCCAAAGAAGATGTTTATTTGCATGTCCAGTCTGAAGCATTTGCTGAGCAGTGTCTACTGTCTTCTGACACTGCCATGAAAACTTGATGTTGCTTAGTGCAGATATTTGCATTCTATAATGCCTTGAGTGTCCTCACAACTCTACCTCATATCTTCTTTTTCTTTGTTTGTCTCCTGCCTGTGTGTCTATCTTAGTATTCATGGTGAAGTACTGTTCCTAGAAGTATCAGCCTGAAGAAGAGGCAATTCCTTGAAATGACATCATGATTAAAAGCATAAAGCAAGATCAGGGAAACAGATGTAATCTGTATTCTTGAATGATTGAATGAACAGTGAGTGAAAAGCAAAGTAATGAAATGCTGTCATTTTGCAAAGAAAGATATAATCTCCTCATAAAAGGTGTATACCATGGCCAAAATATGACTTCAGAAATACTAGTGTGAACATAAACAGGTATTGCAACAGAAATAAAAAAGTCTGGTATGTTTGTGGAAAGCTTGGTTTGCTGTCAATTTGACCACTATATATATGATATATATTATCAAGGTATTTAGGTCACTTTAGCTAAAAGTTCAGGAAGATTTTATTTCCTAAGACCACTACAACACTTTTTGTAGTGTTAGATTTTCACGAGTATTGACTATTAGACTCAAATTTGGCAAAAACAGGATTATGTGAGCTAAGATTTCAGGATAGAGGAAATATTAAAGTTGAAATTGAACAAACAGCTTAAAATTTTACCTACAAGCAAGGTAAAGGCCTGTGACAACCCAGGTATTCTTTGTTCATAATGGAGTAGATGCAGGTGCCTAAGGATAAGATTTACAGCAACCAACACAAAGAATGAGGAAACAACTACAATGGGCTGTAAGAATCAGGATGGTTAACATCCTACAAATCCTTTGTTCAAGTACTGTACCTGAAGTTATGGCTTCAGGTAAGTGTCTATATTTCTTGAATGAGAAACCTTCCATCTGAAAAATCACGTAACATATTGGAGGAACCATTGCCAATTTCTGGTTGATTTTCTTAAAATAAATAAATAAATAAATACATACATATGCATGCAGACAACATTCAATGTCCTAGGCCTTCAACATACTTTAGTGTGAGAAAAACACTTCGATGCTCTGCCTGCAACAATGGAGGAATGCCTAAGAGCAGCTATTTGCATGTGTCCTAGTAAATGTAATATAAATGTAATATAAAAACTGTTTGTTTTTTTTTTTTAAAAAAAAAAAGATTTAGATAAAGGTTAGATACATTCTAAATATATTTGTGAATAAACTGTAAGTCTTCCAAGTAAGCATGAGTAAGCATCAGAACTAATTACTTGAAAATGAATCACTGAAACATCTTTGCAAAGGACATCTAAATATCCTCTAGTACAAGCTCCTGCTCAAAGCAGGGTCAACCAGAGTAGGTTCTTCAGGACCATGACCAGTTGTTTGGGTATCTCCAAAGGCAGAGGTTCCACAGCTTCTCTGAGCAACCTGTACTACAGTTGGACATATTTTGATGTGTTCTCACTCATAAGCTCAATACTGAACAAATGAGTCAAAGTTCATATGAAGACCCTTTTGTTACATCCCTGGTATTATTTCATCTTCACTTAAGATAGAACTACACAACAGCAATCTCTAAAAATAGTATAATTTATGAGTCAGTTCTATCATTTTCTCTCTCTTTCTCAGAAATTCATCAAGCTCCTCTTATAAGATATAGTATCAGGATATTTCACAGTCTTCAGTGCAATTATCTTATTGAATTATAAAAAATATAATTACTCATACTGTATAGAGAAAATAGGAGAATCCTACAGGCATTCAAGAAGATCATGAAAATGGAAGACATGGATTAGTTCTCTGAGACGCAACAAGCATCTGAACCAACTGACTGCAAGTGAAAAGAGTATAGTAAGGAAAAAGTCAAATGCAGCATCAGGTAGGGAAGCTGTAGCTTTATTTATTGTAAAATTATTTGCTGTGATCTCTCCTTGCTTGCTATGTGAACACAGAAAAGGAGCACATCACAATAAAGAGCCCATTTGCTTAGTGGTGAGCCTGATATATCAGGTACAGTAGGGCAGTGCACTTGTTATCAAACATCCTTCTTCTGTATCTAATCCTGAGCTTCTAAGAACAATGAAAATTTCAATGACAGCTATTGATTCAATTTTTTGCCTTGGTATATGCTGTTCCATTACAGACATTATTTAATGAAGGTTTGCCAGTCATAGTTTCATATTCCCTGAAATTTCTGATATACTTTCTCTCAGTCACCTATTTTGCTGAGATCATAGATTTCTGTCCTTACAGAAAAACATTTTGTAGCCAGTCATTTTGTACTACACAGTACCCAGAAATGTGGGTGATTTTACACACTAGAGTAATATTAAAACAATACTTAGAAAGTCATAATGAAAATAGGACTTTTTTTTTCTTTTTTTTTCCTTTTTTCTTTTATTTTTTTTTAACAGAATGGTACAAGGTTGCTTTGTCATGTACCCTTTGAACTGTTACATTTCTATAGTCATCCTTTTTCACTTTAGAAAGACATTTTGTAAACCAATTTTGAATTTTACAGAAATCTAAAAATGTGAATACAAATTTTAACAAAGCCTATTTTAAAGCCTGTATGGAATGTTTAATAAAAATGTTTCAGAAGACTAAGACATTATGTTATCAATAAGATTTTTAATGCATTTATCTAACATAATACTTTGCTAGTATTTCTTTGTATTTTCTCAGAAAAAAAATATCTAACTTCTTTCGTTTGTATTATTACATTTTTCTGGGTAACTTTGACAGATATTTTCAATACAAGAGCTTTTTATTATTATTTTGAAATTAGGAAATCTCTCTCTCCAGGAATACTTTCTGTAGCTAGACTATCCCACCTAGAATTTTTCCAACCATGCCCAACAAGGCTCATGTGTGCCATATTATAAAACAATTTAGCACTAAAAGACTAAACAAGAAAGACATGACCAAGTAGATTATGATGAAAAGAAGGTGCATCTTTGATGTGACTGGTTACTTATTAGTCTACAAAATATAGTTTCATCCAATTTTTATTTAGAATGATATTTTTATCTGATTACCTTGTCAAAGGTGGGTCAACGGTATTCTACACACAGCCTCATTTCAGCAAAACACCATCCTGTAATCAAAACATTCATTCATACTTCTCATTTATGTTTTTTCTCTTTTAACTCCAGAGCAAGTACATTTCTCTCACAAGCACTTACCAAAACCAGTCCAGACATACATGAAACAAAAGTGTATGCTTTTAGTGTATGCTTTTAGCGTAGGTTTATCTGGGCTGAAACAGGTGTTATTCTATCTACTGTTGTTCTATATGACAGAAGGTATAAAAAAATAAAAATAAAAATAAATCTTGTTTGAACGTTTGAATTCTGCAGCTGCAGAGGATGTGGAACCACATTCTGACAGTAAAGAAAAGTAGAAGTTGAAATTCAAAATACCCCAATTCAGGGGAGAATTTACTAGTGATTTAGAGTGTATGTTAGCTTCATACACCATCACTACCAGATCTCTCTTGCTAGAATCCTAGCTACATAAAAGACATTCTGAATCATCTATTGGAGGAAGAACAACACAATCATAAGTCTCATACTTTAGCTTTCTGACTAGTGTAATTATTCTGGAACAGTCATTTCTTATTCCAGGTAAACTCACACAGATCCAGATCTTTAACTATTCTTTGTGAGTGGTCTGGTTTGTCAGAGGGTTCTTCTCACTGAGCTACAGGGAAAAGCTATATTGCTCAAAGTCTGCTATGTGTGAAAAGCTCTGCTTTACAGCATGCAACTACTTCTGTGTTATGAAGGAGCTAACTGGTTTTGCTTAGCACCACATCGATAATGGGATATATAACACAGCAAAGCACCGTAAGAGTGACATCCAGCCTAAGAACATGGATTATTTACTGGTAGAATTTACTGATGCTAGACAGCTACAGTTTTGTACCACCTTGTGATAAACAGAAGTTATTGCAGCGTTGAAGAGATTTCCCTTATATTGTTCAGGGCATCCATGTTTTGATGGTGCGTGTACTCACACTAGGTCATTGAAACATTCACAAATGTCATAAAGCATAAATAAAAACACTTAAAAGGTCTAGTAAACTTACCAATTAAAAATAAAAATATATATATATATAAAAAAAATAAAAAAAGTAAATTAGTTCTCCCTCACAGGGAGTCTGAACATATAAAATAATGAGACTAGTGAAATATCAGTTCTGAAATGTAACTTCCTTTCAGTATCAGTAGATCATTTAGAGTAATCCCATGCTAGATTTTTTGTTATTCTCTTTGAGAATCAGAGTAAAAATGCAAAAGTGTCCTTTCCATATTTATTTATTTTCTCTAAATTTTGTCTAATACTTAAACATTCTAAGTTGGCACAAAAGGTCACCCCATGTTTACTGATAAATCAAGTTGTGTTTGTTTGTTTGTTTGTTTGTTTTATTTGTTGTTGTTGTTGTTATTTTAAAATAAAATAAAATAAAATCAGGAAATAACATTTTTCCTGAAAATGCAAAGGATCAAAGAGAGCATTCAGGATTTTGCTGGTACCAAGGTCAGAGCAGTGGCATGGACTAAGCCCACAGGGAGCTCTGAACACTAGGCAGGAAGATTAACTGTCCATTTTAATATCTTGGTAACATTTTTTTCTCTACAAGTAGTAATTTTTTTTCATGTCCAAAAAGAAGAGGAAGTATATTTTAAATGTCTTCATTTGGTACTTCAAATCATACTTCATTGTCTTGCTGCCTGGAGTCAACTTTAAGTCAATCACAAAGCTATTGAAAGTAAAGGATTATGACAGAAAGAACTGATTTAGGCAGATAATCTGGTCATAATAGGTCAGGTCAAAAGTCCATTTAGCCTTGTGGCCAGTCTTGGATTCTTTGAAGAGAAATCCAAGGGCAAGTTATAGACTCCTTCCTTAGTATAATTTGCTCCCTTTCAATCAGCAGGTTAGGATATCTAGACTTTGCAGTACATTGTTGTGTTTAATAGCCTAAGATTTTAAGATTCTCTATCTAAGGAAAGATATCTTCCCTTAATTTGTGCAGTGGCCTTTGGAATCTGTTTAATTTTTGGCATCTAGAAGAACATATAGCAATACAGTTTAACTACATACTGTTTGAAGAAGTACTTAGAAGGTTTGTTTAAAACTTGCATGATCAAAGAGCTGCAAAGTTCTTGTGTTATGAAGCAGAATTAATATTTGTTCAGTATTTAATTTTTCTGATGACACCTATGATATTACAGGCTTCTTTACTATCCCCCACAGTTTCCACTTTTCCAAGCTGAAGAGGTCCAACCTAGTATCTCATCAAACAAAAGATACATCATACCTGTAGCTTTTCTGTTCCACCCTTCTGTACCTCGTTAGCTCTTTTTTTTTTTTTTTTTAATTTGTTACATTGTATGGACTGTTCCAGATGAATGCATAATATGCATTTACTTCATATAAATGGTGTTTGATTTTTGTTTTCTGTTTCTTTTAGAATATATGTTATTTGATTTTATTTTTTTACCCAAGCAGGAAACTATTGTTTGCCAAGAACAACATGCAGCAATCTGAAGACTTCTTTTCTGAGTAATAAGCACTGTATGCAAAAGTAAAGTGATTTCCACATTTTAAAATATTTTGATTTATCAACATGGAATGTTGCTGCCATTTTTTAATCATCAGTTAACCACTGTCATAAGACTCTTCACTATTTTTTTCAATTGCATCTAATTTTTTAAATCTTGAATGAAACTGCCATCAAAAAACTTGTTTCCACATCATTCATTTAATTTTCCATATCATTTAGGAATACCTTCAAAAACACGGAGCATGTGGGCTGTCCTGATTATGAAATAACTTTGTCTCGATATCTGCCATCCTATATCTGTCATAAATACAGAGAAATATTGTGAAGAAATGATAAAATAAGTTAAAAACAAACAACAATAACAAAACAAAACAACAACAACAAAAAACACAAGAATTTTTCAAAGGTGGGAAGTGTGTGTAGAGAGTGAAAGAAGAAACACATAAAAATTGAGAATACTGCACATCCCAATTTTTCAAATATTTTATTTAATAATGATGGGTATTTTATTCATTTTTGTTAAACATACACATAAAATAGCAGAATCTGGACCAGTTTTACTTACACTTAATAAGATAATTATGACAGACTTGTTCTGAACCTCATGTATATTTGAGCAACTCAGTTTTCATTTCAGAGCTGTGCAAATATTGCTGAATACAGGTGCTATTTCCTTGATATTTAGTCTTCTGGGAGGCAAGTAATTATAAAGGTCTTGTGAGTATCCACAAATGCTGCTACTGTGCCACCGGAAGACTTCATATACTTGCATTCCTCACTAAGAGCACAATAAAAATCAGAAATGTGGCTCATTGTACATAAATGCATTTAAAAATATCTAATACCTCTGTATGCATGTTTTTGTGTTTTTATATTAATAATTTGGATTTTACTACATCCTAGGAATTCTCATAACAGTTTTCTGAATATGGCCAGTAGTTTTACTTTTAGTAACTTCCATAGCATTAATTCTACTGTGAACATGAGCGTAAGATACTGCATTTGGAGAAATCCATCACGACTTTATGTGTGTTGTCTCCCCACCCCCAAAATGTCTTCAAACACTAAGCTGGCTTTGGAATATTAATCCTTTTGCCTATGTGATAAGAACTCAAGCTCATATGAGCTGGAAAACATCTAAAATATAACAGTCACAGGTGTTGATACAGGCAGTGTAATATAGGTAGCTATTAAATTTGAAAAGAAGCTTGCTTGATAAGCAAACTAATATAATTTTATAGGCTGAGTTTACACAGGAACAGTTGCAGTTGAGATGCACGCTGCCTGTTTTCTGCTGTCCTAATTATTTTATCTTTTCCACAGTATGGTTCCCTCTAGTGATTCTTGTAAGGAAAGAAGCTACCTGATCCCTTAATCCAGCTAACATTTTACAAAAGAAGATCCAAATTAGTTTTGCTTACACCAGATGCTTTATATGCAATTGGGTATCAGACAATGGTGTTTGAAATATGAAACAGGTAAATTCAATGATCTCCTCTGAAAGAATTTCTTACCTGGGGGAACTAAAGTGAAATGAGTTGTTTGCATACTTGCTGCCACTCTGCAGTATGTCTCCTCCCCTTATGCAAACCAATGAATGTGTAAGCTGATTGCCAGATATCCCTAGTGTCAGACTCAGTAACAAGAACTGCAATGAGTATTTGATGGAAGAGAAGCAAAATCAGATTTAGCAGACTGGTTACAGCAGACAAATATGTTAAAAAATAAATGTATTATGGCTACCAGCTTGAATATGCTATGGTAAGGGAAAAGGTTTTTATAGGTAGCATCTGACCGAAACAACAGAAAGTATACTTTCTGAAATGTAGGGATTGGGTAGATTTGGTAGTACTTTTATCTGATTTAGGTTTTAATTACTATAAACCATCTAAAAAATCCCTTCCTTGCTACAGTCATATCCTACAGGATCAGTTCCTTGCTGGTCAGATAAATTACTTCACCACCCTCATTCTTCATCTTACCTGATACATTCTTTTGGAGACCCTCCAGACTTAACAGCCTGTAGTTTCATAACTCAACAGGCTTCTGAGTATGCCACTCAGTTGTCCTGTTTCCGATGGGCCCAATTTTACACCCAGATGTCTACCTCATCTTGAAAACATTCCCTCAGACCTTTCTTCATCATTTACAGCTGCTCTCTTCATCTCAGCACATTTCAGGTAGCAGCAGTCAAGCACAATTCATGAAAATGACAGTGTTTCAGCTTTGGGATGCCACATCTCTGCTCTGTTATTGAGGACATAAGGGTTTTAACGACGGGTTGCTCACCAGAGTTATGGGGGAAAGCACATACGATGAGGTATGACTTGTGTGAAGAAAAGAAAGAGAGAAGATGAAAAACAAGAAAAGGTCTATTTTTTTTCATAGCCTCATAAGCATAGAGGAATAGGAGAGAGCAGACCAGAAGTATCACATGTCCCTAATGCTGAGACACAGATAGGAAAGAAGTTTACTTGGCAAAAGATAGCTTTACTGAACATATCTACTGAGTGAAAAGCCAGCCACCAGGAGTTACCTATATAGAATTGGACTCTCACTAGCCTGGAACCAGACATTCACATCAAAGACTGAGCCCTGGAATCTGGCATATCTGTCACAGGCCAAATGCTGAGATTTGCATGCTCCCATCACAGAGCTTTCAGAATTTGGAACATATTCTGTTCACAACATTTTGCATTTTGGCAATACTGGCTAAAAGTAAAAAGAAGATTTTGGACCCACAAGTTTGCTGGAAAACAAATGAAGATCCTGATATATTTACAACGGGCACTTCTAGCTTCTCTATGATCCTAGAGCCTGTTAACCTGTTAATATCATACAATAATCTAGTCATGTGCTGAAAGAAAGTCCTAGAAGAGATCACAGGAGTTCTGCATGGCAGTGGCATTCACCCTGGAGTGTTCAACGTAGGCGTCAGCTGTGAGGTGTAAGAATACAGAGCTCAGTGAGAGAGATTAATGTTTCTACCCTGCTCCACTAATTCATCTCCTCCAAATGGCAAATGGGCTGGTAATACAACAGAACAAACATGTTTTCAGGTTATGCATCTAGCTTGCACAAGACCCTCCATGCCTCCTCATAGTTCTTGCTTCCTGTCCTTCCCTCTCAACACTAGAAACCTACCACAACTGTTTCCCCAACTACCCTGTTAACCTTGTCCCTTTCCTCACCAAGTTTCCCTGCTATCTACCATCAGTTGCTTTCTAATCTTTGCAGCCAATTATATCACACTAAAATGCTTTAAAGACCCTGTGAAAAATCCTGCTGTCTTTTCTTCACTCACATTGTTCACTAAGCCAGCAAACATGTATTTGGTCTGTGCTTTTACACAGATCATTGAATGCCACTGATACTTCAGGAGACTCAGCTTTGTCTTCTCACAGTGAGCTAATCAGACAAAACTAAAAATACAAAACCATGTTAGGATTTAGACAACTGCAAAACAGAATCTGTACTACTTGAGAGTTGGGCCCATATTGGATATTTAAAAATCTCAGGGATGGGTGCAACCATGATAATGAGGAATACTTTTGAACTTTTAGGCATCTGCATGCAGCCACCAGATGTATAGACATCAAGTGAGTGGTAGAAGTGAAAGTGGAGAGAGAAAATGTAAGACTGAGGCCTTACAGACCAAGATTCTTAAATTAAGAGCTTAACTTTAGTTTAATTGACCTAGGTGGTGAACTAATAACACAGCACAGCACAATAAAGCACAGGACTTACTGTCTTTAATGTGAAACATCACTTTGAGGATTACATCTTTAATATTTAGTTAATGTTTTCCAAACATTTTCATAGTTTTTTGTTGTTGCTGTTGCATCTTTTATGCCGGTCTATCAAACTCACTGACGTGTGGTTCAGATACATGCAGCAGCATTGCATTTCCATTCTAGGCTACTGTTTGTTTTCCTTTATGGAGTTGAACTGCTGCCACTGTCCTTCATAAAGACAAAAATATTTTTGTTATGGATAAAGTGATTCCTGTTTAATCTGCACCTGTCAGAGAGAGATTTTGTGTGGATGAATTTTATGTTTGTTGAGTACTTTGAGATCCTCAATTGAAAGGAACTCTAGACATAAAGCATTATGTTAATAATGATCTTACTTAAACATAGCAAAAAAACATTACTGCATTGTAACACAGTAGAGTCTAGAGACTACAACAAAGCTCCATTAGCTGTGGCACATAGTAAGAGCTTGTCCAGTGTTTACTATCTAAGGAAGGTAAACTGACAAAAAATAGATAAAAGGATAAAAGCACACTGCTTAAGGTAAAAATGCAGGTCAACAGAAAAACTAGAAAGAGATCCTAGGGTTTGGAGTCCACACTTATGGACCTCCTTAGTAGAACATTTATTTTCTCACTTATACAGTTTTTAAAGATTCAAGCAGTTTTTTATTACAATAATTTTTTACAGAAGCTACAACTGACAGCATCCTGGTCAGGTTCCTCTTGAAAATTCTTTCCTTCTGCAATTTGTACCTTTTCTCCATACTCCATGAGGATTACTATGCTAGAAAAAAATAACTTCTTTCAAGAGGAAAGCCTAGGAATACTCTCACATTTCACAGAACATTTAATATAATTGTTTCTTGATGCGCGAAACACTGTAGTAACTAATTATTCTAAATCTTCCGTAAAAACATATTCAAAGTGCTTGTCCTTTGCTTCTCCAATGTAGTTTCTCAGTGTTACCTATATATGATAAACCTTGCAAAACTGGCTAGGGATATCTAATGCATTTTTCTCATGCCTGCTATGTAATAATGTTACCTCAGTGAACATATCAGACTGTCAAATACACTGACTAAGATGCAATCTTAAGCAACCTCTGTTCTAATACTGATGTCCCCATTGTTTTCAACACATCAGCATTTATGGTAGCCCTCTAGGAAGTGTGAAAAAAGCGTTCCAGATTCTTATCTATTTCAATCACAATAGGCTAAATCATTTCCATTTTAGCTAAAGTTTTAACTGTGCATATGGTAGATAGATAGTGTAGTT
Organism: Heteronetta atricapilla; assembly: GCA_011075105.1. Lineage (NCBI taxonomy): Eukaryota > Metazoa > Chordata > Aves > Anseriformes > Anatidae > Heteronetta > Heteronetta atricapilla. The sequence continues at coordinate 38,585,975 of CM021732.1, read as the reverse complement.
TGAAGCTGACAGATCTAGATTTCACCTTTGCATCTGCTGAAACAAAATGTTAAATTTCAAAGGTACATTTTAATATAAACATTTGTTCTAATTATTACTGGGGAAAATTCTCATTTTACCAAACCATTTCACGTACAAAAATAATCAGCTAATCAAAAATGTCCATCAGTTTGTTTTCAAAAGGAAGCACATTTTTTTCAGAAAATAGACATTGTTAGAAAAAAATAAATAATAATAAAAAGATATTCCATCCTTTTTTCTTCTTCTAATTTCCACTGCAAAGTTTAAAAAAAAAAAAAAAAAAAAAAAAGTTCTGTGGGGATTTTGCATTTTTTTAAAAAATTGTTTTTTGTGTGTGTGTGTGTGTGTTTTTTTTTTCCAAAATGTCTCTCAGCAGATGGTACAAAGAAAGCCACTTTAACCATCATTTAAACTGATGGGGAAATGGAATAATTCTTTAAGCATTTGTTGAAATATACCGAAGTAGTTGAATTAAGACTATCTCAGTCCTTCCTCCCCCAGCACTCTTTTTGCTACCTTTTTCTATGCACCGTTCACTATCTTCATAAGCAGGGATGCAGAACAAGCATGCAAGAAGATTAATTTTTAGCAGGTTCTGATAAAAACATTATCATTTCTAATAACAATTCAATGAATTTTAAGACAGAGTACAATTCAATCTTTCCATTTCAGCTGTTTTTTTTTTTTAATTTTTATTTTTTACTAAGGTATGTGTTTCTTTGAAATACTGAAGTCATTGTAAGCATCACATAGGTGAGAACAAAGTATAAGATCACCTGCATTTGTCTTTTCTCGTATTTGCAAAGTATTAGGTATTTTCATCATGATTTTTCGTCATTTGATATTTTCATCATCAAAGACTCTTAGTCTTTGAGGAGATGAGAGAAGAACTGCTTGCACTCAGATTCTCGAGACCCTTGCATCAACTCCCTCTCCAAAAGAAATTCTGAAATTTAAGTGAAAACAATGACAAAAATTTAAGTAATTCTTGCTTTACAGAACAAAATTAATGAGATACTTCAAAGATCTAGTAATCCTTCCTGTCTTCCTTACTGCACAGCTGTCTATAAACACATAGCTGGTATCCCTATGTCTCTGCATGGTCGAAGTATAAATAGCAATTCCAGTACACTTTATTTGGGGTTATTGTTTGACAGAAGAAAGAGATTAGTGCTTGAAAAGATAACTGAAAATTTAATGGAGCCTGTGACAGCCCTTGTGCAGTTTTTGGTACTGACCAAATAGCTCTTCAGGTGACATAGAATGTTGGCTTCTGCTTATCCCCGCAAGAATTGGTAATAAAGGCCCTATTCTGCTCAGTTCAGAGAATTCTTCTTCAAGGAAGTTTCTAATGCTTTTTCCTCAATCTTAACTTCAGCCTTAAATATATTCTTACTCCTTAGAACTTTCTATTAGTACAAAAGGTGAAATGCCCTGACCAATTTTAATGCTGGAGGTATCAAAATAGGCATCAGAGAAATGAGTGCTAGGATCACAAATGCAGTTATCCATCACTTCACATGCATCTTCCCCACTTGGACTGTCTCCTCCAAAAATACTCTGAATACTCTTATATGAGTTCATTTTTTATCACAGCTACTGAAGTCTAAATGGAATCTGTTATGTGTTGGGGGTGTCTCCTTGAAGGTGATAAGAGTAAGTTTTAGAGGGAAGAGTAGTTTTAGAGGGAATTTGAAGCATACATATCTTTGGGAAAAGGATATGTATTCTGGACATGTTCCTGGGCAACTTGCTGTCAGTGGACTTGCTTGAGTAAGGGCATTGGACTAAATGACCTCCAAAGGTCCCTTCCAAACTAAACCATTCTGTGATTCTGTTCCCACTGTTCAGTAGCTGTAGCTTTATCTGAACGATCGTACACTTTTTCTTTCTAACAAAAAGGGGTTGTATACAGAGCTCCTAATTGCAGTGTCTCCACCCCCCCATGTAAATTGTGTTATGTCTATTCCAATTTGTTAAATTTCTTGCTGGACAAACCTAAACTAGCACCTGATATTCTATTATTATCAGGCAATGAAGGTCGCAGTTCCTTGCATTGCTGTAGAAGTTGCATATTGTTTCTTATTTCTTTTCTTTAAGGGAAAAAAAGAAAAAAGGAAAGGAAAGGAAAAGGAAAAGGAAAGGAAAAGGAAAGGGAAGGGAAGGGAAGGGAAGGGAAGGGAAGGGA
>CM021732.1:38523919-38583366 GCA_011075105.1 Heteronetta atricapilla | reverse complement strand
AAAAGAAAAGAAAAAAGAAAAGAAAAGAAAAGAAAAGAAAAAAGAAAAGAAAAGAAAATATAAAATGGAGCATTTGGAATAAAAATAGGGAAGGTAAGCATTCTTTATAAGAAAAGCTGAAAAAAGATCACAGTATCTCTGAAGAAAACTGAGGCCTATCCTTGCATAAAAACATAAAGAGCCACAAGATTAATGCACAGTCTTAACAGCCAAAGATATTCCACGTCAAGCACAGCACCTAGATGTATTTGCATCAGTGCTGGGATCCAAAGTGTGGTACACTGTGCCAAGAAGAAAAAAGGATTTTATACAAGTACTTGTTGACACTGAAAAATAGTTGCACCCCTAGTTTAATCCACTAAAAACTCACCTGGAAAGTCAAAATATGCTGGTGCCCATAATAATTTTCTTCATAAATAAGTTATTTAACACATCTGCCTTTTCAAAAAGGTTCTGTGGCCTCCCTTTGCTCATTTGTGCAGAGAAAAAAAACATCATACTGAGATCTCAAGTGTTACAGCAATTAGTAAAATGAGAAAGATGCTGTTCTAGGATTTTCAGGGACATTGTACTTCACAATCTTCAATTTTACAATTAGGATAACTTCGGATGTGTTTATAACCTTAAGAATGTCAACATGTTTCCATTATCTACTGTGTACATATTATTTTGAACCTACTTCACACAGCAGAATATATTAATGTATTTATTTAGAGTCTGATAAAGTGGTCCTTCAGACATAGTTAAGGACTTAAAGCCCTCATAGAAGTCTTATACTGATGAGTATTTAAAAATACAGAAAAATCACTAAATGTTAAATAAGAACTTGCATTTATTTTCATTGGTTCATTAGCATATTTTGATTAAAAAAAAAAAAAAGACATGCAATAACTCCTGAAAAGAAAAAAAAAAAAAAAAAAGCCTGATATTGTTCAGAGGCGTTCCTTTTTGTATATGTCTTTAAAAATAAGTAAAGGAATAGAAGAAGACTAAAAAGCTTAAAAGAAACAGGGAGAATGAAATTTATTTTGTCCTGCTTTGAACATGATGGGCAGACATGATAGATGATAGTTCTTGTACATTCAGTTTCAGTCTGATAGAAGGGTCAGCCTCAAAAAGTGGCCTACTATGTAGGGATCTGAAAAATGGATCTCATGGGAGTCATGCCCTTTTACGTTATTCTGAAATTGTCCAGTGACTAGTACCCACTATCTCTTCCCTCAGTTTTCAGATGACTTCAAAGTTGATGTGGCTGGCTCCAGGCAGCACTCATTAAGAGATGCCTTTAAAACTGCTTGAAGTACAACTGTCTTCTGAAAAGGAATTATGTAAAAATAGCATCTTGCTTACTCCTCATTTGCTCTCTCATCCCCCCCCCCCCACACACACTTATAGCCACTATATATACTTCTTTTCTTTTTCATGGGTTTATCATTAAGCAAAAAAATGAGGGATTATCTTGGATGTTAACAATGGTATTAATACAGACAGTCACATGTGGGCAATTAATTCCATTGCCACCATAATGCAGAGATCAGATATGTTGTAGCATATGCTATAACCCTTATGATTGTTTCAGTCATACATTCTGTCTATCTATTCCAAATTCAAATTCTTGGACCCTGTTTGCTTCCAGGCATATAGCTCCCTGGATTGCAAGGGATTTTAATCACACTGCTTTTCATTCCTTTTTTCAAAAGGAGAGGAAAGAGATCACTAACTCATTGGGCCAATTTATTTGCGTAGCCATGAAAGGCACAGGGGAGAGGAAAGATTACAAGCAGTTAGAAGAAAATAAAAATGAATCAAACATACTTTTATTTGCAAGTTGAGGACATCAGATATGAGAATTAGGAAATATGTCATTACACAGTGGCAACTTTTAAGTCTTGAGTCACAATATAGCTACCATATGACATATATGTGTTATTTTAGACCTACAAAATGCTAGATATCACCACAATGTTCTGTAAGAAAGTTCCACAAATGTAAAGCTAAGTGAATACTATCAATGATCTATCAGTACATCTTTTTGGTCCTTAAAAACAAAACAAAACAAGCAAAAAAAAAACGCATAAGCCTTTCTGTTATATGAAATTATTTTCCAGATTTTTTCTTAAAGAATTTTCCCTCTGTGAAGATGGAAATTTGCACGTTCTTGTGCATTTAAACAGAAGTATGACACTTCTACCATAAATAATAACACTTGTCAATATTTTCTAAGCTGTAACTGGTACAGTGGGAGGTGAAGAGAAACAGTGGGAAAGAAGGGTGCTCACCTGATTCTTTTGGTGTTAGCTTCTATTTGGTGGAACCAACACCAGTTATGAGCTCACACAGAATAAGGCTGCTTGTCAAAAATTAAGTCATCTATAAGGTCACTAGCAAATGTCTTTTTCCAATTAATTCAAGTGCCATGGATTTTGAAACTTCATTTCAAACACTTGAAATGTACCAGTTAAAACCCACAATTTGATGTTACATAATATTTTGATATTTTTTCTGTTTCTCTGAAAATTGTTTGAAATGAATTAACAGCTTTCAAAGAATAACTTTTATGCTGACAAAGCTGAACTATGTACTGAAATTTTCACAAAAAAGACATAATATCTTCTGACTGTTTCAGACATCTTATGTAGGCTACAATGCAAGATGATACTTGATTCATGCAGACTTTAAGCCCATGAGTAATTCCATTCAGTGTATGGAATTACTCATGTCCTTTAATGAAGATACACATTTAAGTGTCTTGACAGTTGTTTAGAATATACAGGGTCAATTAGAGAATTAGGGACTTTTCATGCGGTCTGATCACCAACTTCCCCTGCTCCTCCCATGCCCCCACATAAAAGTCCATTTTTGAGTCACTGAAACCTCTTAGAATTTTAAACAACTCATAGGGAAAAAATAGTAAAAGATAAGGAAGTGAATGAGTTTTCAAATCTAACCCTTGTATGTTGATGAATTATGTGGCAGATTATGCAGAAAACTGTAACAGTTTTTTTAAATTATTTTTTTATTTTTTTAAAAAAGCAAGCAGACTGACTTACCTTTTCCTAAAAAATATATTCTGCCTTGCATCTGTGTGCCCAAGTCCCTCTGGAGTTTTAAGAATGTAATGCATAACTAATTTTAAAGCTAAACAAAATTGCCATGTCTTTTTCTGAATGCAATTTGGGTGCACACTTGTGTAAGGTTGGGGCTGCTTATTTTTAAATGGCAAATGGAAGAGTGACCCATACTGACACCAAGAAACACCAAAGAAATCCCCTGGGAAAGGCCCAACATAGGTCATTACACCCACTGTCCCTCCATCTGGCTAAACAGAAGCAAGGAAGTTTTCTAGTCTGCCACCTAATTAATAAGAGCACAATTCCAGAATTCATTTGCAGCTCAGTACTAATGAGTATATATTGACAGCAAGAGTTTCTATTTTAGACATATTAGTGAATATAATTGTATTCCATTCTCAGTGATTGGCATTTTGGATCACACATCATAAAAGAGGGTGGAGATAAAGTTTTCCTTTTTGAAGAAATTCAGTGTTGGATACCAGGGTTCTACAATAACAGCCAAATCAAATTGTAGGAACTTAACACTGTGAAACACTTTTCTTTCAAATCACTTGATGTTTTGAAAACCCGAATCTATCTCTTACTCTCTGTTTTTTAATCCATATGGAGCATCGGTTCAAACTAGGATCTAGAATTAAAAATACTAAAGCACATTGGAAAGTCTTTGTACAAAAAGATTGGACAAGAATTGAAGTTAATTCTTTTCTTAAAAAATAGCATAACTTTTCCTCTTTGTATTTATAGAAATCCAGACATATAAGTTCTATTTCCCCATAAATCTATTACCTTTTTATCTTTTATTAATCTGGATGAATTTGGATCTTGCCATTTCTTCTGAAGTTGCTTCTAAATATAAAATAACACATAGTGAATGACAGTAATTATATGCAATTTATATGAATAAATAAAGAAAAAATGCATACATCTGTTTCTTGTCCATCTCTACTTCTTTGTATTGTGCTCAGACACATCAGCCCTGATGAACAGGGAAATAACATTGCAGCCTGTGTGATATTCATCAACAAGAATTTTAAAACCCTCACTAAAAGTGGTATTCTACAGCATTCTGGCATCACAAAACAGTAAAAAGAGATCTTAAACATAAATATCAGCCCAACATTCAGAGATTCATGTCAACATCAGTAAAGGCAACAACAGACATTTTGAAGGCAACAACTCCTTTTATACTTATTTTCAGACTACCTTAAAACCCTAAACCCTGTAATATGATGGAACTATTATCTGTGATGAAGCATATGTGTGTATCACTTCACAAGTGGCAAAGTTGGACAAAATGACATACAAGACAGCTGAATATTTTAAAGCATATTCATGAAGGAAGATTAGTTAGGGAAACAGAATATATATGAGTTATCAGTAATAACATTCCTACCCCTGACAATTTACAAATTTACATGTTAGTATACAGTACTGGTTATTAAAGTTTTTTAAATTGTCACTGACAAGTACTGTAATTAAGTATCAAAATATTACTACAGTATTCTCCCTACTTTGCTAAGGTTAATTACATATAAATGGCAAATACAAATTTGTACAGAGGTGACCACTGTAATTCAAGATATATAGCACAATTTACAGAAATGTACGTTTACATTTATAAAAAAGTGAGAAGTATATTATTTAAAATAATTTGGTTTTACAGACCATCTCAAGGCTGTGACTGAGATCTGAGTGCTACTTCCTTCATTGTACATGTGTAGCAAGTAAGTTTCCAATAAATCTCCAATTCAAAGGCAAAGAAAATTCTCCTTATCAATTATTATAGTGGCATAGACAGATAAATTAGTTTGCATTACAGACAGGCAAAATGAGGAGCTGATTACAGCAACACACTTCCATGGGACATCCCAGCAAACATAGTGCCAGAACCTCCAGAGCCTGGCATTAGCATCAGTCTGCAGCTGATGATAAGCGGTTTGATATGCTTAGGACAAGATCTGAATTTCACTTTCAGCTACTGAATCGATGTATGGATCTGGTCCTTTGTAGCATGCCAAATTAGCTTGGTCTGCTCTCTTGAAGCTGGGATTTCCTGAAGCCAGATATAATGCTATACAATATGTGTATGTGAAACCTCAGCAAACAGAGTCACAAACAGGTTTTCATGAAAGTCCTGATTTTGTCTTCCTGCTTACCCGTGTCTGTACCTACCTGGATCTTTATTCAGTATACAGACATCTAAAGTCTCAATGAAATGCAAAAATCAAATTTATTATATGCTCTAGGCTATTTTTTTTTTCATAATCCCCCAATATACTTTATCAAAACACCAATACTCTCACATGTAAGTATGAGCATATTGCGGTATTTGATGATTTCATGACATGAATGCCAGCATGAAAATACACTAATTTACATGCTAGGAGACATTATGGTAAAGATAATCAGAGATATAACATATGGATACAACGAGCAATCCCCCTTCAATGCAGGTATTTTTAATCAATATGAAGCCACGGTAGTATGGTAAAACTGATGTTCCCTACACTGGATATGAATAGAGAATTTCAATTGAGAGGACTAGAGAACCAAGCTAATTTAGGTTTGCTAGGTCAAGGATTTGCTACCAAAGGAAAAAAGTCAAATATGTTTGACTCATTATGTCCATTTTATCTTTAAAGAATGAAATCTTGACTGTCATAAATATATATATATCTCTTTAATATATAAAATAATTGTAAACACACTGATACTGATCTGAAATATTTAATATAAAATATTCAAATTATATTTGGGTAGGAAAAGTGAGTCTCTATCAACTCAGCTTTTTTAAAAAGCATTTTACCTCACTGTAAAAATAGTAGATCATTTAGAAGAGAACACTGAAAGAAACAGCATTGGTGAAAGCTGCGGTTTGTAATTGCAAAGTTAATTATCTTTCCTAAACCATCAGTTGTCACTTAGATAGACCAGATTCTAGCAGGCTCTCAAGAGACTGACTTTATTTCATTCCTAATGGCTTGGGACCCACCATTTTGCTGTCTCTGAACATTTGGTCACTGAATGCACCATTTATGGAGTATTGTTTAATTAAGGACAAATTAAGAGAACTGTGCACAGAATTTAATTTCATATCTTGTGTAAATTCTTTTAAAGAGGGTACTAACTATAGGCATTATAACTTTTCATTATCCACTGCTTCTACAAGGTATTGACAATTTATTGTTTGCAACAGTTAAGAGTTTTGTTTACCCTTTGGGGAATTCTGCTGGCACTGCAGTTTTTTGCCTCATCATTCTTTTAACCCCCTATATTCCACTTTTGCTATTTTGTGATGTACCGTGTATTTGAAAATGCACTTTTTTCACATATGTTCAAATATACTTCCACAACAAATCAAAAAAGGTTACAAGATAAGATGTACTATACGTGTGTGATCAATGGGAATTCCTGTGGGACTGGTGTAGACTGTATTATAAGCAGTCAAATTTCACTGAAACTCCTTATGCCAATGGTTCTGAATAGAAAGTGAGAATACACATAGAGCTAGAGTGTTCATTGCTGTGCAGAACCTCCCAGTCTTTTCTTGGCAGATACACTTGCACAGTTTGAATGTAGTTTCTATGAAGTAGTTGTCCAGCTACTGCATGTGATGTGAGGAAGGTTGCTTTTCATTCTTCCTGATGCTTACCCAGTCCTTCTGCTTGATCTTGGAATCAGTTTGGACTTTAATACAGCACAATGACAAGAATACCACCAACAATGAGAAAGTCACATTTACTGAAATCAGCTATGCTTTTCCTAGCTACATTCATATTTACTAAGAAATTATTGTATTTAGAATGAAGAACCAAAGTTGTTTTACAATCACAAAAGAATATAGCATGAAAACTGATATTATTAGTCTCTGCAAGCAACAATCTATCTCCAAAAGATTAAAAGTTTCTAGAATATTTTAACAATCCCAGAGAAGCACCCTCCAGAGCAAAAGTATTCCAAACTATACAAAACACAACTCATGCCCTGAAAAGCTAGTTCTAACCTCCATCTGGAACACAAGCCTCAAGTACAAATTGCCATCAAACATGCCTAGTTCATTTTACAGAATGAATGGTCCTACCAGCCCAAACTTCTAATATATGTGAGATAGAACTTTTATCAAAGCTCATAGACACACAATACCTGATTTATACAGGAAGATTGTGTAAATATAACTGGAGAGGTTAGGTCAGCAAAAATACAGGTATAGTTATGTAGAAGGGAAGACTTTGGGTTACCTGTTTTCATTTCAGGCTGTGGCTGTTTTGGTTGAAGAACTAGGATCTTCACCCCTCAACTCGTCTCATCAACCATGACCAGTATCTCGGATAGGCAGCTGCTCATTGACTTCTTTTAGTCACTATTAACAATTTAAATAGTAGGACTTTATTGTGCATCTAATTTCTTCTGTAATTCTTCAGAAATACACTGGTTAAACTAATTCACACTTAAAACTGGATTAATCTAAGTAGATTTCTGTATATTATTTACATCTGTCACTAGCTAGCTACACCTGCCAAGTCCATGCACTCAATTACCTTTTAACAGGTTGGAATGAGAATTAGGAAAATAAGAAATGATATCATTTTTTTTTTTAAAAAAAAAGACTTCAAAATATTTTTTCTTATTATTGAGCAACAAATATTAATTTATTTTATTATTATTATTATTATTTTTAGCCGGTAACATTTTGTTCAATCTAAAAAGCACCATCTCTTTCCTGATACTTCTGGTACTTCCAAGAGGAGAACAGTATATTGCAGACTGAAAAGTGTCAACAGCTGCAGGAAATACCACTTGGGCTCTCCTCTAAAGTTTTCCAGGTTAAACTGCTATCATTTTTATATCCCAGGAAAATGCCTTAATCATTAGCCTAGGATTTAGTTGTGGCAGAGAACAGCAGAGGAGTCTTTTCTGTCTCATGTGATTAAATCTGTCCTAAGATTTGACTCGCTTCTTTAAACACATAAGATTCTTTCAGATATAGCTGCCTTTTTCTGAGAAAGCTGGATCTTTCACATGTCTCTTTGGTGCAGAATTAAGTTTATTTATTTATTTATTTATTAAGGACGTTCATGTTTCTGCTCAGAAAAAGCACACAAAATTTCACTACAAAAGCAATTGTAAGACAAAATTAGCAGTAAGAATGGAAGGACTATCTTAGTAATGACTGCAGCATCACTGACATGACATTAGAATGCTGTAAGAATTATACAGCATCCAAAACCTGACATATGAGATTTAAGAATATAGTTCAGATGTTATCCCCCATTGAGTTACTGTCCATAATTCTGATACAAATCCTGTAAAGTGTTCATGTGAGATAGTCCATATGCTAAGGGTAGCATATCATTTCAAAGCTGTCAGTTTTAATTTCTGTTTTATTAATTTTTCCATAAGTCTACGGACATACATTTCAGAGAGTATATATCAAGTTGGTAGTATCCACACAAAGAAGCAATACTGCTAACACTTATTCTGACATGCTTCGCTACCAAGAATTCACACACTTGAAGAAATAGGTGTAAATGTAAATGTTTAGAGCCATTGGGGGAGGATTTTGAAAACCTGGAGGACCAGTGAGGAAGGACAAGGGCATGAAGCATGGATTCAAGAAGAAAAAAAAAAAAAAAAAAAAAAAAAGGCTTTCTGTGAGCATGCAGAGGGAGAACAGAGGGCAATGTATTTGAATAACAGGTATTTGAATAGCAGCTATGACCACACTATGACCAAAAGAGAATCCCCTGATCTCATTGTAAAAGCCTATCTGTGACTGTCTGTGAATTTCTGAAAGAGGAATGAGTTTGGAAACAATATATGAAGAACTACCCCAAACCTTGGCTTATATATCAACACAATGCAGTAAATATTAAAAAAATAAAATAAAATAAAATATCAAGAACACATTGCCAGTAGTTTTCTTTTCTGGTATAATGCTTTGCACACAGTTGTCATCTGCTGCAGTGAGGCTGTGAGTACCTGAATTAACCCAATAAATCAAAATCGGTTGTCTTTCCACTACACTTCATTTTGGACTGTAAACACATCTCTAAACCTTAGAGGTGTGATCAAACAAACTCTCTGAACACTGATTTTTCATATCTCCTAGGAGAAACAGCATGACAAGAAAGATGGGTGAGTGGCCAGTCCCATAAAGACACTCTGCCTTGATGGTACCTTTCCCATCTTCAATTCCCATACCAAAAAATAAGGGAACTCTGAGATAGACTCACTAGAAATATTTACACTGCCAAATAAAGTAGGACTAGAAACAGAAAACTGGAATCTTGATTTTTCATGCTGTTTAAATGCTCTCTCATTCTTGGCTCTGATATACATCACCAAGCTTCAGATATCATCCCTGACATAGTTATTTTTTGAGACAGCTTCCAAAAGGGGTATGATGACATTACTCTTCTATCTTGCATTACAAGCCACATTTCTCTGTGTGTTTCCCCCCAAGAACCACACCTTTCAAAAAGATAAAACAAAACAAAAGTCATATATAAGCTCTGATAATAGTGCATGCTTTATAAATGATAAAATAACAGGACCAATCTCTACTCGACTTATATTGTCTTTTCAATTTAACTAATTTGGTAACATGAAAACTGAACAAAGGAAGTTTTTCCAACCTCACCTGGCTTCTGATGGGAGCATTTCTGATGGGAATCACTGAAATAGTTTAATGATAGAATCCAACTCATTTTTATAAATCAGTCAATACAACAGAGATGATTAGATCATGTCTAATATTAGATTTTAAAATCTGGTTTTAAAATTGTTTTAAAATTTGCTGGCACTATGGTTTAAACTAACAAATGTTTATATTTAGGTTAATACTATATGGACAGTAAAGTATGTATAGTACCACTGTAAAATAAACATATTGAAGATAATTATGTTAAAATGAAAATGGGTCTTGATAATTTACTAAAAATAATTGAGATTAACTCCCTCTATGTTCAAGAGCAATTCAAAGTCCAATGTTCTTTACTTTTTCTCTCCTCTCTTCCACTCTCCTGACAATTCTTCTTTAGAGTAATTAAATAGTAGCTATGTCTACATGTAAGCTCTCAAGTTCCAAACACACCTTAGACCATCTTGTGCTTGCAAACATAAATTTCAAAACTTTCATCCAGCAATTTATCTCTAGGAATGGTGAGACAGTCCTCAAGATCATAGTTCCAGCTTTCCATAATGCACTGACTTTTCATCGTGTTTGAATCTCCAAGACAGACATAATGAGTGACAGCAATTGTAATTAACAATTACAGTTAACATCATCTTGTGTAAAGTCATCATCTTGCAAAGTATTTTCTATGAAATTCCATTTTCAAATAATTCGGACACATTTGATTTTACCATCTTCTAGATGACTGTCAGGAAGACTTGTCATCAACTTACTGACGGTATCAAGACGTAGGTTCTTAGCTTCAGGAATTAGTAGGTTCTTAGCTTCAGGAATTCAAAAATTTGTTTGCTTGATCCCACAGTTCTGGCTCCATCACTTAATAGCATATCTGGATAGACAGACATTGTGATCAAGAATATATTTACAAGTCTGAAATAAGGATACATCACAAGGACGATGGAGATCTTCCTCTTAGGTTTTACAATCCATCTTTTCTGTGGTACAGGTTAGAATGCAAAACTTCTGAGCTGAAGAAAACAACAGCTATCTCATGAGCTCCAAAAAAAGGATAACTTATGGTCTAGGCCTAAGTTCACAACTGAGAATCCCAAGAGATGCTATTTTTCTTCTGTGATATATCTCTCCAGAGAGTTAGGTCTTGAAATTTAATTTATTTTATTAATACTTGCTTACAAACTGAACAGGTTCTTCATTCAGCACAAAGGCTTCTACAGACATCTCTGTAGATGATCCTACTTTCCCCCTTCTATGGAGGAGCTACATTCCTAAATCTAGGTGGAAAGTCACATCAAGTGTAGCTACTATGATGAAAATCATTCCACATCTGAAGAAGTCATTCAATGACACTTTACCTTAAAGCTTGTTAATCAAAAAAAAAAAAAAAAAAAAAAAAAAAAAAAAAAAGAGGCTATTTTTAATGTGATTTTTATACTGATAGTGCCTCTTTTACTGTAAAAATAGTTACAGTATAAAGTTCTTTGAAACAAGTGGAGGTATGGAGGTTTTTTAATCCAACTAAAACAACAGTTTACCTGACTGTGTTCTCAGCCACAAACCGTGGGAATGCTTCCCTACAGCTTGGCAGGTGTGATTTGGAGATAATTGCAGCAAAGGGAGGGGGCCATCACAAACTTGTAATTCTCCTAGAGAGACCGCAGGTCTTTTCTTCTTCTGTGTAACCCTGTATGATAATTAGCCCAATTCCACCTGTCTGCTAAAGTAGCTCTTACAGTTGGGTGTCTGTGGTTAATTGATACTGTTCTGGGTTAGTACAGGTTCTGTACTAGTCAACCGGAACAGGCAGAAATAATTTTTGATGTTGAAAACTAAATCTGGCTTGACTACAATATCAGCATTTTACTGCAAAGATTTGCTAAATGGTGAATCTGGTTGCTATCCTTTTCAAAGAGTTAAGGTGTATTAGAAGTTTTAAATTGAAAACCTCTTCTTTTCAGAAAGAAATATTATATATTTACATATTGCAAAATTTAAAGCAGAACAGAAAAAAAAAATGAGAGAAAAAAAAATATAAATAGTCCAGTAATTTCTTGACTGTGATAAATAAAGACATGATAAAATAGTCAGGGTAACCTTGGCATTTTAGTGCAAAAACTTTCCCTCAGTGTTTATTACATGGATATATGAAAGCAAAGATCTGTCATAAATGTCTTTAAATATATCCACAGATTGAGAATGAAGTTGAATCTTAGCTCCTGTAACTAACCATATGGATATTAGTTCTCCAGTTTTGCAAGTAACTGTAGCAGGTGCCTAAATCTGTATTTTAAGTATTCATGGACAAAAAGTTAAGAATGCTCATGAAAACCTTGGTAACCTTTGATGAGCTGCTGGTTGTATATCCAGACAATAAATCTATGTATAGACACATACATATATAGGCCATATGACACAAACAATCCATAGTGTATATGCTAACTCAGCTGAAGGCTTCTCAGAAGTGTAGGCAGAAACAGTTTTATGGAAACAGAAATATGGGTCACAGCAGATGGGAGAAAGAGGCTAAAAATATTCAGTGGAGGACTTGGTGGACAGAACAGATGGAGTTTGGAAAGAATGGGGTATCTAGAGTAAGGCTGGAGCTAGCAACTAAGAGATCAATGAAGGTCCATGACAGCCTGGCTGCAAAATGACTGAGGTTAAAAAGGATGGAGAAGCTAAATGAGACTTAAGTGAAGATGTGAGTTGGTATAGAGGCAGCTCTTTTGCTCTCCTTTTAATTTTCCAGAAGGTTGCCTCTTTTCCTGGATAACCTTCTTCTTCACTCCCCACAGGACCTCCAGCTTACACCCCTTGTTTTTCACCCACAATCTTTATTCATCTACCACCCTTTGCCTTATAGGAAGACCTGCAGGCTCTTTTCAGTGGTGCCTGGTGCTAGGACAAGCAGCAATGGGCACAAACTGCAACACAGGAGGTTCTATCTAAACATCAGGAAGCACTTTACTGAGCAGGTGACAGAGAACTGGAACAGGTTGCCCAGAGAAGCTGTGGAGTTCCCTCCTTGGAGATCTTTAAAAGCTGCCTGAGCATGCTGCTCTTGGTGTCCCTGCCTGAGCAAAGAGGTTGAATGAGATGACCTCCAGATGACCTCCAGATTTCCCTTCCAAACTCAATCATTCTGTGATTCTGGGAAGTTACATCCTATTTGTTCACTCAGTTTAGGCAACAGCAGGAGAGGAAGATGGCTGGATGCATGAAGCAGGAAACAAAGACCTGCTGTTCAGCCTAGAAAGCCAGGCCCCATCATTGGCATAAATGAAGTATACAGTCTGCTTCCATAAGCTGCTGCTTACCTTGTCTTTTGGCATAATACAACTCCGTATGTGAGTGTGTGTGTTGTGTATATATACATATGTGTGTATGTATATAGTTTAATCCAAGAAATAATGATAAAAACACAATAATGAGCTTCCAAGTATTATCAAAACTATTAAGCTCCAAATAGTTCATTGAGGACCAATTTCTAAGTGCTAAATATTACAGCTAGATTTTGCTTTTATGCAAAAATCAATGCAAACACATGAATCACTGAAAAGCGTGCTGCAGCCTTCCAAAGTCAGTTTCTAATTAGCAATCCATTGATCCAAATAGTACTACAACTAAAAGGAAAAAAATATATTCTACTAACTGCATGAAAAAAAAAAAAAAAAAAAAAAAAAAAACCAGTCATTAATTCACAATTCACAATTCATTTATATTCCTTCCATAATTGAAGAATATAGCACAGGTTTGCATCCTTAACACTATTTTCTGTTCAGCAATATTTCTCCTTTCACCCTGTCCCATCAATTAGAAAACTTACTCAGACTGTGGGAATAAACCTGATAAAGAATATAAAGGAGGGAAAACCAGGCTTTGAAGGAATATCTTTCTCAGATCGTTTTATGCTGCTGACTACCTGGAAGAAGGGAATTAGCCTAGCCTCTATTATCCCACTATAACAACATACATTTGTCCTGTAGTTTTGATAGGTGTTTAGGATAGTGAAAAACTGACATCATACTATAATCAAAACTGACAAAGTGACATAGACTTTAAAAGGTTTTATTTGTTTTGTACTCAGGTTAAAAGTTTAAAAAGTCATATGTAAATCTTTTCATATGACTGTCAGTAACTTACAGAAATGTTTAGCTACCTCCTATAGGAAACTTGCGTCCATTGTAAATAAAAGTCATAGGAATATCTTCCAGAAGTAAAGGAGATCACAGATTTCATCATGGATATTATTTCAATATGAGAAGGGAAATCCTAAGAATTTCCCTGGTTGACATCCTCTTTTTAGATTTGCTGGCTTTTCTGGGAAAACAAGAGAGTATTCATAAACTGACCAGAATCCCATAGCTGAAGACAGACAGTCCACAGAAAGTTAAATATGGCTTAATATCAGCTCTTCAAGTCTTGCACTTTTTTTTATAAAGAATGAGTAACCAGTATTCATTAAAGTTCTTTTAATGAACAATAGTTTGGTCTGTCTTCAGTGATCCATGGGGTCCCCATCAGCCTCCCTTTGCACCTGATATTATTCAATTTGCAATATTGCATCTGATATTATTCAATCCATGATCTCTATTCACCTTCAAATTCCAAATTATATAAAGCTTTAAAAGTAATTACTATGATTTGAGATAAAGGATAAATTGAACTACTTTAAAGATGCATTAAAACAGTGGTTTGCCTCCTGTAAAGAAAGCCAGTTTTAAAGTTAACATCCACAGAAAAGTATACAATGATACTATCTGATTTGCAGCAGTAATATTAAAACTCAGGGAAACATACCATTTAAATGAAAGTCTGAGGTATCTTTTTAATTCATGACTTTAATATATACAGAAAAAAAATAATAATAAAAAAGGGGGGTGGGGGATCCCCTTCACTAGGATATTCAACGGTGTACTTAGAAAGAAAAGGCTTATTTGTGAACCTGGTGGAGGTTCTCAAATTTCCATCAAAGTACTGGTCTTATTAGAACCAAAATCTTCATCATTAAATGACCTTTTCAACATTTCAAAATTATATGGTTTCTCAAGGAAAAAAGAAGGACAAATTCTGTAAATTTATTTATTCATTTATTTATGGTAATTTTAAACATTATATATTTTCCATTTTCCACCTGGCTTCATGTGTCTTGTTACAAATGAATTCCAAGGCTTAGCTCAACAGAATCTTGCACAGAAGTGATAGCACCTCTGAAGAAACTGATGAACCAATTAACTAACAAGAATGTATAGCTGAAATTATAGAGCAGCCCTGGAGCTCAGCAGAAAAGACTACAAATAATCCTATTCCAGAATACTTATTACCTCTATTAATCTACTGCAGGTATAGTGCAGTTTCATTCTGAACCTGAGTACAATCAGGTATAATCATACACATATGGAAAATGGAGCCAAAGCTAGACAGAATAAGGTACAATAAGAAATCTTGGTTGTGCTGTGACATGTTTGCTGTCAAGACTTCTTGCCATAAATTGTCAGCATGATCAAAAGCCATTGTTTTGTTTCTTGTAGCACAGCTTTTATAGATACAAAGATATATATTTTCCTAGATACAGGAAAGAGTCCACAAGTTATATTTCTGTGTTAAAATTTAACAAACAAACAAACAAAAAAGAAATATTGGGAGTTTCTATTAAGTTCTATGACATTTAACACAATTTCAAGACACCCATTTGTCTTTTGCTCTACACATATTTTCAATGATGAAAATAATGGTTATGAATTTTTTTAATTGGTATTGGTGGAAAAGTGAAATATTAATATTAAGTGTTTCTTAACATATTTTTATTAAATTCTTATGAGTCTGGAAAAAATGTTCTGTACATCCTAAGGAATAAAGGAAAAAGTGATCTGTCCCTTTTATTCTCACCTCAACTTATACATTCTCAAAGACAGAAGTGTGGTTCAAAGAAGAAGAAAGAGTGGCATCACCAGCTCAAGAACAAGTAGGACACTAGAGAGATAATTAGTATATAGTCACTCAAATGTTCCAGCAGTCTGATCTCAGCGGTGATGAAAATACAGCCTGCTTTTGGATTTAGGGATCATCAGAAAAATCATCACACCTATTAAGAGTGTACAATTCAAAATAACACATGAAAATTTCTATGTGTTGTTGTATGTAGGACCAGATACGTATGTTAAATTTATTTCTTTTCCACTTAAATGACAATAGAGCAAAGTATTTTGTGGATTTTTTTTCTATACAATGTACCAAAACAATATGCATAACTCTTCAGTTGACTTCCCTCAGTTATTTTGATGCAACCTTCTGATGTGCCTCTAGGATTAATGCATGTTTTCTAGCATACATGAAGGCAAAGCAGAAACTGTTGTAGGGAGGAGCCTGTTGGTCTAAGAAATTTTGTAGCAGGATGCTTCTACACTAAACATTGAGTAGACACTTCCAGTGAAATACGTGATTTCTACTTGGTTTCCTCAACTATGAACTATAAGATTGAGGCACAAATACAATGAACGCTGAAAATCTTCCCAGAGAGTAGTATTCCTCTGAATTCTCTAGGAGCCAGGTGAAAAGATATTTTTCAGAAAGTAGAATTCCAGTGGTCACCTTTCAAAATTTGGCATTTGCCAAAAACTGTCAAGCAGCTGACAGCAAACAAACACTGAAAGCAATATATTGCATATATATATATATTGCATATATATATATATATTATATATATATTGCATATATATATATATATTCTGAAAACGTAAATGGAAGTATTTCAAATCACTCAACAAATGGCTATTCTTTGATCTAAACACACAGGGAAGTGTAACAGCTTCAACTAGTACAGAAATTATCAGTGTAATCATGTACAAAAATGTATGGATAGTTATTTAATTATATAATGTATATGCCCATTGTGCCATCGTGCCGTTGTGCATCTCACCTCTGCCAAGTCCTCAGAAGACTTGATATTAGGTCATACTATAACCTGAGCTTTTGAGGTGACTGCTAGTCCCAGCTGGTCCACATGAAGTCAAGGGCTGAACTTGCTATGCATCTTAAATGTTAATTTAGCAATAATCACAGAATCACAGAATCATCTAGGTTGGAAGAGACCTCCAAGATCACCTAGTCCAATCTCTGATCTAACACTAACAAGTCTTCCACTAAACCATATCACTAAGCTCTACATCTAAATGTCTTTTAAAGACCTCCAGGGATGGTGACTCCACCACTTCCCTGGGCAGCCTATTCCAATGTCTAGAATCCCTTTTGGTAAAGAAGTTCTTCCTAATATCCAACCTTAACCTCCCCTGGCACAACTTTAGCTCATTCACCCTCGTCCTGTCACCAGGCACATGTAAGAAAAGACCAACCCCCACCTCACTACAGCCTCCTTTAAGGTACCTATAGAGTGAGATAAGGTCACCCCTGAGCCTCTTTTTCTCGAGGCTGAACAATAACACAGAAAAGCAATCTGTAGTTTCTTTAGCTACATCTCCCAGTTCTCAAGTAAATTCTAGTTCTTAGAATCTTGTACAAAATGGATAACTACTATTGCCATTGTTTGAAAAGATGCAGACTCATAGTGAAACCAAACAGCACATCATTGGCATCTAACTCCATGAGATAGTGTTACAAACCTGTAACTTAACATCTACTTACACCAGCAGAGGTTTCTCAAAGTATGACATTGTTCAGGGCACACTTGTTCCTTCTTTAAAGTTGACTTAGTTGACAACTTGTTAAATAGGGTATTGTGAACCCTACCTCTAGGTCAACTAAAGCTCTATTCACTGTAAGAAGTGACACTGAATTCTGTTCCTGGACATGTCGTCTTTATTCCAACTTCTAAATTTATTTATGAATTAAACCTTAATATATATGAATGTCGTAATGTCCCACTCAGCTTAAATGATTTGATGTTTACATATAGATCTCCATCAGCAATGGAGATCAGCATACAGATCTCTCCATCAACAATGAAAAATATTAATCCATTCTTTTCTGTTTAGAAAGTAATAAATAAATAAATAAATGCTATTAATAAATTATGCAAGGCCAAATAGATGCACATGTGCCTGATCCAAAACACATTAATTTTCTATCAAACAATTAAAAGGAAAACAAAGAAAATGACTTCAAGTGCAAATGAAAAAAAAATAAAATTCTAAGTTTTCTTTAGAGACATTTAAACCTTAAGATCAAAGAAACTGCCTGGTACTGTTATTAAATTTCACGGAACCAAGACTGTTTTGCAAGCCCAATATTCACAGTGGAATTTCAACTACGTTTTTGACCTGATTTGATGCTCTAAAAAGCTTGTAATTTCCAGTTTTTGCTGCATAGAAGTTATCTCAGAGTTATGCTGTCATTGATAATCTAGAAAAAATAAAATGAAATAAAAAAAAAAAAGCTGAGAAGAATACTATCTACTTATAGTAAGATATCAATAACATGAAACAAACAAAACTCTTAAAATATTCCTGCTTTTGACATCTTTAGCCATAAAGAGCTGACAGGAAAAGGAAAAATAATAGTAAAAATAATATTTTAAAATATTTCATGAAGAGACTGCCCTTTTCTGCACAATGGACAAATTCATCATCTGAGAATTGTGGAAATGTAAGTTGTAGTGTATGATCTGTTCCCCAAACATAAGGAAGAACTGTAGCAATTTTAGGGACCATTAATATACCCTCTCCAGTTCAGGTAATGAATGAAGAAATAATGATGTCCTTTAATAGATAGATTAGCCCAAAATTCTCAATTTGCCAAAGTGCTTTTAATAGCGCATTCTCTGCACAGTAATATCTATCTGAAATCTGTCTTGTTGATGTATCCAGATAAACTGCTTCTGTGCTTCTGATAAGAATATGCATATTCTAAGATACCCTTTTGGTGTTTTTCATTTGACTGAATAATAGTACTGCACAAGATGCTGACAGCACACCATGAATGGAGATCCAAGAGTTTTCCATAATGTAGTTCAAGCCAGACAATAACCAAAAATGAGTTCTTCAAAGGTTTAAATATCATCATTACAAGACTTGACCATTGTGCCATATCTATATGAGGCTTTCCAAAACACTAACATTTGATTAGTTAGTGATTTGTTGCTCCAGGACTAGAAGCAATATTACTTTTTTTCCCCTCCTAAAATTTAAGTGGCCAAAACCTTCAGGACTCTATGAAAGACAAGTGTTTTCTAGTGTAATTTCTTCTAGCATTTGTCTAGAAAGTTATCAATGTCTTTTATAGAAGCCCATCAATGCATTTGAACTTTGCCTTCACAGTTAATTCCAAGTAAAAAAGGGCTGGAGCATTCACTACATTCATGACTACAGCTAGTTTGGCCTTATGTGGCTTTACATTCAGCTACCATTTGGAGGATTTTCTTTACAGCCACAAGGGCTAGAAGAATTTATCTGAAAATGTAATTTCTGTACAGGTTTATAACAGGGTAGCAACAGTTGTCCTCAGATATGTTACTACCAATAGTGTCACCAGTTATATCTAAATTGTGCTTCAGCTGGGTACTCAGAATAACAAGGAGGTCAGGACCCTGTGGTATACTGGAAGGTACAAGTGTTCTGGAGTTTTGCTATAGCCATTGTGGTGCAGCCAAGAAAGCTGAGGTGTCACAATCAAGGTATTTCCAGATGGTGGTTATATACTGGTAAGACCTTATCTGGAATACTATATACAACTATGGCCACTAAGATAAAGAAGGAACTCAAACTAGAAAAGATAGAGTAAGCAGCTACAAAATAAGCAAGAAAGCTAAAGAGCTCTTTATCCTAACAAAACAAAGGCTGAGAGAGGGTATATATTGCCATCAGTAAATGCAGCAGTAGTGGACACTAAGGATGAGTATCAAGACTGATGTTTTCAGAAGAATAAACTGGTACATATTGACCAAGGGAAAAATTATTCTAGTAATTAAAAGGCATTTCACAAGGTTACAGCAAGGAGTTTCTGGAACCAACCTTTATTTAGAGCACTGAGGGCAAAAATATATTTGATAGATCTTGGTCCTTTTATGAAGGAACTATATGATGTGATAGCAGGAGAGTGGTCCCAGTGCATCAATCTTTCTTCCTTTCTGCCTCTACCTTTCCTTCTTAATACCATTCATCTCACATGTACACTGGCAGCCCAAATAACAGCTAAACAGTGGAGCCTGCCACTGCCATTACCTTCTTAGCAGCATCTCAGGCATAGAGTAAAACAAAAATAGTGGAGACATTACAATACAAAAGCTAAAAACAAGTAGTAATGTTCTGTTACTAAAAAGCCTAATTAAGGAAACAGTATGGCAAATGACAGCCAGGAGGCAGTTGACTTTTGTGCAGTTATACTATTTTTTTAAGTGCATATATATATATATATATATATATATATGCACACAAGATTTTAGTCAACATCAGTTGGCAAAACTATTTAGCTATTCAAATGGATTTTATCTCACAATGTTGATTTCTCACATTTATTTCTACTCACTGTGCATAGAATTGACTTCATTATGCCAATCTTTGCCAATGCTAACTATTTCTAAAGGTTACCAAATACGTAATCATATATGACATGAGAAAGTACTTGCATTTCAACCCCCCCCCCCCCCAAGAAAATGAGTTCTGAGTCATTGGTACTTTCTTCTGCTGTAAACTATAAGTGAAAAACACCCCCCAGATGTACACGTTAGAGTAAAAAAGTCAGCTAGATCTACCATTCTTCTTTATTTGTATATCAAAGAGCTGTGAAGATGTTGCAAAACGGTGCTCATATGCCCTTCTGCCAAAACTTCACATATACATTCTGACCTCTTCAGATGTTTTTTGTTTAAATGTTTTCAGCTGAATAATGAAAGCCAAAGGCTTATGATGCATCTCCTAATTAAGACAAACAGCATTCATTTCCATTTTTAAATGTTATGTATTATTTTGCCTCCATCTTTCTTCTTTTTCGTTTTTCACTGTATCCCAACCATCAAATGTAACACTTCTGATTCTCCTGTAAACAAAGGCCTGCACAGCTGTTACTTTGCAACAAGCACATTATGGGCCCCATCCAAAGCTCATTGAAGTTACAGTCTTTCAATTGACTTCAAAAGGCTATGGACAGACTCTTTTTTTAAGCTATATCTTAATCTGTGATGCATTTTTAATGCTGAAAAACCTTTAATGCACTGATGTTTCTGCAATCTATTACAACAGGAGATATTGGAAAGATGTGCAAACAGAAAAAAAAAAAATGAACAGAGTTAACTTTTTACAAAGTGGTAATACAAAATGTACTCTTCTGATACTGCTGCCAACTACTTTTAATATCTTAATAATGTATTGTTACCCTATGACAATACAGAATAATTTTAAATTCCCATTCATAAGGACTCCAATTATAATCTAATTCAGTTCAGATTAACCATGCTTTGATGGTAATTTCCTTATATATATATATTAAAAAAATACCCTAAGATAATGTGCTGCAAATATAATTTCAATGATAATAAGAGGCAGTTTAACAGCCTAGAGAAGTTCATTCTGACTACATTTTCATTGTAGTGATAAACAGTATATAAAGCACCTCAATTATATATTTAATATAAAAATGATGATGTAACATACAATTTAGTCAAACCACTGTTAATTTCACGTTAGGTATCCTACTCTTTTAATAAGCAAAAATGTAATTTTTCTACTTCTACACAACTATGACACAGTTGAAATTGGTGTTAGCAGTGTCACTAAAGATGCATCTGTTTCATATCATAATGTCATAGCTATGAAAACATACAGTAGCTTTCATTGTTTAAACCTTCAGTATCTGTAAGTTGGGCATTTTAGTTCATTACCACTTCAGCTGAGTTTTGTACTGAAAATTATTCAGTAAACTTTTATGACAGCTTTTGATTTTCACTATATTTTGCAACATTTTTATTGACGTAAGTTGTTTTCTTGCGATAAATGTAAAATGATATGGAGCTACATTGCTTAGACCAGCTGAGGATTTGCTCCAAAAAAACTGATTCTGACTTAAAGGCCCTGGCACAAGGGCAAATGAGGAAAATGTATGGAAAAAAAAAAAATAATTAAAAAAGAATTAAGATTTCTGCATTAGGTTTTAATCTCATTGAGATCATTAATAGTCATTCCCTTTCACTATAGCATGTGCATTACCATACCTATAATTTTTATTATTAAATTTGATTTAATTTTATTAAGTATCTAGGTAAGATACTTTTCATACAGCTGAAAAGCAGCAATTATATTCCAGCATTTCTCTAGGATTTTTAACTCTTATACAAGAAGAATTTATGAATGAATGAAATCATCTGATTGATACATAACACTAACAACCAAAATCTCATTTCATGAAAAAAAATCTGTCAATTTGGATTGTGTGTTGCTTGGAGAGCTAAAAAGCGCTGAAGGGGGATTCCTCCTAAACGGTGCTATGCAAACACGAATGACCAGAAATTAGCTGAGTTGACTGACAGATGTGATGAAAGAGACCCACGTGGAAGTTTGTTCTGTTTTATATGAAACAGAGATTAGGGCATTGGTCTCCTTTAACTACAAATAGCCTATATAGCTAACTACAGGGACAAAATGTCCTCTATGAAGTTGTTCTGTTAGTGTCTTTAGAAAAAGAAAAAAAAAAAAGAAAAGAAAAAAAAAAAAACTGTTCAAAACAGATTAACTGTATGGTGGTCACAAAGTGGTTCTGAACGTTGCCTGAGATGCAGAAGACCAAGACCTGAATTCCCACTCAGAATGAGAGACATGAAGCAAGATTTTGAACTTATATCTTCTTCTCTAACAACCATCATAACTATTCCAGTTTTTTAGTGTGAACGGAAGAGAGTAAGAAGAGTGAGTTCTCTCTAACACCAAAAATTCTGTCACTGAGTTAACTATAATATGTTTTTTTCTCTCGCTGAGCCAAACCTATTCAAAGAGAAACAGAACTCTGTTTCAGGAGAAAGAAAGACTCACAGTTGTGTCTTGGAACAAGCTCAAGCTATGGTGAAAATACATTTATAAATCTTTTCTTATTAATAACTCTACCTAATATCCTTAATCTGTGTAAATCACTTTGATGAAGCTATCACGTTTTGGATAAACATTTGATTCATTTGATTTTGGTTAATCTTCCTGAATTGTTGACTATCACTCATACTTTTTGAAGACTTTGTCTCCTTAACGATTTAACTGAAATGAAATCCCACAATTTTCTTCCAGTTTGAATCCAATCAGTAACTTCCATTGTTTTTTTTTCCCAATGGTATAAATCTAATCCATTTTGAAGGGAAAATGGGGATGCTAACAAACCAGATTTTAAAGGAATGGAATAAAAGGATTTATTCATTCTGTAAACTCTTGAGTATGTCCCTTTGGTTACTGGCATTCTTAAAGTCCTTTTAGTATTGGGAATCTCATGTTTCAAATGAATTACTCACTGATGACAAAAGAGAGATTAAAAGCCTTCTGGGCTTTGGTTACTACGCCCCTGCTCCTGGAAGGCAGAGGGTTATATCGCTGACCAGCAGATGGAGACACAGTATACTTCTTGGAAGTTATCTGCAGCTCAAGGTCCAGGTAGTCTTAAAGTTCTACTGTTAGTGGCTTTGCAATTAATCAATTGAAAAGGTTAGCTCAATCCAATCCCAAAACCATTTTTGGAGTTTTCTCCAATCATGCATTATTCTGGATACCACTCTAAATATTCAAGTTTCTTTGATAGAGGCAGTTTTAATTTTAAGCATGATTTTGTTGACGTATTTGTATAACAATAAGCTAGATAAATATTTAATTATCACCTTTCTCTGATAAATAATTTCAAAAAAAAAAAAAAATTCAAAGACAGTTTTTTTTATAAATCTATTCATCTGGTTACATGATAATGGAGACACATTTCCTAGATTCTCGCTTGCTCATGTTTTTGAGTGTGAGTCTTATAAATTCAAACACTTGTGTGTTTGTTTGTTTTTTTTTTTTTTTTTTTTTTGTGGTGGTGGTGGTGGTGGTTGTGGTGGTGGTTTTTTCCTCAGCTGAACAATCTCAAATAATTTTATTTGTATATCCCAAATGAATACTTGGAGATACTTTGGTATTTGGAACTACTTTTTGAAATTGTACTACCCATACCAGTTCAAAATTTAACTTCTCTCAATGCTCCTTAACTTAAAAAATCTTTTTCTACAAATATCACCTTCCATAAATTCAATAATTTTAATATTCACTGAAAACAAGTTTTTTTAAAATGGATTAATTGAAACAATCTTTTAAAAATAACCAAAACACTGATTTTCCATTAAGTACAACCATGAAGACTCTTGAAATGATTCATCAGCAAGCTCTGAACCCTGTGCCTCCAGATACTCAACACAGAGTTTAATCAGTTGTATCAAATAACATCAGCATTTTCTCTCATTCTCTTCTTGGCTTCAGAGAAATACTGACTAGCCATTCTCTCAAGATGCAGAAAACAGGCAAAGACTGACACATTCATTCTAAATGTAGGTTGTAAGTTGGGCATCAATCCTTCTAGACACTTCAATCCTTTATTATACTGCTTTCCATCAGATTTGCCATACAGATTCTGAATTAAATTACATGATAAATTCTGGAGAATTGCAACACTGTCTTCTCATGTATGATTTGAAATCTAAGTAAATAGCCAAGATGGGAACAAAGAGAAATAAAACACAATTTAGTGTTATGCAGTGAATCTGAATCTGCTATGATGACTGTTCCTCTTATGGCTGGATCAAAATGGCTCAGCCAGGAGGAGGTTTGACAGCAGTCAGAAAAGCTGCACAATCAATAACCTGAAGGCCTTTTCAAAGTGAATGAACTGAATTTCTGGAATTCTGCATTCACAGAAGTTTGAATCAACTTTAGGGCACCAGAACTCAAACTACTCATGACTAAATAGATCATACTGGTAGGAAGTAACAAGTATGAGACAGTGGGTCTTGTGATTAAAGACAAAGGAGGAGAAGCACACAGCATGTTTCTGAGCATGCCATATAAACTTTTATTCTCTCTTTTCTACAAAATATTGATTTATTTTATGATATAATAGAAGAAGGAG
The DNA here is from genome assembly GCA_011075105.1 of Heteronetta atricapilla. NCBI lineage: Eukaryota > Metazoa > Chordata > Aves > Anseriformes > Anatidae > Heteronetta > Heteronetta atricapilla. The sequence goes on along the minus strand of CM021732.1, from coordinate 38,558,565 downwards.
CAAAATCCAGGTAGAAAAGGTAATGTTTTTCCAAAACTGGCAAAATTGAGCTCTCATCAAGAAGTGACTTGTGGGATCTGTTTAGGGCTGATTTTCCTAAAGCTGTATATAATATGCATCATGTTTCCACAAGCCAATATAATATTGAATACAAAGCCACAGGGAATTTAACGCTGTGGAAATGCAACTTAGTTTTTGTAGAGTCCTCCTCTAACACACTGCCTAGGACCAGAAAATGCAGTCACCATGAGTCCATAAGCTCTGGAGTCCACAGCAGGTCTAGAAACTATGACAAATCAACACAAAAAGTTCAGTTGTCTTTGATTCTTATGACTGCACAAAAGTATCTTCCTCATTCTAATAGGAGCAGTCAGAGGAAGCTGAAGTTGCACACAACTTATGTGAATGTTTTGATTACATTTTCCACAGGTTCATGCACACAATTCCTTTCACTTCCTTCCTAATTCTCAAGAGCCTTAAGTTTTCTTATGAAAGCTTACCTTTTGGTCAGCTCTATTTTTGAAATTCACCTGCTAATGCCTACTTTGCTACATATTAATGGCTGTTTATAAATCCGCTGACCCATATGAACAATATTAAGTGGTAAGGCACAACAGGAGCAAAGATGCACTGCCAAATACAGTTGGAGCTTAGGACCTCTAGTCCATACCATATTCATTTCAGAGGCATATCCTATTCCTTCCAAATTAGGTATAGCTCTGGTGTGGTCCCATATGCTCAACACATATTAGCAGTGGAAGTGCATTGGGTGTATGTACTCCTAGGGACTATCTTCTGCTTATGTTTTACCCAGCAGATACCCAGTTCATGTGCTTTGGACCATGTGTAGTATGAATCAAAAAAAGTTACATGGGGCAACAAGAAAATTCATTTTAGTAGTGTTTAGTAGTGTTTAGTAGTGTTTAGTAGTGTTCTCCCAATCTGAACTAGAATACTAATGTAGTTTTAGCTACTGATTACTTGCCACACTGTCAAAAAAGTAGATTATTGTTACTGTGAAAAGACTGTGATTTCAGATATGTGTAACTAACCTTTAACTTCCTTGATTATTTTTTCCAGTCAACTCAATATATCATTCTGAAGGAATGTATGGGGAAAATAAAAAAAAAAAAAATTTAAAAAATAAAAATTTTCAACTAAATTAATTTAGCTGTTTCATAGGCAGAGTAAATGAATCTGTCTAGATGTGCAGATGCATTTTTTCTAGCAACATTTTAACTGAGGATTTGTAGCACAACTGTGATTTAAGGCAGAATAGAGAACAAACATTTTTTGCTCCTGTTAAAAAATCAATTCCATTTTGGCCCAGTTGACAATTATGTACATACGTTCAGAAGAGAGCTAGCAGAACTTCACAGTTTATTTTCTCAAGGATTTTCCATGGGCATAGTCTGGTATGAACAACAATATGGAATAGGGGTACAGAAACGGATTGTGAGTAGATTGCTAGGGAACATGGAGAAAACGGAGTTGGAAAATGGAAGAGTGGGAATGGTGGGAATGGAAGAGTGAGAAATGAAAGAGTACATGTACTTCTAATTCTTAATGGAAGCAGCCATTGAAGAAGGAAGAACACTGAAATTCACTGAACAAATAAGCCAATAGAAGCCTCAAGAAGCTAAGAAGCAGAATGCTGGAACAGGGACAGCATGGTAGGAATGAGGCAGACTATGAAACACTTTGCCCCTCTTTCCTACCCGAGTGTATAAACCAGCTTTCTAGAGTTCAAGTACAGTGTGTTAATTACATGCAGCTATAGACTTTTTGGATGGCAAATGACTCTGTGCACCAGTATGTCCTAGAAACATGAGAGATTCAAGTAGCAACCTAAAAAGAATATTATTTTATATAGAACCTCAGAATATGTGTTGAACCTTATGCAAATTTGCTTAAAAGTTCTCAGGAGATTGGTGATAAAGATTAATGGATTCTCTACCCTTTCTGCATGATTGTCTCTGAAAAATTTCAACATATTTTCTTTGAAAATAATGATAATGTTGTGTAGCCTAAACTTTTCCAGTGTTATTTCAAAGGAATCATGTGTGCAAAGTATTTTATTTATATTGGTTACATAAAGGATTCAAAGATGCATCCTTTTGTTACTTCATTGAAACTTCTCTAATAATATTAACAATTTAAAAGTCCTTTCTGAGGTTAAAAGTCATGTGGATACATCCATTCACAAAGTGAACAGAAATAGAATTTCATCTATTAATACTGAAAACATGATTTCATTCAAATAATTATCAGTCAGTGAATCATCTTTGTTTATGACCTGGCAGGTCATAATAACAGACAAGCCACTTTTACTACCATCATATTCTAAAATACTATTATTTTTATAATTATCATCACCATCATCCTAATTGAAAAAAGAAAGAAAAAAAATGAGGACCATTGTCAACTATTACATTTTTTTGGCTTTTCAATAGAACCTGAAATGTTCTGAAGGAACTGTGATTTTTGTATATTGTGTATTTTAGCTTCAGTCCTTGAGTTTGATCTTTCTGACTTCACAGTGTGCCCACAATACTGTGGGCACACTACTGTGCCCACAATAGCTTTTCCTTTTAATTCTCCTCTCTTAAGAGAAAGAAGGTGATATTAGAGCTATGACACAGTGTCTATGTCATTCATGAATTCTCTAAGGATAGGGAAATTTCAAAAAACTAGCTGTTGTTAGAGTGGAACAAAACAGACTTAAAGAGCTGGTGAGTCTGACTTTTTATTTGACGAATTTTGCCTTCAGCAAATACTACTGAACAAATCCTTTTTTCCCCAAAGGAATGGCTAGAGCTGATTTGGGTTAGAATCTATGTCAATATTTTTACTTCAGACAAATAAGAGTGACTATGCTATGGTTAAAATAAGTTTGTCAAATCCATCTTAAATAACAAAATGAATTCTGAATTATTCAAGCAGACATGAAAATATAGATAGCACTAACTTTTCACATTATTAACATTTCAAATATATATTAGTTTTTTTAAAGTATAAGGAAAATGAGCTTTTCTGTAGCAGCTTCAGCATGGAGTAAAAATGTATTTACATCTACATTTTAACACTTTAGAAAGGGTTAACAGTGAACATTTTGAGCAGTGATGTTTAAGAAAGTGATGTAAATTAACCTTTATGCCCATCAACGCAAAGTCATTCCTTGTTCTGTGGTCACACTTTAGTTGCAATAAAACATGCTTATGGAACACATAGTCAAAACTTGTTGTCAATTATTTAGTATTCCCATAAACCATTAGATGGTCAAAAATATCTTTAATTGATTCCATCTCTACCTACACTACTTATTATTTATTAGTATAACAAACTTCTCCATGGGAACAGCTAATTGTACCTCCCTAGTGGCCACTTCAAGTGGAATAAGCATTGCACAGTGCTGCCTAAGATACTGCTGAAAGGTCTTCAGCATTTGGGATTTGATTAAAACTGTATTACATGTACACATCAGCAACCATTGCTAAAACAAAACGCTAATTTAAAAAATTCTTCTGCTATACTGCTTAACACAATTGAAAACCCTTGCATGCATGGAAAGAGGAGGGCGGGGGAGTCTGCTATCGCTATTTTTTCCCCCCTCAGACAATCATTTTGTGATAGAAATAATATAGCATTCTCTTGTACAATGAGAAGGGAAAGTGTGAACCCCACCAGCTGCACTGTCGGAGAGACCTTTCCTTTGACATATATGTTGCACAGCCAGCTACTGCTATCTAAGCTGCATGTTTTTGTTTCCTTTTTTTTTTTTTTTTTTTTTTAAGACATAATTGTTAATCTGTTCTATAGTAGAAAAGACAGATGTTATGGAAATAGTAAGCCACATTCTGCTTAGATTGTTCTGTGACAACACATTCCATAGGCAGTGCTTCACAAAGGAAGATTTGGACAATGAAGTATCCATTTTGAGGCTTGCAGGTGAGTTGCAAATACTACTAAACAATATCAATATAATAACATTGTAAGCATATTATAACACTTAATTAAAGTGTTCAAAATTCTATGTAAGGAATGGCAAACAATTTCTACAGTGACCAACATAAATCAAGGTTTTAAAAATATATTGTAGGCTGTATATTGAGTTAAAATATAAATTAAAATAAAAATGAACAGCTATTCTCTACATTTAAAATAATATCTTCTTCAATCACATTCAGAGGCCTTTTCCTGAAATGAGCAATCTGTGAAAGTGTCCAAATATGTGATTCAAAATATAGCTGGCTGATTCAGATTACCCTTAGTTCTTTTTCTGTTTTAAAGCTAATGGCATATCTGGAAATGATCTTCAGGCAATTGCTAAGAGATACCTTTCAAAAACTGGATTCTAACCCTACAGAAAGAAAACACACATTCCTTTCTGCTGCCTGGACCACAAATATGTAAACACAGCAATGGATTTAGGTTATAGAAAAACAAAGAAATACTCTCATCCAAAACAGTATCATGAATTTGTTCAGAATGATCATGGGTAGCACAGTAGACTCATATGACCTTGAAGGCATGAGTGTTAGTAATATTAAAGGTGAAAATAAACTCCTGCAAAATATTGGTGAACCTGCAAGTGAAACCACAACCATTGTTTACAGTTACGATGTCCCAATCCAGATGTTGCCTCTGACCAGGGTACATTGACTATAAATAACTATATAGTCATTTAACTCAAATTGTCCTCTGTTTGAAATATCCTACTTAATGTTCCAGATAAAATGAGAATAACTTTTTGCTTTTCTTAATCTATCTTTTCTTATTCTAATGTTTAGGAGGAAAGAATAAAATAATGATATGTGCTATTAAACTCAAAAACTAAAAACATCTATGAAAATGAACATTTTAAAAAATAATTTTGCTGTGAAATTAAGGATTTCTCAATAAATACATAAATAAATAAATAAATAAAATAATATATTGTCCTTAAGTAGTAAACTAGAATTTAAACTGCCAGGATCCTCCAGACATTAAAACTAAGTAATGGAGAGCAAAGAAGAGACTAAAAAGGAAAATAAAAATTCAAGTGAGAGTCATTAGCAGAGAAAGCAGCTGAGTTACTGATGTGGTGGACAAATATTATTGAAGCAAAACATTAAGTTTTAGAGAGAAGAGGGAAACTAAAGCTATTTAATAATCATCAGTATAAAGTGACAAGAATAACAAAGTTTTAATTTTGAAAAAGAAATATCTTGCTCTCTATACATGAATTAAAATGTAGGTTTTGGTTGTAAACAATTGTTTCATATATTAGGTCAAGTCCTGTAAAATTGGAGACTTAGGTTCTCACCTATTATAAACTGACACAGCTTCACTGGAGTTGGTAGAGTTTCCCTGTCAGAGGGTGTGGCTTTTAATATTCATGGCACAATGTCACCCACTGAGATTGCAGTAGGTATCTAATGTGTCACACTTGCCACTCAGCTCTGATTGCATTAACTTACCATCTCCTAAGTGCAGGAACGATTATGGAGTGGTAAATGCTGAGACTATAATGGTTTGTGCAGTAAGAGAGTTACCATCTGATTCCCAGTAATGGAATAATTACTAACACCAGCAGAATAAAACTGAAATTAAACATGCTACCAATTGTCCTTGTGGCTCCTCTCTCTGACAGAGGAAAAAGGTGTACCTGGGAGGTGATGATAGATATCTCACACAACCCTCACACCCAGATAAGTTTCTGCTTTTGTGCAGTCCAACATCACTAGACACTCACTGTAGAATTGCTCTGCACACGCGCAATGTTACTATACAGAACATTTACAGTAGGGCTGCCCATACATAGTATTAAACTTTCTACACTCTGTGAAGTGTCCTTCATATTGGGTGCCATAGACGCATTGGACCAGGTCTTGATATTGTACAGAGACTGATGCCCACCACAGCAAATAGGGAATGTTACAAAGGGAAAAAGGTTCTTTTTTTCAGTATTGCTAAAATACTGAAAAATGTAATTTTTTCCTTAAAATTCCTTAAATGTAATTTTAGGACTAGTATTCCACTTTATGACTTTAAGCATTTTTAAAAGAATAGCAGGCATTTAGATAATACCATTAGCTTATTTTCTGCAAGATCTCCCAGCCTAATTTTGATTCAAGTTATTTTCCTGCATATGAGGCAGCAGAGTATAACAGATACTTCCATACCCCTAATGCCTGTACCTGTTGCAATCACTACTGCTTCTCCTGATTTCTCCTATGAGAACAGTGTCAGCATGTATAAAACATGGCTTGACTTATTTTTACCCACCATAATGTGTGGGTAGCTTGATGTAACAATATAAATCAGAAATAACTTTTTAATAACTTTTTAATGCCTTTGTAGTCACCACGAATTCAAAAATTAAGATAATAAGCTTAGAATCATCACTGCTTCTCTTCTTTGTGTTTTTTGTTGTTGTTGTTACTTTTATCTACAGAAAAAAAACCCTTCCATTAGATTCCAAAAATGCATGAGATATGTAAAAGACTTTTAACAAAATTGTTTTTGAATAACAGTCTGTGTTTTTCAACATATTCAGTAATAATTTCTACTAACAATTCTATTTCAAAATCTATTGAAATTTGCTGTTTTATTTTGATCCTTTTTATCTTGAGGGAAGGAGGAGCTAAAACATAGGTTTGTAATTGATCTCATTATTATCACTATTTAATAATTATCATTATTATCAGTTATTATCAATTATTATTATCAATTATTATTATCAATTTAATTTAATTATCACTATTATCACTAGGAATGTGTTTTGACAGCAGTAGACTGACTCCATCAACACTTACTAGATGATCTTCGTCATGTCTTTTAATTGCCATATAGCCAAGGCAATAAAAGTAGCATGTTAATATATGCTTCCACCATATATGTTTTATGAGGTATAATTGTATTAGCTTGCTGTAAAAGTAGAACTAATCAAAAGGATCAAGATGTTCATCCTACAAAACTTCATCACCCTATATTTTAACCCTGTCAATATGACAATAAACTACAAATGCACAAACACTTTATGAAAACAAAAAAATTGTCAGATTGAAGACCCTCATAAACCTATATGCTTTCCAGTAAGAATGGAACAAAAGAATCACTGAAAAGGCATCTCTGAAAGGCATGAGCTTTAGAACTAGGGAGAAAATGTTCTCATCTTGAGAAGAAATCTAAAAATAGAAATTCCTTCAGATTATCACTTTGCCAAACTAACTTGCTTTCTTTACCTAACACTTACTTAAAACTTTACACTATAGCCTGAAAAAATACAACATTGTGTATTCTAAATACAACAAATTGGGCTCCATAAAAATCCAGGCAAACCACTTGATTTTGTACAGATTAACATATCTGGCTTGATCATAATGGTAGAAATATGGAAAACCAGTGGGAACTGTTCTGCTGTTATTAGGACTCACTATAAATAAAATATGAAGCATATACTCAAAGAAAAAAAATCTCCACTACTACAAAGAGGTATCTAAATGAAGAGAGATTTCTCTTGCTTACAGAGTATACTGAAACAGAAAAACATTGTAAACAAGCTTTACCAATACAACTTTTTTTTTTTTTTGAAAATGTAATTAATTTTACAATAGAACACTGTTTTCAGCCTTGAGCACCCCCAATCGAGTCCCAGATAAGCTCTGTATTAATTTACCATAAGTATGCATTCTAAAAAGAAACAAAATACATAAAAAAATAAAGAATGGCTGATAAAAAGCAAACAACAACAACAAAAACAAGCTATCATCCAACCTGGTCCTGAACACCTCCAGGGATGGGGCAAATAAGATATCCATTCATGGGACATGGCCCTTGAAGCAACAGCAGTTTTTTAAAATATCCCTGCCTCTCAGTGGCAGAGAAGTCTCTGAGTCTTCAACTCCCTAGCAATATTCTTTCCCTTCTCTGGGCAACTTTAAAACAGCAAACATATATTCTCCATATTCTGAAGAAGGTGCTGAATTTCCATTTTCCCTAATCCTAAATCTCTCATGTAATTAATTGTACACTTCCCATTTTAGCCTGGGGTCAGATTATGTATTCGTTTAATCCCTAAATCAGTTTTCATCTACCAATCATTTATTTGTCACTTTTCCCTCAATTTACCAGTGCATCTCCACAGTTTCTTTTATCACCTGGAAATCAGATATAACAGGGCTTAAATATTCTCAACCACATGACAGGAGAAATCAACACAGTTTTTTTTACACAAGTGTCTTCTCCTTAGTAACACCTCAAAATGCCCTACAAAAAGAGAAAACATAGATGAGGTGGCCTTATATAAAGAATCCCAGTAGTGATACAGGAGATGTCTATCTTTCCTTTCTGTACAGGGCACAGTACTAGAGGACTTTCAATGGGTTCATTTCCTCTAAACACAGAACAATAATAATTACTGACAGTAATTTAGGTAAGCAAGATATCACATAGACTAGGTAGAAAAGTACTCATCATTAAAATCACCAAAAATTAGTGCTAGTGATTAGTTCTTGCTCATATATTAAATATATCAAAACAAACAAACAAACAAACAACAACAAAAAGTCTATAAAGATGTAATGGCTACTGTAATATTAAGCTAGTTTTTCTTTTTTTAATGACCTCAGAGTTCTGTTCTCGTGTTTGAATGTTTAATGGAGAGTTTACTGCTACTCAATTCTTAATCACTTTAAAATATTACTATCTATTCCTTTGTAGAAAAAAAAAAAAAATAAAAAAGAGAGATGAACTTTTTTTTGATTTAATTGTACAAGTCCACTAAAATATCTTACACATAGGCTTTAATAATATTCTTTAAATAAGAAGTTTTATAAATCTGTTAAGTTCTGCTTTTGTTTGTGCTTTGGATGTTTTGGAAAGAAGTTATTCCTGCATTGTAAATTGATATTATAATATCCATCACTTTATATTTCTATAAAAATGGTAACCCCCCCCCCCCCCCCAAAAAAAATAGCCAACCGAAATCAGTTCCTATTTTTTTAGCTTTTAATTCTAGAAGCAAATATCTAAGAGGATTCTACAGATATGTCTCATGTTTTCCCTAAGGCTACAGTTCATTATTCAGAAATAATTTAGAGATTTCAGATATCTCACTGTTTTTGTACAAAATGCAAAAAGGAATACCCAGAATTTTCTATTTTGGGGAAATCTTACTCCTGTTAAAAAATCCTTATAAAAGTGCATTAAAAATGAAGTAATATTAAAATGTTTCTAAATGCATACACACACATATAGGTATATATACACATTGTCACAAATGCATTTGTCTCAAGCACTGAAATCCTCAATTCACATCTTTTTCTTAACAGTGATGTACAATAAAAATATTTTTACTCTGGAGATGACCATGACTCATTTCATTGAGTTACAGGCAACTCAGCTAGCTCAATAGTTGCAGAGAGGCAAAGGCACATTTCAGAGTCCATTGCAGCTCTGGGGAGTAACAGGAACAAATTTATTCCCAATGAAAAGAAGCCACCTATCTGTCGATGTCTAGTCTAACTGATGGCTTCTAAAAGACATTAAAAAATGCAATAAACAAGGCCAAATTAAACTGCAGAGAGCAATGGGGAAACTAGGTATAGATCTACCCCTTGGCTGTAACAAGTGTTATCTCACATCCATTCATCCATCCATCCATCCATCCATCCATCCATCCATCCATCCACAGATTACATAATTCACACATACTTTATCTGATCACCAGATTTTTTTAGCTAGTGTCATTATCAATCAGACTTGAAACCATAAGGACAAAATGTCTTCTGCATTTAAAGGAATGTTACCCAAACAATGTTGCATGGGAATGTTATCCAGATAACACAAAGTAATAAGAAGTTGAAAGCTGTTACCCTTCCATGTACTTCTGGATAATTTATGTTTCTTAGCTGCCCAAAACATATCCAGGAATAAGTCTGTGAAGACTTTTACACTAATCACAAATTACTTCTGCTATAAAATAATACTGGTAACAGTCTGGCTGTTCTATACATGTGTTGAAATCCACTCCTGTCCTGAGGAAGAGAAAAAATAAAACAAAAATGTAGGGGAGATAGAGCAGGAAGGTACAATAGATTACTAGCAACAGCCTCCTACCTGCTTCCTTCAGAGTCCTTGAGGATTGCTAGAACCCACCTATAGTGGGAGAGGGAGCAGTTACTATTCTTTTAAAATTAGTTCATAGAATCATAGAATATCCTGAGTTGGAAGGGACCCTTAAGGATCATCAAGTCCAACTCTTGACACCGCACAGGTCTACCCAAAAGTTCAGACCATGTGACTAAGTGCACAGTCCAATCGCTTCTTAAACTCAGTCAGGCTCGGTGCAGTGACCACTTCCCTGGGGAGCCTGTTCCAGTGTGCAACCTCTCTCTCTGTGAAGAACCCCCTCCTGATGTCAAGCCTAAACTTCCCCTGCCTCAGCTTAACCCCGTTCCCGCGGGTCCTGTCGCTGGTGTTAATGGAGAAAAGGTCTCCTGCCTCTCGACACCCCCTTACAAGGAAGTTGTAGACTGCGATGAGGTCTCCCCTCAGCCTCCTCCTCTCCAGGCTGAACAGGCCCAGTGCCCTCAGCCGTTCCTCGTACGTCTTCCCCTCCAGGCCTTTCACCATCTTCGTAGCCCTCCTCTGGACACTCTCCAACAGTTTCATGTCCTTTTTATACTGTGGTGCCCAGAACTGTACACAGTACTCGATGTGAGGCCGCACCAGCGCAGAGTAGAGTGGGACAATCACCTCCCTCGACCTACTAGCGATGCCGTGCTTGATGCACCCCAGGACACGGTTGGCCCTCCTGGCTGCCAGGGCACACTGCTGGCTCATATTCAACTTGCTGTCTACCACGACCCCCAGATCCCTCTCTTCTAGGCTGCTCTCCAGCGTCTCATCGCCCAGTCTGTACGTGCAGCCAGGGTTTCCTCGTCCCAGGTGCAGGACCCGGCACTTGCTCTTATTGAACTTCATGCGGTTGGTGATCGCCCAGCTCTCCAACCTATCCAGATCCCTCTGCAAGGCCTTTCCACCCTCATCCGAGTCCACAACTCCTCCAAGTTTGGTGTCATCAGCAAACTTGCTCAAAATACCTTCTATTCCTACATCCAGATCGTTTATAAAAATATTGAAAAGTACCGGCCCTAAAATGGAGCCTTGAGGGACCCCACTGGTGACCGCCCGCCAGCCTGACGCAGCCCCATTCACCATAACCCTTTGGGCCCTGCCCGTTAGCCAATTGCTCACCCATCGGATGATGTTTTTATTTAGCTGTATGGTTAGTGATTGTATTTTCTTTTAAACTTTCTGAGACAGGTGGTTAGCCTGCTAAGCATGTGTATTAACTACTCTGCTGAGGTGACTCTTTTTCCAAGCAACGGGGGTCCAGCTTGAAGAAAGGTTGATAGAGTCAGTTATTGACTACCTTAATGACACCATTCACCAGCAATGATAACTTATAAGCAGACACATTGGTTACACTTTTTCTGCTATATTTCATATATTTCAGTGTATTTTCTAAAAACAAACAAACAAACAAAAAACTTGTTTTGACTCCACATTTATCATTTGTTACATATCTACCATCTTGAAGTCTCTGGTAGCTGAATGCAACCCAAGCATTTTAAAGTGGAAGCATTAATCTGGGAAACACCATCTAGATAGGCTGGATTCTTTAATTTGATTATTTTGGGAAATAACATTTTCAAACAGAGGTCTGTAGGTGGATGAAATGAAATCCCTCCAAATTTCCTAATGGTCCCTGTTTTCAAGTTGTCTATCAATAGATACTAGGAGTCTAAATATAATAAAATCTGATTTTAACTCAGAAAGATACATTCTGCTGTCACATGTCATATTTGTTATTTTCTGAAATATATATTACAAAATTAGGTAGAGTCTGGAATGCCTTTCTTTCATTTAAAAAGAAAGTGAAAAAGTTAAAGGTTCTGTATTTTGCCTTTTAATCCATCAATTTAAACAAAGGAGTTAAAGTTTTATATCTTGCATAAATCTCTTGCTAATATTCTTTCTCATGGCAAAATGTATTTGAATTCATATGTAGTCTTATCAGGGTCAATGCCATTCAGTATCGTATGATGCAGAGAGTTCCAAATAAGTTTGCTTTGAAAATAACTCCAGAATAAACTGTGAAAGAGATTCACAACAGGTAATTAACTAAATTTATGGGCACGTATTTGTGCAACACCATATGAATTCCTGGAGAGCCTGCTCAGGTATCTTTCTCATAGGGCTGCACACTCTGCAGACACTTCCTTAGCTAGTCAGTTCAGATTCAGATAGGCATCGTTAATCAGCATAAGGATGTCCTGGCTCTGGACAATAATAGGGACAGATCCAGCCAATGCTATGAATGGGAGCAGTGACACAGAAATGCTGCTGCAATCAAGTCAGGTGACACAAAGTGCCAGGTGGTACTAATGGAAGAGGCTGTGATGGTTTATCTACCCTAAGTAAATCTACCCCTGGGTAATCCTTTATTCTGTGTCTAGCAAAGAGGATACTGGGCAATAGCAGTAACTTTTTACAGAATCCTGAGTGTAGGTATGTTTAAAAGAGATATTTTGCTGGGTTTTATTATTGTTGAACCATACTTGCTCTTCTGACCCCACTGGCTTCAAAAAGTACTTTTTTACTGAGTAAGGTTCAATTCAATTTCAGTAAAGGCGTCAGAATCTGATCCAAAGGGATTTAAGCAAACTTGTTACAAAGTGCTGTGGGTTTTCTTATTGTTTGATTCATGCTTTTACTGCTTTCCCTTTTAACACTAGGTTTAAATTTAAGTGTCATTTCCAAAGAAATAGCTATGGTAATCTGTGGTGAGCTGATTAATAGCACTTACGCAAATTTCAATGACCACAAAGTTGTGAATGTGTCTGTGTGAGTGATCTACTTCTTATAAGGTAAATGAGTCTTCTTTCACATGTTTAATAATACTCAGAATTCTCTTCTCCTCCTCCCTTCTGCATTCACTCTGAAGTCCTCTCTTTCTCTCATTTGTTGTTGTTGTGGCAAAGTTATTTTTTTCTTCACTATTTCCACTCACCCACAGTTAATCATTTATGGCCTTTTCCACTGTAAACGTGTAGAAAACACGTAAAAAGGAAGCCTGTTATCACACAATCAGCAACTCCGATTACAGCTTGATCAGAACTGACATCACTGTGGTTTCATTAGTGATATTAGATAAGTGCAATCTATTTTCAATCTTTTTTTTTTTTTTTTTTTTTTTTCTTTTGCAATGTCAAAAGAAAGACACTCACTCTGTCCCAACTGGTTCTATTTGACAGTGACAGGACTGCATATAGGATTCCTTTCACTTATCATCTCAAGACCATTTTACATGCCATACAAATCAAATCTACACATCTCTCACCATCTCTATCAACCTGCCCAGACAAAGGATTCGAAGCATTACAACCTTTGACTTGTTAACTTATTTTTCTCTCTTTACAGCCTAAAGCAACTCTTAAAATGTAGAGGATGTATGTGCAAACAAGAAAGTTTTGTTATATGAGTACTGGGGTAGAAATGCTCCCACCAACAAGATTTACCAATGCAGATAACGTTCTCCCCCTTGTATTTCATGTTACACATTCTATCCTAGGTTTGGCAGCTAACATAAAATAGGTACGTATCCCAGGAAAACTTGATTTAATTCTTAATGTTTTTATTTTATTTTTTATTTCTTCAATTCCAACAAGGCAATAAGTCAAAGTGCTCTCAAATGTGGGGTCTGGGATCCCTTAAGAAAACAGAAATTTGTCTAGCAAAATGACCATTATTAATCATAAGTTACCTATTTTTCATTCTATAATGCTTCTACAGAACTCTTAAAAAGGAATGGACCAGACCAATGACCACTAATAAGATTCTTCAAATTTACCTTTGTCATAAGATTTTTTTTCCCTGTTGATATTCACAAAAACTAATGCCATCCTGATTTTTAGTAAGAGACTGTTTTTTTTCCTTGGATATTTTCAACTAGACTGAATCAGGAACACACATTCACAGGGCATGCTTCTTGAGAGGAACCTGAGAAAATCCAAAGATCCTGGGAAAGCCAAGGGAGATGAAACTTCATGATCCTCTAAGGGCATAGTCTGGGAGAAGTGTTTTAAAGCTCTGTAGGAGCTTAAGAGCAGTAGGTAGTCATCAGTAGGTGACTACTGGAATGTTTGGATGACAAACATAACAATTTAACATTTGGTGGTTAAATTAAGCCATTGTTTGCTGTGAGCTGGGAAGACAGACCATGAAAATAAATATTCAGTACCTTAACAGTTTTCTCATCTTGCTCCCCAAGTAGTTTCTGCTGGTCTTGTCAGAGACATGATACAGTACTACATGGAACCAAGGTACAAGCTAGTGCTGTAGGTCTTCTGGGCTTACTACTGCAAAGTTCAACATCACAACAAAGGATATTTGTAGCTGCTGCAAGAGTATACCCTGAATTTATAGCACAGACACCCAGAATTAAAACCAGTAATGGATGTTCTTGTACCAGACTTTCTGGGAACTGAGTGGGATCCAAAATCAAATCCACTTTAAATATACAAGTGGTCATGCACTAGGCAGTCAGCCACATCTATACTACCTATATCAATAATAATTATACTGTCAAGTGAAAAGACTTTGGATAAGAACACAGACTGGATGTAAGGTAACATTACGTTTTCATATGTATTATTTGCTATGATATTCACAATTAATTGTATATATTAAATCTTACATAGAAGCTATATTACTTCTACAAAGATAGGGAGGGAAAGTTCCTGCTTTCCATAAAAGGAAGGAAAGGAAGCTGGAGAAGATGAAACATTGATTTTGGATGAATATAGAATTCAGTCACATATGCAAATCATATAGAGATAGAGGAATATTCAGTGTGGGTAGGTAGCAGCAGGCAGAAAAGCAACCCTCCTCCACAACAGCTCTAAAGCAAAACAACAAAACACAGTTCAGCTCTTCCTGCCTTGATAAGAAGAAAGGCCATCTGGAGATTTTCCATGGGTAAGAAGACTTTTTTGTTAAATTGAGAGACTAGAAATACCAGGAGAGACCAGGAAAGAAAGTCAAGTTCAAAACACAGAGTGAAATTTAGTACTGGCAGACACTGCAGCCCCACATAAGTACTGGTCAAAGTCAAGACAGTAGCAGAGTCCTCTGCATGGAGGCAAACAGGTAGCTCCTCCTTAGTCCCATTGGCCTTAAAACCTCAGCTGGATGTACCACCTGCACAGACGCTGCACCTCTCTTTTACTCATATATGTATCTTTCCATAATCACCTCCTTTCATTTACCTATAACCTCTATTCTCATACAGACACACCTATTCTTTGATCTTCATTCAGGTCTTTCCCCCACTCACCTACATTTCTCATTAGCACAGACAAGATGCATCTGACTAGAGGAAGGGTTTCTGTCTGAAATGGGAGTTCAGCTATGTGAAGGAAGAGGCTGGGGTTTGCGGAGAGGAGGAGATTAACATTGTTAACAATGCAGTAGCTTTGGGAAGCGGATACATGTCTGAGTGGGGAAGGAGGTGGGAACAGTTAAGTGGGGAGAGCTACAAAGATATTTTCATACAGGTGAAGATAAACACAGTAAAACTATTAAAGTCTAATTTTGGAAAAACTTCTTAGAAGCTATTCCCGGCTAATTATTCTCCAGTAATAAGTGAATAGAATAGTAAATGTTATTAGAATAATTTACTATTCATCAAGAATAACAAATGAATAGAATAATTCATTATTCCCACATCCTTGTTCTTTGCAAGCTCTGGCAAGCTGAACCAGAGCACCAGGAGGAGCGTCTCAGGAAGAATAGGGAAACAATGCACATGAAACTTGGAAAAGAGGTTTTAGTTTTAGGTGAAAAGTTCATGTATCCAACAGAATTTTATAACTGTGCTACAGACAAGAACTACCTTTTAAGCCATGTATATCTTACCGTACTCCATAAAATTCACTTGGATTGTTAAGCATAGAGATCCAAAACTACGGAATAGTGCTATGATGTTTTCATGCAGGTAGTATTTTTTTCAAAGTTATTTCAGTATTTCCCAGACACACTTTTGTTAGCATAAGCAGGTTGAGCAAACTGATATGGTATTGGCAGACAGAAATAAAAAAATACAGCCTACCTCCAATTCTCTTGTCTTCCTGGCTTCTCAGATTTTATACAGCTATATACATTTTATGTACTTTATATAAAAAATATATATATATACATATATAAAATACACAGAAAGTCTTTCACCAAAGAACATACAAACCCTTTCTTTTCTCACATGCTCCCCAGACAGCTTTCCCTGCATCACAGACATAGCCATCTCCATACGCTTTCCCTCCTAGAGCTCTATTTGTTCATGCTCCATTTGTTACTCTCCAATAGCAGCCAAAGATCACAGTACAATCAAATCAACTGAACCTGTCTAGAACATCTAGGTTTGTGACAGATATTCACAACAGCAAGTATAAGTTTCTAGAACTTTCAATTTTTTGAACACAGTTTACTGGTAAGGGTCATGAAAGTTTTCTTATTACAAATTATGGCCTGCATTTTGCTTTTGGCAGGTACCAAAGCTTCTGTAATAGATGGTGCTTCTTCTGTTAGATCCAGGTTATTAGATGAGGTCTAACATCTTTTTTTTTTTTTTTTTTAAAAAAAAAAAAAAAAAAAAAGCAAAGCATACAGTGAAAGGACTTTTTTCTGATGTGGAAATATCATCTTCTTTCATACTAAATTAATATTGTTTATTACAGAAGGGTACAACAACAAATGGAGGGTTGATCAGCTTAGTGTAAGGCACTAAGCATCCATATAACCTTGGGCAAGTTATTTAATCTTTCTATGACTCAGCTTCTAAGATGTAAAATAGAAAAACTCCTCCATTATCTTACTGCCTATCTTCCTTTTTTGCCCTCTGCTTAAACTTCAAGTTCTGTGGGTTCAGGGCTATTTCTTAACAGGCAACTTGTAAGTGGACAGTCTTGCAGGGGTTCTTCTGTGAGTATAAGTCACTGCTCTCCCAGGAAGTGTCTGTGTTTTGCAATCTATTTTACATAGCAGTTAAGCAGCAGCCTTCCTCTATTCTCAAACTTCTCTAGACTATGGAAAGAGAAAATAAGACAGACCAAGATAATCATTTGCATGAAGAGCTTTAAAAGAAGATTATTAACTCATATTTGCAATATACATTGATCACTTAACAAAATATACAAGTCATGTTTGGAATATACATTGATCACTGAGAAAAAAAAAAAAAAATAACTCCTGGGACTCAGCACACTTCCATCATAATCCTGCAGTAGCTGAATAAGTGTCATAAGGCTCTATCTCACTGTTTTCTGTGCATAGGTTCTTGCAACTCTGATGAAGATTTGATCTCAGAAAAAAATCATATGTCCTTCCTGAAAATTTAATATACAATAATAATAATAATAATAATAATAATTGAAATGTTGAGGCATAAACACTTAATTTTGAACTATCCTTCCCAAACCAGGCATCTGGCTAGCCTACTACAATCGGAAAAGGACAGCAGAAAGATATAAAGAGAGACTGACACTATAAAAGATAATTTCTAAAGAAATACTTAAAATGTATGTGAGAAAAAACTGTTTTTCCAGTGATCATGAGATGGGAACCTATTCAAGCGATTAAGCTATATATGCTTGTGGAGTGCTGTTTTTTATAAGTGTTACAGAGAAATTCTGAAATCTAGGAAAATGTTCACAATATTTTTTAACACATGAACTCAGTTTGTCCCAGCTATAGAAGTGAGGTTTTTCTAGAGCAGGGTGTTTATTTTTAGTGGGAATTACAAAGAAACTGACACATTTACCCTACAGAATTTTTCCCAGTTTTGATAAATGTACCCATCATAAACCAGGACAAAAACAAAAACAATAACAACAAAAGTCCATTCATTAACATTTTCATTATTTGAAACACAAAGAATATTTCATATTAATTAAAATGCTCTGCTAATTCTTCCTATTTTTAAAAAAGTTTAATATTTTTTACTCTAAAGTATCATTTTATCTCAGTATCCTCCACAGCTTAGTGGTTTTTTTTTTTTTTTTTTTTTTAATGTAAACATGGGATGTTTGAACAAATGTTCAATATTTTATTCTTTAAAATTAATGAATCAGGAAAGTGTCTGAGCAAACTGTTGTTTAGTTTGTTTTCGTGAATCATCACCTTTTAGTAAACACAAAGTTGGTCAAAAACTTTCCTACCAATTGTACTGTTTAGCTGACTTCCCTTATTTTTTCTGTGTGGTCTGACCTATATTTTTACTCTGTGCTTCACAGAACTTTCTGCTTCAGGGTAGACTGACAGTCTACTTGATGTTATCCCTAATTTTTGCACTACAGGGATCTAAAATTTGATGATGGTTCCTCTTACTTTCACAGTAGTTAAATGACTTCTGAAAAATGAGAGTGGAGCAGGGAGGCTGAGGAGAAGCTTCCTGTAGTTCTTTGTCTTGGCAAGAACTTCCATAACATTTTTTATTATATTCCCCAATATTGAAAAATAACAGGAAATGTAAAATAAGAGCAAAACCTTAAGAACAACTCACATATTTAAGTTCATTGCATCTAGATCAAGATTACTGGGGCAAAAAAAGAATTGCTGATATGAAGATAATTATTAACCAGCCCAGAAAGTATGAGAAAATGAAAGTCTCCCACACTGTCCCCAGCGGGCGGCAAACTTAGAAAACAAAAAGAGGCAAGGTATGAAGTGTGACACAGATGTGGACTACTTTCAGGTGCACTCCATATAAAGGTTAAATCTGTGAAGGACATTCTTATCATTTTATTCTTGGAATGAATCTCAACAAAATCAGAAAAAGTAAAAAAATTACTCCCATGCTATGACTGGGAAATTCCAACTTTGGCCACTGATGGTCAGTTGTTACAAATTTAGGCTGTCATACATGAGTATTTTTGTTCGATGAGTATCTGAAATCAGAATAAGAAAACTGAGTTTGGGGCTCATTCACAGTTTTTTTTTAACCCTAGTTCCAGTACCAAAAATGATACCACTAGCTGATTTTTGATTTTGATCCTGAACATGCAGGGACCAAGTTCATATTTTTTATTTTTAGGTAAAATCAGTCATTTTTACTTTTCTTTCTTCTCTCCCCCCCCCCACTCCTCCCCCACCCTCCTTTCTAATAGAGATATATTTTACAGACTCCAAGTCTGCAAGCAGTAAAAAATAAGCACTACACCAACTTGTTTATCACAGTTATCAGTGCACTTGTTTGTGTGAGATTTCCTGTGTTAACAGAAAGGAAACGTACTAATAATAGATAGCAAATACATGTTTTTGAATTTGTGCAACTGGGCTTACTATTTATATTTTGTACAAATTAAGTAACTATATGCTTGGAAAGAAAACACTGAGAAATCCAAATATAAAGTGAAACAATGTGCTTGTCAATAAAGACGGCTTTTTACCAACAACTCAATTTCATTAAAAATAAAGAAAACACATTTAGACACCTGCAACTGCAAGATAAAAATCCATTAGTTTTGAGTAAAGGTCAAAGATGTTGTTCAATAACTTCAGAGGAAAATGTCTTAAAATAAACACTCAGTTTAACAGCAACAACAAAAATCAGGTAAACTAACGTTAAGAATTATTTTCAGCTGCTGATTGGGAATAAGTCATAAACAGTCTTTTTTCTTCTCTAATGTCTTTATACATTCACCAACAAAAATAGCTCATTGACCAAATACATGCACATTCCCCCTACTTAATGGTCTGAATAAACATCTATTTCTTAAGTGTCATAGATTTAAGTGTTTGTAAACATTTTTCAAGTAAACATTTTATGGAAGTTTTCTAGTCTAACAAATTGTGTGAGGTTGCATTTCAGCATTTAACCTGAAATCTGGCCATCTGAAAGGTTTATCAGCACACATATTATTGCCTTCAGAACATAGCAGAAGGACACAATTTACTTGAAAGTCACCTTGATCCAAATGTTAGAAGCTTTCTGCTCCACACATCAGGTATTATTTTACAATGCCTCCACAGCCCTTAGCTTTTTGATTCCGTTACCAAATTTCTTTATGGTTACTTCTCTTCCCTTTAGGCTTAGATGGATATGTGTGATCTTCCAGACACAGGGCTGAAAAAGTAGTGTTATCCACCTGCAGTTGGCCACGCAAAGATTTTATTATCTTCAAGGCAGTAAAGAATTCTCCTTAATTGATCTCTTCTAACCAAATAATTCCTAAGGTAAACCAATGACAGCTAAGTCAAAAGTCATTGTGAGATTCTATGTTAATTATCTGTGAAATAAATAAATAAATAAATAAATAAATAAATAAAACTTTCTCAGACTGGAAAAATACCTTGAGCCAGATTTTCTATTTTAGACATGTATGCTTCATACATTCTTGCAAATATATGATATATGCATGCAAATCAGATATTTACATCTGCCTACTTGAGGGTGTATATATTTGTCTATATATGTGCAAATAAGTAAGTATCCATGACTAAAACTGAAAAACAAGGAAATTAAAAAGACGTCCATGTCCTTATTCCTGAAATGAATTATTTTATATGTGTATCTCCTGAATTTGGGGCAATATTAGAAGATGATTTGCAGATTTTAACCTGGAACAGAGGATGGATTGTGGGAAATACCTAAGAAGTTTGGCTTCATTGTTGAGACTCTAGACCATGTGACCAAGGTGAATCTTCACTGCCTTATGCAAGACAAAATTCGAATCTATGGGACCAGACTAAAAACAAACAAACAAATAAAAGCAAATGCCCTCTATGTGAATTGTAGCAAATTATTTTCTGGATGGAATGATTATCTGAAAAGCCTGAGGAAACAGATGCAGCCATTACAAAAATGGTCAGTAGGTCAAAGTACAGACTTCAATTTGTCATAAATATTCATTTTTTTAGAAAGTTTTGAAGGAAGGCAAGTCTTATCATAAAGTGTTAATGAAAATCTTAAGAAAGATTCCTGCTAAAGCAGCCAAAAGGAACCATAGCAGAAGCATTTGTACATGACTGGTGAGTGGACAGACCTACACACAAAACCATGGAATCAGTCTTTCATTTTCTTCAGTAACTGTTTATACCAAGTATATCATGTGCTTTTGTGAAGTATATGACATGCTTTTAGCCCAGAAAATCTCTGTTCTTAGGGTACTTCCAAAGGAACATTTCTGTCTTCTTTAAGGCTTTTCCACCATGTGGAAACCTCACTAAAGGGAATTTAATTCTCCTGGTATTTTCTGGGAGAATTTTCTAGGAGAAGTCTCCCAGATTTATTTATTTATTTATTTATGGTGAGAAAATGAATAAGACTCTCTTTCCCCTTTTAAAGCAGAATCTGGACGGTAGAAATAGTCAAAAGATCCCTTCTGGAGAACTCAGTATATTATTTAGCCTTGAATACCAAGATAGTCTTCTCCTATTGCTGTCTGCTTCTTCTCTCCTCCCAGTAGTCCCTTAGCCCAGAAGAAATGACAGTGAAAAGGTAACAGAAATTAAAATCAATTCTCAACACATTTGAATAGTAAAAATGGCATTTGAACAGCAATACAGATAGAAAGAATGCTTCTGAGATCTATCTAATTGTGGTAAAGGCTTTTTAATGAGAAATGGTATGTCTCTGTGCTGTTTCATAATTTACTGTGCCATTCTAGATGCCTCTATAACTTAAATAAAATAAAATTTTAGTAGGATTTTGAACACTCCCTAAGTTAACAGGTAAGTCAATTTAATGTCATAAAAAGAGATGTAACTCCAGAGATTTTAAATAATTTAATCAGGTGTAACCATTTCTTCTAAAGTTCTTTGGTATTTTCTATCAGGCTAAAAAGCACTACAGCGTATTCTAATGAATGGCTACAGGCAGCAGCAATGACTGATTTCTTTTCATGTGTCTGTTGCAGAGCAGTAGTCATTCTGCACAAGCCAACACAGGCTTGGGAAATTCTGAAGAATCATGTGCACTGACCAAAAATTGCTCAGATTTGGCTTTTGCTTCTCAACTGTAGTGAAACCACTAATTTTGATGGGAAAGGGAACATACTTTCTTTTTTACGTAAGTTTTAGATTTCTTCTATTTTGAAGTAGGAATTTGCTTTTACTCCAATGTTTATAGCTGAAAGTTTGCTATTGATTTTAACTAGAGATTACAGCTTTTTTGTTGTGTTTGTTTGTTTGTTTGTTTGTTTCAGTTTCCTACAGGTACTTCACAGAATCATAGAACAGTTTGTGTTGGAAGGACCCTTAAAGATCATCTAGTTCCAGGCCCCCTGACATGGGAAAGGATGCCACCCGCCACCCATTAAAACAGGTTGCCCAGGGCTTCATCCAGCCTGGTCTTGAACACCTCCAGGAATGGAGCATCCACAGCTTCTCTGGGTAAGAGCACTGGGCATGTGAATGTCCAGAAAATAAATAAATAAATAAATAAATGACACCCATTAATCCTCTGATTTTGGGGAAGGAAAAAAAATATCAGATTTACCCTCCCTCCCCTGATAGCACTCCCATAAGCTCCTTAGCACCCTTGTGTTAGCTCCTTGTTTGCCTTTGGTGATGGACAATAAATAAAGTTTGAGATTTCTCCCATTTGCCCTACAATATGCTCTGCAGTAGGCGACAGTTATCACCAGTGCTGCTGTAGTCTTTTGGCCATATTCATTGCTCAAGGCTCGTGAAATACAGATCAGTTTTTATTGTTGTTGTTGTTGTTGTTGTTTTTTCCTCAAATGAAATGAGTTTGTGTTTATTTTGTACTATACTGTGCACCCTCCTACATGCCCACCCACTGCCTGCCCCATGTGGTAACACAGCAGAAGAACAAGGTTTGCTGTTGTCCTGGGAGTTTATTTTATGTTTGTTATTGCTAGTTTGCATTTTATTAACCAGGACTTGGGGGAGACATTACATCACTGATATTTGTGATTCTATTGCAAGTTTCTCAATATTTAACCCCCTTTTTTTTGTGGGGGAGCAAAACTTGGGAATGTTAAAATCTCAAATACTGGAAGGTTAGTCTAAAAGAGTGTACATGCATACATACACACAAACAGTTGTATTGCTCTTTTAAAAACCATGCCACTTTTTAGCTGATCTCATCATATAAAAACTTGATTTGTGATTTTGAACATTTGTGTTTGGCAATGTGAGATAGTTGGGCAGAAACTGCATAGTTTTTATTTCCTTCCAATAGGTATAAAATACAGGAAAAGGAAACATCATTTGCATAAAATAAGAACATGTAGTAAAGTTAATCTGAATCATTTAAAATCCTTTTTTTTCCCCCTTATTTTCCCTATTATACCTTCTTTATCTCTGTACCAACTGATTTCTGCCTTTATTTGCATCCTAAATGAAGGAAGGAAATTCAAGTAGTCTTCCAAGAAACCCAATCCTTCAAAAAAAAAATTACTGCTTGGAGCTCATATAGTTGCTCCAACTTTCTTATTCGAGCTGGGCAAACTCCAAAGTCTTCCAGGTTTACTAAGCACTAAAAACTCATTATCTACCCTGAATTAAAGTTTACCCTGTCTCTTATATGATTGCTATACATTGAAGAGTAGAGTGAATGGTCATATTTTAGTCATGATGTTATCCCTTCAGTTTTTTGACTTTACCTTAAAATGTTACCTTAATTAATTTTGATGAAAGAAATTTACAGCTGCAGTTGTTTTGCTTCTTTAAGAAAGGGGTTTTGATTGGCATTTGTAAGGGAAGGTGGATTTCAAACAATATTTAAAGAGCAAATGTCTCTTATATAACTCGAAGTCTAAAAATGGAAACAGTTTTTAGTTATTAATACGGAATTTTTAGAGCATGAAACAAATGGATCCTATCATGCATGAATCAGTTTGAACTACTGAACATACCTTTTATTCATTGCTGCATAAATTTTCTGTGACTGATTAGGATTTGTAGTGAACTAAAGAAAAACCCAAATGTCTATAGGAAATATATAAAATGTTGCTTAAACCTACTAGTTAGTCTTATGTATATTCTCATTACACACCCTAGTAGCAATGAAATGGGAGGAAGGGACATTGATACTGTGGTACTTTGTGGTACTTAGTGGTACTTTGTCTTTATGAACAAATACATGTTTGACAGAGCACCAAGAAAGTACCATTTATATCTTCTAAAAGATTTTTCAGTGTTTGAGTGTTGTTTACACATACCTCCATTTGTAAATTTTTTCCTGACCACAAGGTTGGACTCAGTGATCTTAGATGTCTCTTCTAACCTAGACTATTCTGTGATTCTGTGATTCCGTGAAGGTAATGAGAACGTAAGCCAACAAGAATGAGACCAATGCACTTAATACTGGGTGCACAGAGTGTGAGCTCAACACATCACTAGGTGGATTTATGAGCCCTGTCAACACTGTTCTGTCAGCTTGTTCTTGAGGGCCATGATCATCCTTAGGCATAAGCAAAGTAAAAGTGCCCCAGGCTGAGGGACCCTGTCTATATCTATGCTGCATGACCTAGACAAAAGTTGCTTCAGACATGTTGATTATTTCACAAGCCTTTCCAGCACCCTTGAGAAATCTCAGCTAGTTCTTGAGATGTACCCCACTTGTGATCCCTCAGGCAGTCTGCTGTAAGGAATTCTGTCTGCCTCTCACCATTATCTACCAGCTTTTCTGATTATCAGGAAAATGTGGGAAGGAGGGAGAAAACGTGAATCCAGACCTCTAGGCTATCACCCTTCTCTAGTTTCCACGGAGCTGTCTGTACCTGTATCTGGCACCATACAATAAAACAGCATAACAAGTACCTGCCTCACAGGCTTAGCCTGCCTGAATCCTTGATGGAACACAATGGTCTTTCCCACTGGAGATAGGACTACCAACATATCCCACAATTACCCAAGATCACTCTATAAGTGAACATCTTGAAGAAAGTGTTGTGGCTTGGACTAAAACTATCAGAGCTCACAGGTGTCCTTGGCAAGGCTGGGAGAGATGGAGGAACCTTTTGGAGCTCATGGGGAAAAAAAAAAAAATGTAAATTTGAGAAGCAAGGTACCTCCAAGGGTACAAAATCAGATCAGACTTGGTTTGTGGGAAATAGGGCTAGCATGGCAACCAGGAGCTAAAGAAGAGGGAGGAATAAGGAAGTAGCTTGGATGATAGGAGACAAGGGGATGAGCAGGGACCATTCAACACTTTAACTACAAATAACTGCTGCTCTTCTCCAACAGTGTATCCCTGGGTTTGGAGCCTGGCTGTAGGCAGACCTCTTACCATTTCAGAACTGATGCACCTCACCATGCCCCTGCTGGGTTTGGAGACAGGTTGGCTGACACACTACAAGCCTGCGGTCAGCCGCCACCATGAGATAAAAGGGCTGCCAGCCTGGGTCAGGGAGCAACACTGTTGAGGAGAGCTCAGCATTGGCCGGTGGCAGGCCTTGTCCTGAGAAGGCAAACTGGGGTCACCTGTCAACACAACACTGTAGAGCAGAGCCCAGCATTGATTGGTGGCAGGACTCATCCTGAGAAGGCAGAATGGGGTCACCTGTCAATGCATGGCAGGAGGCCTAGGGGTGTGAGGGTAAAGAGGGTGAGGAGGCCCTGCCACCACTCAAGGTTGAAGAAAAGGGGGATGATGCCCCTGCAGCTGTGTGGTTCTGTCCACACAAGGGTCCTCTCCCAACTCTGGTGGTGGTCAGTCCCACTGATTTTCAGAGGGATTCCTTGGCAGCGTATTTGGAGGACATCCAGCCCAGCATCCAAGTGGCATTACCAGCGGTTGAATAAATTCCAAACATAGGCATTTTTCCAAGGCACTACATGCTTCCAGGTGTACTGGCCCATGCAATAATCACCACTGCCCTGCAGGGCCAGTGTCAGTTGCCTCAGGCAGGGGTCTCATACAAGACGGGATGAGGTCAGTGTTTTTTTTCCCCATAGTACTTTGGCCACATGGCTTTGAAAATGTCCCTAAGTCCTACCCAAAAAGTGGGCAGTCAGGTGGCTTGGCAACAAGTAGCCAGTCACAGGGTGCTCTTAGAAGACAGTGCAGAAGCAGCCATGGAAATCAAGGTATTAAGACTAGCAATCTGAGGATGTTCTTTTTGTGTGTGTGTGTGCAGAAAAGGTCTTCTCTTTCCCTAGCAAGTAAAAAGCAACATATCAGGTACATGGAACTGTCTACAAAAAAAATTCTTTATTCCTTTACCCACTGAAAACTTTACATATGTAACACAGTATAGTATATACACTTGCAAAACATATATTAGTCATTCACAGAATAATGAATTAATTAAAATCAGAATGTTTCTGATTTCAAGATGAAGCAGTCCTATTTGTGTTTTTTGTTTGAAGGGAAATGCATAGGTCAGATATTATATCTGGGATTAACATTAGTCTCTCAGTTTCACACATAGATTAAAATCTTAATATTTTGTGGCTAAACCTCACTGCCTCAAAAATCCCCTTTATCCAGTCTCAGTTGTCCTTCACTGCTTTTAATATGCTCAAGTCATCTGCAGAGAACCTAGAACTACCAACAAAATTCAGATCTGGGACTTCCTATTATTGTGCCTGTGTTATAAAATACAAAACCTATTGGAAGAGAAAAATATGCTGAGGAGCAGCAAAGGGAAATTTTCTGCTAATTGTTCCATGAAACACTCCTATGAAAAGATATGTTGGGCTAGGAAATAAATGTTAATGCTTTACAAGTGTAAAGAAGCACCCATAACCTGTATTTCTACAGTAAGGAATGAACAGCAAATGTAAAAATTCCACAATGTAAAACCTTTTATACTGTCAACCACTCTATGGGTGGCACCATGCCACTTGTTTTTTCAAAACTTTTGTAGAGAAAACAAGTTTTCTCTAATGTAGCATATTAACATGTATACAATAACCATCGATTCTTCTGTACAGGCTGCACTCTTGCAAATTAACATTTCCTGTAAAATAAAGATCCACCAAATAAAGAAATCTGGCAGTGTTCCAAATGAAATGTAGTATAACTTTTCAGAAATAAAAGAAATGCAATTGCTAATAAAACCTTTTCTAGCACTAGGTTTTTCTAGCACTAGGCAGATCAAGTTTAGAGAAGGAAAAAAAAAAAACAGTTAGGAAATGAGCAGGAGTATCATTTTATTTCTGTTTTGATTTATGATCTGGGTATTTAAAGAAACGGTCTTTTTCCTGAAAATCAAGAGGAAGAGAAAAGATGGAAAAAAGCTATAGTCAGTTCAGGCAATGCTTTTGTAGCTCTTTTGCTGTGAAAGCATGAAATATTAGGCTGAGATATTAGGCTGAGATGTTAGTTACTATCTTGAAATACCCCAAACTTTTTTCTTTTTTTTTTTTTTCCCCTCTACCTTGTGGTTACCTCAGCTGAATACCCTGGAATAAAATATCTTTCATCTTCGAGTGTTTTGCTATGAACCAATATAACCAATTTATTGTTACCATATCTTTTCTTCCTTTCTTTTTTTTTTTTTTTGGTAAAGAAGATATAGCCCAATATTTTATGTGTAAATGGTTCAAGTCTTCATATCTGTGTCTACATGGACTTAACGCATAGGTAATAAGCTAAGGAATAGAGTAGGTTAGGAAAAATAAACTGGAAAAAAAATCCAAAGCATATGCTTAATCATCTGTTTCTGAAACTAACTTGATTTTATTAATTGATTTAAATAAAATCAAGGTTTTAAAATCTCATTGGGAGCTAAGTATTTAAGACATTTCAGAATTGAACTACTTTAAATGTTCATGTATTGGAAAAATTCAGGAGAAATATATCATACTGCACCTTTTTCTCAAAAGTCTGTTACTCAAGGAAAACCAGATATTAGTCAGCATGAAAGACAATACTGCCTTATGCCATATTTTCATTTGGTCTCTTTTTGTTCTTTTTTTTTCTAGGCAGTTGTTTCTTGGTTTACATGAAGTACTTGTATTATTTTTTTTGTGAGAAACAGGTGTGTTTACTTCATGCTGATTTAGGATTGAATCCTTGGTTTGTAGTAAAGAGTTCTATGCCAGAAAACTATGATATGACATTGTCAAGCACATATCTAACTGCTTTTTGTGGAAACATGACAATTTCTGAGTTTTCTGAAGAATGCAAATTCTTTAATAATACTAAGGAATAATTTACAGACGTATTACCATGGATCAAATTTTTCACCATTCTTAGCATTCTAAGCATTGCATTTGTCATCCTCTCAATTTATTACTGCTAGGTTGGTAATATTTAGTATAGTTATCACACCTACAATAGTACAGAGCTTTTTTCAGAAGCAAGTGAAAGACATTACATCGCTCTCTCAACTTGAGGTCAGTCATCTGAACTTCCCAGTTCTGATTTCCCTATCTTTATTCTAACTATTAAACTTGCCTTTAATCCTGATGGTTAAAGTCGCCATCTTAACTTAAAATGTAACACACCTTGCAGTAATGGAACCAAATCTAGATGACACATTGTCTTTAGCCCCAATTCCTGACCTAGCAGCCCACCTCTCCTTTCCCTGCTTTATATAAGCTGAAGAACTTTTTTGCCTGAAGATTCTGCCTTTGAGGCAGATAAAGATCCAAACCACCACAGAAAGCTTTGTAATGAATGCCAACACCTTGAACTACACTCAGGAACTAATTAGCAGTTGATGTAGTAACAAGTCAAGAAGCTGTTAATTCACACTAAAAAAAAAAAAAAAAAAAAAAAAAAAAAAAAAAGTGCCAACCCTACCTGCCTACCTGAGTAATTCATTGTCAACACACTCAGTCAGGCAGATGTTTACAACTTTACAACTGGCATGCACATAAAGACATAGAGTGTGTGCATGCACATATATACGCACACATCTGTCATACAGTGTATATATATAAGTGTTTAAGTTTACAGATGATACTATCTCACTAAAGAAAAACAAAGTATAATTTCTTGAGTAGGACTTCCCCCAGTTTAGGAAAACAGCACTTTTCTTACTGGAAAGGATATACAGATAATGGACCTGTTCATCGTTAGGATCCTGCAGGCATGACTGTATGTCATTGAGGAACACAGTAACTACTGTAGGTCATATATAAAGTTTACACCTTTATTTCCAGAAATCAAAAGAAGTCAGTCTTCTCTTATGTTTTTTTTTGAGAGAAGATCCTCTCCATGAAGAACACATGCCAAATGACATGGAGATAATACATAAAAGGATTTGCTGCATTAGCATAAAATTGAGATTGGTCATGTCGTCTCATGACACTGCCAGGTTATGCAGGTTCGATGTGCTCTACTATTTCATTTACAGTTCTGTAGTTGCTCATAATTTCAGATGGAGCACAGCAATATTTCTCAACAGGCCTTGTGCACTGTGGTCAGACACCCCATGGTGTATTGTTCTGTTGACATGCTCCCTGCTCCTCCAAGGACCTTGGGAGTTTCTCTGTACTATACTCCAAATTCCTTTCAGAGAGTAATGCATTTGCATGGCTTAGGATCAAGACAGGTATTTCCTTTTGCTTTATCTATGTTAACACCTTTTTCAAAGAGTGACTACGTAGCATGGAGAGCACACCAGTGAACAGCAGTCTCCCTGACTGACATATAAACAAATTGCCACCAGCAAATCTATACTCAAATGACGGTCTGCACGTCAGGGCACTGAGGGCTTACAAGATAACTGAAAACACATAATTCCTGCTCCTACATATTTTCTTCAAGTAACCATACTACATGATATATCGCTTTCAGAGTCAACCAGCTAAATCTGAATTGTGCTGCAGGTAATCAGATCTTCAGGATGTCAAACAATTTCCTAGAACTGTGCAGAGCTCCTCTTGGAGTGGTAGTGACAGAAATCTGCATATGAGTTCCTCTTGGCTTGAAGAACCTCTCAAAAATTATTTTGCTACTTATCAGTATTCTGGTGCTTAGTTTTCTGCAGGTATGTAAATCATCAAATTTTGTTAGTGACAATGAGCACAGTTCTGAAGAAGATACTGTCCTCCTACATCATAAAAGCAGCACAGAGAGACATGTAGATCCACACATAGGTAGTTATGAAAGTGTTTGCATAGGTAGGATTATATAATGCTGGAACAACTGATGTGACATAGGCTTTTTCTCTATAACTTCCATCAGGCTATTGTATTTCACAGATACATAAAAGTGATAAGCCACAACACTGCAAGGCTTGATTAATTGGAATTAGATTACTATTCATGTTGAGGTTTTAGAAACTTTCTAGGTAGAAATATCTCAAGAAGGTCTCAAAAATTTTTTTTTTTGAATTTGAGAAATGGAATTCCTGCTATGACAGCAAAAACTTTAAGGCATTGTTCTTTCCTCTAGTCTACCTAAAGATCCAAATCATCTTTTGTAACCTTGGCTCATGAAGCTTTTGCTGGATACTTGCACAATTAAGAACACAAGAACATCAGTATCAGGGTGAAAGCCATGTTTCTGAAATGTCCAATTGGAGATGTTCTGGGAAGAGAATAAGAATAGGACAAGCCTACAGCGATACTTCCCCTTGTAGCTCAGGGATATCTTCATGCTTGAGAAAACTCAACAGTCTTATTTCATGCCTTTGTCCAACTGACATCTGAATTCATGTAATTTTTTAACATACACAATGTTTTGTGCCATGGAGTTTCACAATTTAAGTATACACTGTGTGAAAAATTATCTCCTCTTGATTTGATTTCAATCTGTTTTCTGCACAGGAAGAAATGAGGTCTTTATACCCCAAGTGGCTGTGGAATAAAAATAGTGTATTTGAAAGATTTAGGAATAGAAGAAAGATACTGAAGCTAGAAGTTGAAAATAATTTATTTTCTCTGGTGATATGAATTTGTTTTCCTTTTTAATTACTTCAATAGGACCAAAAGATATATGTTTTGCAGAGATTGGAGCAATAAATAAGTATCTGCTAAGAATTTTCCCTAAATATTTTATTTGGCATACTATAGCATAGCTGGAACTATTCTGCCTTCTCGAGAAGGAAGATATGGCACCATGATACACTATCAGCCACGACCAACTGTAGTATGGATACATGAACACCCTGCTTGTTGAAATTATAAAAGAAGTTCCTGGTTGAGCTCTAGGATTTAAGTAACATGACTTTTTAGTTGGGTTAGAACATTCTTAGAGCAGTATAGGACTCTCTAGTAAGCAAAGAACTGACCCCAAAGCCCTGTGCAAAGAAGTCCTTTGCAATAACCTGGGATGACCTAGGAAGCTATTAGTTGTTCTGTAACAAGTATATACCCATTTGTACTTTGCAGAGGTCAGTCTAGCAAGCATCTCAGTAAACACATTTGCAAACTCGTTTTAGTACTTCGCATTGAAATGTCAGAAGATTTGCAACAAATAAGCATTCACTATGAAGAGAAAGCTCTTCAACACGAAAGAACTCAAGTTAACTTTCCACAGATAATAAAGAGTACCACAGACATTGCAAACAAGGACTTGATCTTTCTCTTTTGTTCCTGCTAGGAACCTGACCACAGATTTGCTGCAAAAACGAGTAAGGCAAAGATTTTCATCTTTGCTAGTCATTAATTCCCAGTTTCAGTCCAAAAGAATCTAGAATGCTATATGTAGAAAAGTATATCCATCTATACGGCTATCTGTATGCTGGGTCAATACAATATTCCCTTTGTATGTTTTAACATCATTTGTTTCCTTTGCTGGTGCAATGATTTTGTTATTGTTGCTGTCAGTAGCAAGGGTGATAATGGATTTGTTATTCATAGAATTATCTATCTATGACTGGAAGCAGACCTGACTGTAGCACTCGTATTTCTATAATATATCTATAATTATGCATTCAAGAAATTTGACAGCAAAATGTCAAAACAAAAGCAGATTTGCTCTGTTGAAGGTACTTGAAGACAAACAGTGTTACATCAGAAGCTTGTATCTGGTTCAAACAGGCTATTTACTGTGGAATATATATATATATATAAGTATACATATATATATATATATATATGTATATATATATCCTTTTGAATTACTTTCAGCCTTCCATACCTCACATTAAAAGTCTATTGTGGCGCCCTGTCACTTGTTCATCAGCACAGTAGGCAAGACAAACAGGAGTCACCAAAAGAGTTAAAGGAAATGATCACTTCAAAAGACTGATTTCCTGTATCTTTGAAAAATGAGGGTTTCCTTCAGTAGCATTGAATAGTTACAGCTGAGTACATTTCCTACTTTACAGGCATTGCTAACACCCATGTGAGACATTATTGATTTTCACACAAGAGAATGTGTCCTTGCTTATTAGAGCTAAAGTAGTGTTTACGGGAGACTATACCAAGCTCCAAAAAGAAGCCATGATAAATTCCCTTGTTCTTTATGAGGGACAATATATTCCTTTCCCTTACTCTCCAATACCGACAGTCTGACAGCTTTCCACATCAATGTTTATGAATCATTGAACTGGCAGTGGGAGTTAGTTCTATGAAAAAATTAGAAGGTGATGCATTTCAGATTATGGCTGAAAGTAGAGTTTAATTGTTTACCTAAGAGGAAGTTAACACCAGCAGAGTTTTGATCATTAAAAGACTTTAGGTTTAATGAATTAAATTTTTCAGAAAGATACCATTTCAGTACCTTTATTGCAATGACTATAACAAAATTGCTGTTAGCACTAAAATCAGACTGAATCTTTTTTTCTGGAGCTTTTAACAGAGGTGGTAAGAAAAGACTGACAGAGAAATAATGGTTTCTTGCTACAAACACAGGTGTGACTTCTGTACCTGCACTGAAGGTTTACAGCAGGTCCACGTGTAAAGAGGCATCTGAGCATTCAGTCTGGAAAATCAATGGTGGCTGTCACACAGCATTCTCTCACTTCACCTTAATTCTTATTTTCCTTCCAACAGTTGGTAAGTCATCTTTTTAATGGCTCACCACAGTTTTAATGCACAACTTCAGACCAAATTGTTTGAAACCATGACTTAATTCATGGAATCTATTAAAAAATGTGTTGACAGCCTTCATTCCAGGAAGAAAATGTTAATTACTTGTATCACAGTAGCACTCAAGATTCAGGCCATATTGCCCTAGATTATAGATATGCATAGTTCTTGTATCTGACTGTTTTGTTGTTTTTTGTTTTTCTTGAAATTTATTTGACTAAAGTAAAGCACTTCCACACTTACTTTGCACACTTTAGAGCTAGCTGCTATTATTGAATGAATGAGGAATGATGCCAAAGACAGGTTAAGTGAACTATCTAAGATCACAGAGAGGTCTGTGACAAATCAAGCAATCACTAATGACGGTGTTTCCTGAGTCCTTCTCTGGCACAATAAGTATCACCTTTCTGAGGACATAATAGCTATATGATAGCAGAGAAATCATATGATGGAGAAACATGATTTTCAAAAACTGACTGTTCCTTTCTGATGTTTTGTATTCTGAAGCTCAGCTTGGAGATATCGTTGGGTTTCAGTCTAAGGAAAAAATACTCAGCAAAAGTACTCACCACATTCAAAATGCTTCAGACTGGGCATTTAAAATCTGGGGCACCCTGAACAGTGACTGTTTGTGAACATTTGCTCTTACAACTGTGATTTGACCTATATAAGAGAGTAATTCAAAAAAAAAATAAAAATGTCTGGAATCTTATTTTGTTCAACAGATCTGTAACTGATATGGGCTAATGAAATATCATTCACCATAGTTCCTAGCCAGATTCACAACAACTTCTTGGTCCATCTGTTCACTGAAGACACAGCATTTTACATATTTGTACCCATATTTGTAAAGTCTGTATTCAACTTCCTCCACTATATTTATGGTCCTTTCTCAGTCAGAAATACAGAAACAAATGGATTCAGGAAATAGAAAATAATATAGGTTGGACAAAATATGAACATAATCCTCCTAAAAAAAATAAATGAATAAAAATAAAAAATGAATGAATCTTTATAGAATAATCTTTTGCTATTCAAAAATACATATTTATGTGACTTCAGAGTTCTTGCTGTTCTATCAATAATGAACCACAAATAGCTAAAGTGAACAACACATGAATAACGAATAGGCTAAATATTAATCATTCAAAATATTCACTAAGCACTTAGAATTTTTAACTACTTTAAAAGAATGACAATTTTGTCTGTAAATGTCTTAAGCAAAAAGGAAATGAAATGAATAAGTAAGGAATTTATTTTATGCAGTTTCAGTGGATGGTTATTACCAAGCTTTTACATATATGGTTTTCTTCCAAATAACATCTGAATTTTGGACCAATAATCATATTTTTAAATAGCCTGCTCATATATTTATTAAGATTTCTGATGAGTAAGTTGTGTTTCT
Source organism: Heteronetta atricapilla (assembly GCA_011075105.1). Classification (NCBI taxonomy): domain Eukaryota; kingdom Metazoa; phylum Chordata; class Aves; order Anseriformes; family Anatidae; genus Heteronetta; species Heteronetta atricapilla. The sequence continues at coordinate 38,524,214 of CM021732.1, read as the reverse complement.
CTGTTTGTAAGATATAGTAAAGGCAAGGACGCTTTAAATTCTTTTTTGTTTGTTTGTTTGCTTGCTTGCTTTTTCACACTGCCATTTAGTGTATATTTAAATGAAGCCCTAATATTTAAGAAAATGTGCAGAGTCATAAACATTTGAAGTTTTCTATTGATTGAAAGGATCTACATGCAAGGGTTAAGCTTGCCTTAAGCACAGTGACTGTTTTATTTTATTGCCTTAACTGCCAGGAAATGAAGCATGATTATAAAAGACTGATGGAAAAAAAAAAAAAAAAAAAAAAAAAAAA
>CM021732.1:38478450-38518919 GCA_011075105.1 Heteronetta atricapilla | reverse complement strand
AAGAAAGAAAGAAAGAAAGAAAGAAAGAAAGAAAGAAAGAAAGAAAGAGAAAGAAAGAAAGAAAGAAAGAAAGAAAGAAAGAAAGAAAGAAAGAAAGAAAGAAAGAAAAGAAAGGCAGAAAAAGAGTATGAAAGAAATAGTGCAGAACCACAATGCAAGTGTGTTATAAATACACAGCAATAGGCTTTACTAACTACAGAAACAATTTAAAAAAAAAGGAAACAAAAAACTTTTGAGTAAGCAGGGAGTAAAACTGTAAGGGTATCATGCAGACCTTCCATAGGAAGTATGTCATTTCTCTTTAGCAAATAACTTTCCTGCAGTGCCAGATTCTGTCTTATTGAATCAAATTAGTAACATAAATTGCACAAACATTTGTCCCTACACATATTGTTACTTTGACTGTTCCTTTTATCTAGTCAGATACCACAAACTTTGACAAGTTTATTTGTGCTCACTGTGATAAGTTCTCTAGTAGTGTACATAAGTGTACATATTTGCCCCAGTAGAGAATTTGTTATCTTATGTCAGGCACACTTGTTTTCATGTAAAGCTTCTTTACAAGTCTATCCAACGAAATGATCTCAGGAAATTTTCCTTCTATTCTTTTTTCCTAGTGCCATAGCATTTCACCTCATAGGCAGTATGTTAACTCTTCTTAACTGTCTCAACAACATGCATCCAATTGGTTTTTCTGCCTGAAGGCAAAATCCAGCAATCAGTATTACTCAGACAAAGCTCACATTGAAGTGAATAGGGGTGTTACTCACATATGGCTAAAAGCCCCCTTGTCTGGTTATGCAAAGAACTGATATACAAGGTGGGCCAAGTTTTCAGTCAGAACAAATCAGTGTTCTCCACAATGGAACAGAATTAGTGTACATCAGCCAAGGAAGCGGTGTTACATGTGCAGCACTTTCATAATAAAAAGGCGATATTTGTTACATCAGAAAACAGAGTTAATTCTACAGTGACCTTGTTAATTAAAGAAAAAGAACAGAATCTTGAGGGAAAAAAAAAAAAAAAAAAAAAAAAAAAGCCATTGCACCATGTTTGGTTCTTCTTTTGTCCAAATGTTGCATCTAGTTATGACAAGAAAATATATATATATATTTTTTTTTCACAAAAAAAGCAAGTCTCATACAAGATTCACTCCTGTCTCTATTACATAATACGTCAGATTCCTAATAATTTTCTTTTGCAGTAACATACTAATGGCTGTGTTGCATCTTATGATTTAAGCTTGTTGCATCTTATGTTTAAGCTTCAGAGATGGCTACAGTCTGCTTGAGAAAAGGATTAGAAAGAACGGCACTTGAAGCTGGTGTGCAATATGAGCACTATCTAGTGTAACAGAGAGCATGTCAGACTGGTAAAAAAGAGAAGCAAGGCAGGCTGACAGAATCAAAGAGAATAAACCAAATTCAAACATCTATGTGCTATCAAGTATTCTGAAACAAGCAGTCTACAACTTCCTTGCGAGGGCAAGTGGCAGGTGACCTATTTTCTGTAAACACCAGTGATAGGACCCACAGGAACAGTGTTAAGCTGAGGCAGGGGAAGTTTAGGCTGGACATCAGGAAGAGGTTCTTCACTGAGAGGGTGGTCGTGCCTTGGAACGGGCTCCCCAGTGCCCGTTCCACTGCACCAAGCCTGCTGAATTTAAGAAGCGATTGGGCTGTGAACTTAGTCACATGGTCTAAAATTTTGGGTAGATCTGTGTGGTGCCAGGAGTTGGACTTGATGATCCTTATGGGTCCCTTCCAACTCAGGATATTCTATGATTCTATGATTTTAAAACAGTTTTAAAAGTTTGCCAAGAATGTTAAGCTATTTGTCAAGCTTCAGTAATTTATGTGCTATTTGTTTAGATTAGAAAAAAAAAAAAAAAAAAAAGAAATGAGATGATGTCCTAATAATTAACAATTAATTTCTTATGTACATGTGATTACTTCATTATCACTTTTTTCTATACCACAAGGTTGTCTTATGATTACCTATAATGGAAAACAATTACAAAGCACTAAAGATTGTTTCCATTGATACCTACTTCTGATAAATTATCCTAATTTAGGAAAGTTATGTTGGGGACTGAGTTCCTCTGGCCTGAAATGTATGCACCCCAATGAACCAGTTGGCCATGTAACATGTTTTCAAAGAGCTTTTTAAAGTGGTTATACGGTCTGATGATATTTTAACCCTTCTCTCTACAACCAGTAATTATGATAAGGTTCTTTCTACAGTTGTTGACACAGATATTTGACTCTGCTTTGAGCACAAGAGGTTGAACTAAATGATCTGTAGAGGTCCCTTCCAACCTCAACCATTCTGCAATTTTGTGATCTTTTCAAAGGAATAGCTCTCTTCTTTCTAGTGTGCTCTGTTTCAGGAAAAAGTTCAGCTCAGATTTAAATGGTTTAAACTCTGCCTTTGCTCTTATATATTCTGTTATTTAATACTGAGATGTCTTTGACAGCACAATTACCTTATGAGCTTTGTATTTCTGAAGTACCTGCTCTACTGAGTTTGGCTTGGCTGTGGAATAAAACAAATAACTGTATCTGCAGGCAGGATTCTTGGATTTGAAATCCATGCTCTGATTCTTTAATTTATGTTGTATTTTATTTGTATTTGTATTTATTTGTATTTTGTATTTGTTGTATTTATTTATATTTTTGCATTTATTTGTATTTTGTATTTTATTTGTATTATTTTATTTGTATTCTATGTATTTCTATTGTTTTTTATTTAAGTCTTTATTCCTGTTTGTATCTTGCTATTTTTTTCTGTGTGACTATTCCATAGTTGACAATACTACTTAAATTCTTTATTTTCTTCTTGACTAAGAGTATCTTCAATGCATTTGCAAACAACTTCTCAAATCTTAGAACAAATGGAAAAAAAAAAAAAAAAAAAAAAAAAAGGCTCCCAGGTCTTTCATCAAGAAAACAAATTTGGAATGATCCCTATTTACATTCAATCTACATTGTCAGAGCTTTTAATGTGATCTGAGGGGTATACCTACAAAACCCTATGAACTCCATTGAACTGGACCAGTCATGTATCAATGTATGTCCCTTCAACTGTGGTACAATACTCATGTTCAAGTTGAACTGTTAAAACTTTATGACCTCAATAAAATTAACATCTCTTGCAACACCTATTTAGCATCTTCCTGGACTGCCAGATCCTTCTGGGTCACAGCTTTGCTTGGAGTCCCTTTATTCATGGAACTGCCCGACACAAGATATGAGATTATCAGCACCACAGTCCCAGACAGACTAACCCTACACCCCATCTTCTCCTCACTAACTCACCTCTTCCACTGCCTTACCAGAGGTTATGACGACTCTTCTGCAGAAGGGAAAAGCAGTTGATAAGCTATCACACTTGAAAATCAATGATGCTAAGAGCAGGGGGCACTATGGAAAGTGGTAGGGAGGGAAAGGCTTCCTTAATAACCCTGTAAATCTGTGCCTAGTCTGTCAGCAGGTTTCATCGTTTCAATTGTTCTTTGTTACAGATTTTTCTAACATACAGCTTTTAGATCTCATGTATAGAATCATAGGATGACTTAAGTTGGAAGGGACCTCAAAGATCATCTAGTTCCACCCCCCCTCTCATAGGCAGGGATGCCACCCACTAGATCAGGTTACTCAGGGTCTTATATAACCTGGTCTTCAACACCTCCAGGGATGGGGCATCCACAGCCTCTCTGGGCAACAAGTTCCAGTGCCTCACCACCCTCTGAGTGAAGAATTTCCTTCTAACTTGTAATTTAAATCTCCCCTCTTTTAGTTTAAAACCATTCCCCCTCATCCTGTCATTATCTGATTGAGCAAAGAGTCACTCCACATCTTTTTTATAAATTCCCTTCAAGTACTGAAAGGTTGCAATGAGGTCATCCTGGAGCCTTTTTTTCTGTAGGCTGAACAGCCCCAGCTCTCTCAGCCTTTCTTGGTAGGAGAGGTGTTCCAGTCCCTTGATCATCTTTGTGACCCTCCTCTGGTTCTGCTCTAACAGATCAACATCCTTCTTGTGCTGGGGGCCCCAGCCTTGGATGCAGTACTCCAGGTGGGGCCTCACAAGGACAGAGCAAAGGAGGACAATCACCTCCCTTGACCTGCGGGCCACTCCTCTTCTGATGTGTCCCAGGATGCAGTTGGCCTTCTGGACTGCAAACACACCCTGACGGCTCATGTTGATCTTTTTATCCACCAGAACACCCAAGTCCTTCTCTGCAGGGCTCCTATTCATGAGTTCTTCTCCCCATTTATACTCATGTCTGGGATTGCCCCAGAACAGGTGCAGCACCTGACACTTGGTCTTGTTGAAACCCATTAGGTTCATGTGGGACCACTTAATGTCAAGAGTGACCAAATTAGTTCTCTAATGGCAAGGGACTATTCTGTGATAATAGAGTGTGCTTTAGGTGGAGAAAACAAAGGCTTGATCCCAGTTTAAAACAATAATAAGGCAGTTTCGTTTAAGAAGCTTTATTTTGCAGGGACTGTGCTGGACAGTGCTGGACTGATGCAGAACATAAATCATATCCCATGGTAAAGAGAAACTACAATAAATAACAGATTTGCCCTCAATACCCAGTTCTCTGAGGACAGCTGCCTGCTTGAAATTTTTGTGAAAAGAAGCTCAGCAAAAATAATAATTAATAATAATAATACTGCTTTTGCAAATTTGTGATTTCTCACCAGAACTGTAGCAACTATGACCTGAGCTCATCCCCTGCCTGCTCCTCTTTATAACCTCATTTGTAGCAATCTCAGTGAAGTCAGAAAGCATTCTTATGAAGTCCAGGAAGCATCATGGGGCAGGTTGATCGCTGTTGTGCTGGCAATATCTGTCCCTGGTTATCTGTAAGCATATCTCCCTCTTTACAGAGAAGCTGGATGCTGCAGTGCTAGGCACCACTGACAGGCTTCAGCTTGGAACACAGAGATTAAAGGAAGGGATTTTCATAAAATTAGTTAACAATCTTCACTAATGACAGAAACAGAGAAAAGAAAGAGTGAGCAAGAAGAAAAATATATAGTCCTTCAGAGTGTTTTATAACTTGACTAAAGGTATCATGGATAGCAGGGACTTTACAGGCTGTCAGCATTAACATTAGCAGTTTTTAACCATGACCTGAGCTCTGACAAGCTGTTTCCACACTGTCAGTCTCTCTGCTTGAGCTGGCAAGTCATATACAGTAAAACTGTCCAGACTTTATCTGTGCAGTTACTTAAAAAGCCTATCTGGTGCATTTGCCTGTTCCACCAGTACTAAGAGAGCCTGGAAAAGTCTGAGTGACCTGTTAATCTGAGCAATCTTATTGGATAGTTAAAAAAAACATCAACATGCATCACCAGGTTGGCTTGAGAATTCTTACTGTCTTTCTACTTCGGCAGATTTTTCAGAAGGTATTTCACTGTTGCTTAGTGGATGCATTGATTAAAATACTGTTTACTTAGGAACTAAATTAAACAAATTTTATCACCCATCTAATCACTCTTCAGGATAGTCTCCCTTAGTCTCCCTTGCCTTTTGCAATGTAGAATTTAAAAGTTCATTCAAAAAAAAAAAAAAAAAAAAAGTTGATTAAAACATACCAATTATTTAGGTGCACATATGCTCTTGATTTTCAATATCATGTGATCTTTTCCCTATACCTGTGAATCCAGAAGCACTTTTCAAAATTTAGCTTTGGGAATTTCAAAATTTAGCTTTAGCTAGGGTGTGCTTGCTGGCCACATCCTGTCTCCAGAGTGGAATGACATCTAGTGTGCACACAGAATTGTATGAGGAGTGCTGAGTGTATAGGATCAGAAGACAGTGGCAGCATGGGGATCTGGCAAGGGGTCTCCAATCTGGAAAGTAAACCAGAGAACAGAAAATTCAACTTCTCTTCAATCCAGATACAACAAATAACTTTTAAATACTGTCACAAATCCTGAAATCACTCTGTTCTGCCAGTTTAAATCTGAATAAACTCCTTCCTTCTTTAACCAAAAAAAAAAAGATACTACATTTCCTAAAAGATCCATATGTTCATTAAATATAAAATTATATTTACAATTTCTAACACCACAAACCTCTGTCTGAACACTATGAACAAAGTTTTAGATTTTCGTATGAAAAATCTGAAAGTATCAAATTTTAAGGTGAAGTTTCTAGATTACAAATAAAACAAAACACCTGTGTAAAATAACATAAAAATAATCCACACTAAATCTTTATATTTCCCTCTCAAATATCTGGTTATCAGAGGATACAAGCTTGGAGCTTGAACTACAAGACAGACATTTTCTTTCTAGGTATATATGATCCTAGAATGATAGAATAGCCCAAGTTGGAAGGGACCCAGAAGGATCACAGAGTCCAACTCCTGATTCTAAGCAGAGATCTTACTATTGTGTATACAAAGCTTTCTCCATGCATAAAAACACCCTCCCATTTACCCAGCTACTCTAACTCCTCAGTATGTTGCTCTTCTTTCCTTGAAGAACTGATGCAATAAGACACCTGAGAAGTCCTTATCCAGCTCCAACATGTTAGTGGTAAAGAACCACAAGGCACTGAGACAGGGGTGGTTCTCTTGCCTTGCCCATGTAAAGAAACAAATCCAACAAATATTAGGTAGATAGATAATCTGTGCCTACCTGTAAAGCACTGAAGGCAATCCTGAATCCCTTAAATCAGTAAGCAAGAAAAATTGAAGGCTTTTTTCTTGAAATCTGCAAACTAAAATGTATGTATGTAAGCTCAATTCAAAAGAACCATGTCTGTGAATTTTGACATGATGATTACTACATACATGCATAAATTGATTGGTAGAGAGAAAACTTTGGAGCACAGATTTTTAAAAACAGAAATAATAATTCATATACTAAAGTCACAATGTTCTCTTAAATTAAATTATTTAAGCAGAGCTTCCTTTCTAAAGAAAAACTGGTGCTTTCTCATGCAGTGGCTTTACATTAAGTCTTCACTACAAAGAAAAAACTGAGAAATCAGAAATCTAAAGAGAAAAGTTATGCAAATATATGTCTTGTTTTATTTCTGTTGAATTATATTGTCTACAGCCCAAGTTTAGCACTGCTGGAGACCTTCATCTGCCCATTCCTTATGAGAAGGAAACAACAAAAAATCCTTAATATTGGTAAAATTTGGGATGTTAGGTTAGCTGCAAAGTAAATTCCTTCCTCTGTGATTTTTGAGCGGGAACATGATACTGCAGCTGCTGTGGTAGTATGTTTTCAAAGGTGTAAAAGATATTTTGTTTTGCATACTTCCACAATACAAGTCCTGATCCATCTCACAATAGAAGAATTGGAAGCTTTATTTTCTTTGAGCCTCGATGAACTAAAATAATCTTGGATGTGACATTTTCTAAGCTCTAAGATTCTTCTGCTACAAACCATTAAAGAATTCTAAGATAGAAATTGAATAAGTTGGTAGTAAGATTTCCATTGTGGATATAAAAAGTCAGGATCAGAACCTCCACCCATAAAAGCCTGAATGGTCTCTATTGAACTGAATTAAGTGATGGATTCAGTGCATTTTTTGAAATTAAGAAATGTTTCTCTCATTTTTGTTTCAATGATGTTATTGAGTTGTGAATTTACAAATGATTTAATTTCTCTCATATCTTGTGGATTCTTGCCATTTTCTGGTTAATTGCTTGTTTTATTTTGTCTGAATGATCAATGAACATTATCAGATCCTAAGCCCAGATCTTACAATGGACCTCATTTGCAGAGAAACAAGATACCAAGTATTCTTGTTTCTTAATTCCTTGTGTAAAACAGGTAAACTCTAATTATTATATTTGGTCAACATTGTCTGAAATCTAATGTTTTGAAAGCCACTTTTAATTAATAAATGGAAAGGATTATATAAATGCCAAATTACAAACCATTAATTATTATCTAATAGTGAAGTGGCACAATGATCACTCTGGATCTAAAAGCACTAGCTGAAAATCTTGGACATGGATTTTCAATTCCTAAATCTAATAGGAAGTTAACTGCTAAGTACTATTTGTATCTATCTATCTGTGGACTGGAAGACTAAACAAAATCATCCATGAAACAAACCCTCCCAAAACACAATTCCATCTGCAAACTTTGGGGTTCCCTCTTAACTTGAAAACCTAATGTTGACTTCCAATTACATATACAGAGAAAAGTAACAAAGGAAATGACAAATGAACTATTTAAAGCAAGTATATAAAAATTGGTTACAGCAAATATTCAGACTTGTCTTGACGTACATTCTTAGATATGTGTGCTGTTACCACTGAAAGGTAAGCTACTAATTATCGTAAAGGTCTTTGTGTTCTCATCCATGCAAACAGCAGAGCAAGCAATTGGTAGATCAGTTAAGCCAATGTATCAGCACATGAAGAATTACTGACAGGGGAATGCAAGACATGCATAGTTTTTTTTTTTCTGTTTTTCAGTTTTTAAGTTTTATATAGTTTGTGTGTAAATTTAGTCAGATTCAAGAAGCCCTTTTTGCTTAGTTTTATTCATCTTTCAGGTTTTTTTCTTTTGTTAAGATTATTCATGTATAAGTAACTCCTTACTGTGTGCCCTCAAGGCAAAGAAAACCAATAACTTTGAAAGGAAGGCCCTGGAGGGGAAAGGTTTTCCCCTGAGAAGGATCCTGGGGCTCCTTCTCAGTGTCATTCTGGAATTAATACACAAGTCCCTCTTTGGAGCCACTTGTTCAGCCATCAGGCTGCTGTGAGACAGTGAAGCCAAAACAAGAATTAATACTGGAAATGGTCACAGCAAAATTCATGCAGGGGAGGTCATTGTTCTGAAGACAGTCAACAAGCAAACACTTTCAAATTTGTATTTGCTGCTGTGCAAGGAATTTCTTCACCAAAAGTCCTTTGTCAGAGGTTGGATGAAAAGGGATGAACAGATTACTACGGAACACTTTGATTAACTTGTAAACAGAATAGCAGGAATAGAACAGCAAACCTCTACACTGAATACTGTTTTCCAAATGAAGGCCAGTAATTACCAAAAAAATATTGCAAGGCTGTTGAGCTCTTCCTTAACATTTCTTTAGTGTAAATAAGAGTGTGTTCTAAATCTCAGTAGCAGCTTATGTTAATCTTTTCCATGCTGGAAGTAAGGTGTTAATAGTTCTAAAAAGAAATAATACCTAAACCACAACTCAGTCATTTTCTTCATAGTTCAAAGTTATTTGCATAAGATATATCACCCTTCACAAATATTTACTTTGCTTTAGCCAGAGAAACTGAAAATTTTATGTGATGAGTTTGAATTCCTGTCTCTTACACTTGCCTTTGAGTCTGCATCTTTATCTCTTGTTGGGCTGGAGAAGATGAAGAGAGCAAAATCATTTTTCTCCAATAAGATCCAATGTGGACTTCAAAGTGAAAGACCTGAATTCTACCTATAAAATTTGATTACAGCCTGATTAAAAAGATGGGGAGAAAAAAAGAGCTGTATTCATGGGCTCATTACAGGCACAAAAAGGGGATGCTCATACAGACCATAGAGAATTTAAAAGATTTATTTATGATGTATTACTGTAATTTTTAATTTAGACATGCAAATTTTTTAATTTGCACTGACTGCTTTGCCTTAATGGTTTTGATTAATACTTGGAGGTAGTGTTTGTGAAAGAGATTTATACTGTGATTCATCTGCAAAATAATCAAATCATTACCAGCTAATGACAAAGCTGTGAAAAATGATATAGATATTCTGTAACTTGCAGCTATTGCAGTGCATGTGAAGGTACACAGTATTTCCTGCAAATGTGGACTTGTGTTAATAACTGCTCAGAAGTTTGCTCTAGGTTCCCTCTAATTTGGTTTATAAACAAATAAATAAATAAATGAAAATTTATCTTAATAAAGCTGTCTGATAAAAATAGCAGTGATTAACATCCCTGAACCCTACATTCTCATGGAGATGTCAAAGTTGGGGACACCTCCCCTCTCTACCCGGGAATGAAATCTCATAGAAATTATCACCTATCTCTGTATCTTACTCCAGTAGTCACAAACCAAAAGGTCTTGTGATAAACAGGAGAGTCTGCAAAAACAGATAATGTCTATGTTTTTCATTATTAAAAAAATAAAAATAAAAATAAGAATTGCCTATAGCTTTCTAAGCACTTTGCAGTTATATCTTTCTTACTTCCTATTATGGAATTCTTCCTTATTTTCTTCTTTTGGGGGATATTTTACTGTAAAGCTAATGAAAGGATTATTGAGCTCCTAATATATGATATTTTTGCAACAGAATTGGGTATGCACAGATGTATATGCACATAAGGTTCACAGTCTTTAAAATAATTTTAGAACTGGAAACAATTTCAAACTATCCCCATACAATTAGCTGGAAAGATTATTTTGCTTGACTTCAAACTGCTTTTTATGGATTTATAGAAGATTTTCCCCTTTTTTTTTTTTCAAAAAGATTTTCCTAAAGAGTAGATGAATCAGAACTTTCTGCTGAAAATCAGGAATAAAACAGGAAAAGAAACTAGTTGCTTAACAAGTTGTGAATTTACACCTCTAAACCTACCTAAATGACCAGCTGTTAACTAGAGTAGGTCTATCAGAAATAGTAAAACTATATTATTTTAAGCCAGTTGATGATAGTTTGATCCATTGGTCCTAGGGATATGAGGGTGCATTTTCACCTCATCATTTAAATTCAATTTAACTGCACCTACCTTGCTGCCTCTCTCCTTACCCTTGACAAACCAGAGTTTACTGATATTTCACTTGTATTCCATGATGATTCAGTTCAGTTCAACGATCTGACAGAAAACTAACATATCAAAAAAAATTATGCTTAGTTTACTGATGTGACTCACTCTTCAACTGCACAATTACTTTAGTTGAGTCAAAGAAAGCAAGGGAAGCATGTGGGCAGGAAAGACTGCAGACTTCCCTCTGAACAGTATCCTCATTTTTGAATCCAAACAAGCAATGATATCCTCTTTATTAGTCCATGGTGTATAGTGGGATCTCAAGCTAAATGGAAGTCCTACAGAACACATCCAGATTCTTTAAGCTCTCATTTTCTAAGCTGAGCCACTGTCAGACCTCTTCATGATCATAAATCTATCCTCTGATTTTTTCTTACAGTGTGATTCATGCTTTCTGGCTTTACACAACAGGCTCTAAAAGATCAACAGCCAGTTTATGGATTGACAGGAACTACTTCTTTTCTGCCAAACCCTCCCATAAAAATGCTTGGTCATCTGATACAGTGATTCAGCTATTATCACTTGAATATCAAAACTTAGCCAACTCTCTACTTTGGAGGAATGCTGGTCTGTGTTGTATAAACTCAGTTTTTGGATTGCATCTCTTTGTACCACCTATGTACCCTTTTCTGGTCACAAGTTTGAAGTGTCTCAGTTCACATTATTGACTTAGTCAACTGATGGCTAAGCAGACTCAACCCTGACCTACTACTGGTCAAATACATCTTCCATCCTGGGCAGGGCTCAAACCAAAGCCAGTCCTACACCACAGCTGACTTTCCACATCTGTAGAAACAGTCTAAAGCAAGAGACAAATTCTAAGTATGAATAGCCAGGAAACTTGAACTTAAATGTGAGTTTAATTCTAAGCTAAAATGATAGAGTAGAAGTGTCTACTGAGTCCTTAAATTCCTTCTGTTGAGGTAAACCAATGCCACATTCAAGAGGACTGCTCTCTCAAGCATGCTCTCAGTAGTGAACACCAAGTCTGACACTTTACCATTCAGCATAGGACTCCACAGCCCTGCTTTCTTCAGCATGTTTTGTAGTCCTCCAGCTATGTATTCATTCTCCTACAGCTTCTGTATCACTGTTATTGCTCCTGTTCATTCATTGCTCTGGCTAAGAAGAATTCTACAGAAACAGGCTTGTGGTTAAAGAGAAGTGAATGAAAGCAGGAGACAACTGGAAGTTTAAAGAGCATGTACACAAACGCATCCAGAAAAAAAATATGTTTGCTCTACATAAACAGGTAGTGACACAATGTGAGTTATCTAAGGAACTGCCTAGATGGTGCTTTGGTGGCTACCTGGCTGTGTGTTGCTGTATTTGCTCAAATCTTATTCCTGATCATATCTTGGAGTGTAAAGCTGTTAGCAAAATTGTGCCACCTCTCATTCTACGCTAGTTATCTGTGCCACCAACCAACTCATGAGGTGTAACTTTAAATATCCCTCACATTGATGATTAACATTTTCATCAAGGCCAGAGTAATGTCCTGTAATTACTAAAAAGCACTCATTTTCTCTCTTGTAAAATCAGCTAGCCTAAAATTACTGATCTGTGACTTCATGAAAACCATTGGTTTCAATACCTTGCAGTGATTTGGTCCAGGGAACTGTATGCACTGATATGTTGTCCAATTGATCTGTGATTAAAAAGAACATTGAAGGGCAAATTCATGTAGAGCAGCACAGGATCTGCAAAGGAATTTGAAAAATACTAAACATTGCAAATATTCCAAAAGCGAAAATTTAGACACTGTGTTACACTGTTATGCAGCTTGTCTTGTCTTGCTTGTATAGGGAATCTGGCATCTATGAATAGGATTCACAGAAGCTAACACACTAAGCACAGAGCTGCTGAAACAGATGCTGAAAAATGGATTAGAGCTTCACCACTCCAAAAACAGGTAATTCTACCTGGTTCATCTTCTTGATCTTCTGGAGATAAATATCTAAGCATGGTTTGTTTATGAACTCAATCATGGTATAAAATTTAGTTACAATTTTAATTTCAATAGCTCAAAGTTTGGTACTTGGAAAATCCAGGTACTTTCAGGGTTGGGAAGCCACTGAAATTTAAGTTTTAATAATCTCAATGTTTCTATGTCCCTTTTGAAATAATTGCCAATTATATCCACAAACTCTTTCAGTCTGCCCTAATTCAATATCCAGTGAACAGAGTAGAGTTTTTTAAACCTACCACTATTTTATTATTCAAGCTGAAATTGTGTTTAAAATAAATAACATAATATATAAATTCTAATAACATACATTTGTGGTTTCTTTAGCCAAACTTTTTACAGCATTTGAGTATGTAACCATTTATTGGGAGATTTTTCTTCTGGTAAATATTTCGCATATTAGGAAATCTTAAAATAAAATTTTCATCTTTGCCACGGTAGTCTTTACCATGTGTCCACCACTAAAAATAAAAACAAGATAATTCTTTGCAGTAATATATTGATAGTGTATAGCTTCAGGCTATAAAGCTACTTGTAAAGCTTTGAAGGAGGCAGAGGATTATTGGTCTAAAGTAGTCAAATTTAGTCAATCTTAGAAGTCTTTCTGGAAAAAAAATAAAATAAAATTGCTTTTTCTTTCCTCCAGATATAGCTCCTTTCATTAGCTTCTTCTTTGCATGGCAGTTTGACTTGCCATTACTGATTTCTTTACAAGATTTATGTTTTGTTTCCATACCTCTAGCCATGCCTACAACTGGATACATGTATATATGTTAAAATAAATAAATAAATAATAAATATAAAGTACTGTTGTCTTTGACATAGCTTAATTAACATTTTATCTGCATCTAGTGTGCTTTATAACTTAAACAAAAAAAATTTTTTTTAAAAGCAACAATCAAGAAATACAACCCTTCAATATTTGGAACTGGTAGACTGTTCAAATTGTACAAGACTTGAAGAAATCCTTAGGAGATAACTACTGCCAAATAGAGTTGTAGCCAATTAGAGTTGTAAGTATCCAAGTGGCTTCATTAGGCAAAGTTCTTACAAAACATGGATGTGGCATTTATGAGGTGGTGGTGACAAGGAACTTGAAATGATTTGTGTCTTCTTTAACATAATCATATAGATGTGAACAATTCATTCCACATTGCTGCAACTGGATGGAGCTTAAGATTGTCTTTTTCTATCCTAAAATATCAATATTCATTAACATTATGTCATTTTATGATTGGAACAAGAGATTTCAAACATTTCTGCTAAGTATGACCAGGCAGATCTTTATGAGTTTTATACCATTGATACACAAAATCCACTGGTTTCAGTCTAGGTACAGATGAGTGAATCTGTGTGGCAGGTTTGTTTCTCATAGTTCACCAATCTTCTTCTGAGTCTGTGAGAAGACAAAATTCAGTTCGAAACTTAGAGTTTTCTCAGATCCATTGTAAAACCACTAATTTACAAATGATTCACTCTGAGAACGGCCAGTTCTGTGTTGTGAAATTCTAACTGTTTTCAGGTAAAAATTATGTTGGAAATCGTAGAGAGAGAGAAAAAAAAAAAATGCATTTATCTTTAGTGTTTTTTCCAACATGTGTGAAACCCCAAGCTATTTAGTTTTGGTTTTCAGTACTAAAGGGAAAGCGGAAAGCGGGGGGGGGGGGGGGGGGGGGGAGGGGGAAGGGGGGAAGAGATCGTACAACTTTACTTAAGACTAAATTCACAAATACTTTGTGATGACTCTATTTCTTTTCTTTCCTATGTTATTGTAGTTGTTCTGAATCTGTCCAGAGATGCAGCTACATATGGTCAATATGTTGATATGCAGGTTGTGAAGAAACCTGCTTTGACACAACAGGTACCTGCCCAGCTTCAGCAGTGCAGCATTAAGACATTTGCAGACACTTGGAACCTGAAGCACCATTGTTTTGTAGAAGTCCAGTTGTATGGTCAGACATAAGCAGTCAAGGCCTCATTTGGAAGATTTCACTCATCACCTGTGTCACATGTCATCACACTCTGTAAGCTCCCCTGCATATTCTAACAAACCCATAAATAAAACCAGTTTACAGAAGAGTAAAGTCCTCAAAAAGAGGACAGGAGAGGTTCTCCCCAACAGCAGATTGCTGAGGTTTAACAAGTCACCCAGTGGTCCTAGCAAGTGAAACTTTAGAAAAAGTAAAAACAAACAAACAAACAAACATATTTCTGCCAACCTGATTGGAGAGTTCAGGGGGCAAGTTCTACCTAGGAAAGGGGTGAAGTAAGGAACTTGCAACCTGGCCATCTTTGAGAGCCCAGTAGAAACTCTGAACTATGGTATGCCTGCAGTATAAGGAGGAAGCACACAAAATGCAGTTACAACACACTGGATATCCAAAAACTTGGCTTGCCTTTTCCCTGATCTGGAATTTCACTTGTTTTCTTCTACAAATTACTATATCTAAGCAATTTTAGTTCTTTACATTGGTACTATATCATAAAATCTCACTCCAAAACTAGTTAGAAACCTTCTGCTAATATCCAGACTACATTTAATTTTAGATAATTTTAGAACTATTGCACTTGTGCTATTATTGCTTTTTTCAATTAAATAGATACTTTCTCTCCAACACTTTTCCCTGATTATATTTCTGAAGAATCCTTCTATCTCTTCTCAACCTTTGTTGAGAAGATTCCTGGCTTTGCAATATATACTATTAAAATTTGTCACCTTTCATCACTCTAATCAACAAAGTCATCTTGTTCTCCATTTTATGTTCTCTACATAAATACCTCTTTAATTGTTACTCCTGCATTTCCTATATAACTAATCAACATATTAAATGGGATCACACCAAAGACAAGCCATTAAAACATTTGTCAGACTCTTCTTATGGCAGTTTCTTAGTCTTCTGACAGTTCTCCTGTAAGAATAATTACCATCCTTCAGAATGAAGTCCAGTCCATTGCAATTGTCTAAAAAAAAAAAAAAAAAAAAAAAAAAAATCTATTATCTCATTAAAAAAGATACTGGGTTTATTTGCTAAACCAATGTTGTAATTAAGCTGTATTCAATTTATCTTCATGTTCTTTCCTTTACAAACTGTTCTAAGATTGTATGCTGCTGAAATAATATTAACAAGTCTGTAGTTGTCCTCATCACCTTTCTGCTTCATTTTTATGTTACAGATACTTACCAAATTGTCTGTCCTTAATATTTAAAATTTGGACTTGTTAATATGCATATTAGCTAAATACTCTTGCTTGTGTACTAGGCTTGTATATACTGTCAATATTAAGACTGGATGTTGTCGAGGTTCCCTGATTCTGGAGCATAGAAGCCTAAATTTTGCTTTTGCTGGGATATAATTTCTATTGATCTATTCTCAATTTCTTTAGATATCTTTTGTTCTTGTAGATTGAAATTGCTCACAACAGTCATGCAGCTCTAGAACTTCAATTTTATAGGATTTTTGGAGTGTTTAATTCAGGTTTTGTTATATTTCATTGAGTACTGAAAAAAAAAAAAAAAAAAAAAAAAAAACACTTCATGGTGCTCTTGCAGATAGATATTGAAAAACTTGTAAACCTTAGAACCATGGAACCATGTCTTAAGAAGGAAAGAAAAAAAAAATAAACCCACAGAACTCAGTCTGTTGTAATTATACAGAGACTTATAAACATAAAAATAAATAAATGAATAAATAAAACAAAATAAAATATTGGAGCAATTCCTGGTCCACCTGACCTTAAAGGAGCCACCAAATAACAAGTATCTAGTTCTAACAGCAGCTCAAATCTGTGACTAACTTTGGAAAGGAAGACTATTATACTTTTTAGTCACCACGTTTACTGGGAAGTGACGCAAAATACTTGTTCGATATTTGATTCAGTCCTTAGTTAGCCTTAACTTCGTCCTTTATCCCCTGCCATCAGTGTATAGAAGAAGCAGTTTCCCACAAGTTTTGCTTATACAATTAACAAACTTCATACATTTATTTTCTGTGCTAATTTGGGAAGACATAAGAACAATTTAATTTGATTTCTACTCAGGCTGATATTTTGAAGATGAACAAATATCTTAGAGTAAATAGTTTATAAACAGTATAATCCCAAGAGTTCTATACTCTTCTCTCTAGTTTTTCCTCATCATTAACCTCATCTTTATCCATTTGAATTACAATAATTCTATGTCTGATAATAAACCTCAATATTCAAATTCTCAAACCCTGAATCCAACTACTTAATCTACTAACCCTCCTCTCTGTCCCAAAATTGTTTTTCTAAAATCCCAAGATTCAGTTATCAGCCTTCATCATTGTAGTGTTAAACCTTTCACAATCACAGATAAGTTTACTTTTGGAATTCCTCTGTAACACAGGAAAATATTATCACTATTTACAAGAAAGAGATAGCATAAGATAATTGATTTGCCTAAAGAATCCATAGCTGAAGAACGAAACCCTGTTATTCAAAACATCATACATGTGATAACTCTCATCCACATTTGTTATAAACATGGAATGAAGGCATGCACTGAGCACAATAGTAATCATCTAAGTATGAAATATATATCTTAACCTATAAAGTTTCTTTTAATTGTATCTCACCCTTTAGTACAAGGTTTGTGGGTTTTGTTGTGTTCTATTTTGTGTGTGTGTTTAATTTTTATTATTTTTTAGTATTTTCTACACCTCTTTAACAAATATAATTTTGCATGCTTACGCAATCTGGAACAACTTGGGACTTCAGGGTGTATGCTAAGTGCCTGAAAAAGCACGTATGCTAAAATCAGAATGTGGTATGAATGAAAGCATGCTGATACAGTTGCTGATGTATTTTGTTTCTGTCTCTATTTCTTGCATAAGTGCCTGGGCTCCCCTCACTTCTTTGGAAGGTATAGTCCCTTGGGGCCATGAAGATAACAACAGCAAACCCAAACCACCTGGAGACAGCTTTTAGTAGATGATTAACTCAATGGTGAATCAGAATGTTTGAAACAGAAGCAAGAAAACAGCAGGAAATAACTTGCACTGTATGGCTCAGAAGAGGGATTGAAATCCTGGCCTCATCAAAGTTAATGCTTAATACAGAAATTCATTCTTGATATTTATGATCCTTCCTGAGTAGTTCTAATATCATTTATTTCACTAATGACAAAGTTTGAGATGAAAAAATGATATGGGACAACGTATCAGTTAACATAATAATCATGTACATACCTGTTTGCTTCTGTGCACTTGCATTTGTTGGAAATTTATAAAGATTCTTGCATGTG
This sequence comes from Heteronetta atricapilla, assembly GCA_011075105.1. Taxonomy (NCBI): domain Eukaryota; kingdom Metazoa; phylum Chordata; class Aves; order Anseriformes; family Anatidae; genus Heteronetta; species Heteronetta atricapilla. The sequence continues at coordinate 38,500,926 of CM021732.1, read as the reverse complement.
ATAATAGGTATAAGAAACCTGTAGAAACTTACCTCTTCTTCCTTTAATGCTGACTTGATTTTTTTTTTTTCTTGGAATAGCTACACAAAGTGAACAACCAAGGTGGGAGAACAATAAAATTATTCATTGTGGCTTTATTTACTGTGAAAGCAACAAACAAGAACCTGGTGTCAGTCAAGTCTTAATATCTGTTGCTAGGAGAATAAATTAGGAGAATCTTACAGCAGTGAAACTCCGAGGATATTCCTCTGGTGTGGACATAGAGAGCATGCTCAGTGGAATCCACCTGGCTTCATCAGAGCTGGCGATCTTCCATAGCACCATCAGAGAGTCATTCGGATCCTAGTTTCTGCTATTCAAGTTGAGAAGGGGATGGGGATGGGGTGGAAGGTCAGAGCCTGAGTGGGCTCATGAATCATAGCTAAATATTCTCAATGAATGCCAACTTTTAAGAGCCCTACTGTGTCTCCACAGCCAACACCTGTGGAGCTGGAGTCTCCACACAGCAAAGCTCTATATATTTTTTAGTCTGTGTATTTGCAATCCTGTCTTATCTGTGATTGATCTTATTCATGCAAGCAAAGTTACATATTTAAATGCAACTTGAGATTTTTGGGGGTGAGTCTTTGTTTTCTTTTCTTTAGGAAGAGACAAATATATAATATTGATAGGAAGATGTCTATATGGGGGAGGAGAGCAGGAGGAAATAGCATAGGAACTTTTTGTATTCTTTATTGCCATCCTGACAATACAGACATTATTGAGCCTGAATTCAAGAACCTGTCAGGCTTTAATTGTAGCACAATTGTGCTTCACTGTAAAGTCACTGGGACAGCTCATCATGATCAACATAAATTAGGGATGTGTCTAAATGCAATACAGGATTATGAAAATTCCATTTACAAAATAACAGGAGATTTTAGAAGACATTAATAAATGATTTTTTTTTATTATTATTTTTTTTTTTATGGAGTCACTGTGCTACTTTTGCAACATTATAAAGCCTTCTGGGTAGGAGGTCTCTGTCAAACCTCTAGAAAAAAAATATCCTTCAAGGCAGCAGATAGCTAATGTCAAAGTAAAAAAATAAATAAACAAAAAAGACTCCAGTTAAAAAAAAAATACATAACAACAAACCATATTTCTCCCCATTTCAAGGAAGAATTGTTGTGTATTTTTTTTTCCACTTAAATTATTAAATAAATATGCTCATATTTTACCAATGTGCTTACTGCAAAAAGTGCAATCTATTTGTACAGCAGAGAGAATGAAGGACTTACTGCTTAAAGGCACAAAAAGGGTGTGTAATAGGATTCTGGCATCTTCCCAGACATCTTGCAGACAAATTCAGAGATGAACAGAGAAGTATCCTTTTTGAAGTATATTTGGCCAAGGTCTCATTCACAAACAGATAAAACCAACACATTTCTGCATGATAAGGGTCAACAGAATAGCGTATTAGTTTGAGAAGAGAACCCATCTGCAATTTTCTTATATAAAAATATACGAGGACACAACAGGAAAGCTGTCAGCATGACAGTTGGAGGATTCTGCCAAGGAGCCAGATGCTAGTGTCAGAAGAACATGTTCCACAGCTTGGCATCTGGGTTCTCTCATTGCCCTCCAAGAAGGAAGAAAAGGAAGAGTGATAAGATATGCCTAAATGAATAAAACTACAAGCAATTCCACCACCACCCCCAACACACTCAAATCACTGCTTCTTTTAGAAAATCCTCAGCTACATGTTCTCCTACATCTTTTAAATTAAAATGGAAGATGATAAATTTAACCCACTTGTGTTTTAGTATGTTTACAAGCATTCATATTTCTAAGTATGTCTCACATGATTTTAGCTGCACGTGTGTAGCTGTGTGATTTATTTTATTGTTTTCTGGTAGGTGTTCACTATTTGTTAGAGAATAGATTTCAAGCTCAATTTTTAGCCCTTGTCATTCTTGGGGAGGGGTGGATATAATGTTGCATTGACAGTTGAGAACTAAGAGTAATTACAACTTTAGTCTTTCTCTGAACATCTATTAACTGAGAAAAGCTCAGAAATAGATACTGGAAAACATTAAGTGCCAGTTTAAGACCCAGCAAGTTCATGAAGCACCATAGGGTGCTTCATTATGGGACATGAGTAGAGAAGGAAACACAGATCTTAAGACAGTTTTGAGAAAGCCACAGCTCCCTTAAAGATTCTAGTCAGAGAGTAGCAAGACTCTATGAACACACAAGGGTGTGTTCATAGTCCAGGTCCTTTAGACACATCCCCTTGCTATGTGCAATTAAGTAAGCCTTAGATTTCTGTGTTCCTTTCCTCAGACTATGACCGTGATGCCTGAAAATGCCAGCCTTGGATTCAGCTTTCAGGTACTGCTGGATCTTTGCCTCTCTTCTGCCACACAGCTCTAACCACATAGGATGGAGTAGTCCCTTCTTGTAAGCTGGTCAGGTCCTACTTAAAGCTTTATAACAAAGACCATATCCCTGATGTTTTTCAGATCTTTGTAAAAAGAGACCAAAAGACTGAAATCATGTACTTTCTTCTATGTTGAAAAATAAACTGGCTGCTCTCCTTTAACTGACAGAAGTTTTTGAGGTTAGACATTTCAGAATTGCAAGTGTCATTCGCCCCCATACCTTACTATGGATAGATGTGTTGTAATCACCACCTGTACTGATCTAAAGGGCATGGGACTGGTTTCCATGTAGGCCTATACCCAATTCAGACAAAACAGCAGATGATTGAACTCTCTCTGCACTTATTTAAAAGCACCTTCAGTGTCATTACATTCCCAGAATGATGGGACAGAGGGAATGAGGCTGAAATATAAGCAGCTAATTCCCTATCTATGCAATAATGTCTGGCATGTTTGCTGGCATTTGTTTTCAGGAGCAATGATTGAACCCTTTCAGATATCATTCTTCCTACCTCTCTTTCAGCCCAGGACATACAAAATGATGAGAGGAAATGTTTTTTCAAGTAATAGAGTGGAATTCAGAACATAGGATTGCAAGCTCAATCCTAAGTCATTCTGTTGTTAACAGACTGCCAGAGGAGTCTGTTATAATTCACTGAAGGGACAGAAAGAGAAGGAAAGCCAGCTATCGCTGGTACTGTATAATCTACTGTTTGAATGCAGGATAAAATACACACTTATGACAAAACCTTATGGTGCTTGACCCTCAGATTAAGAAAGTGTTGCCCATGCATAGTCAAAGAATAGTGTAAAACCAAAGCCTATATCTAAAATGCAAAAAAGCCGTATTTGTTCTGCCTAAGTAACTCCAGGAACATATTTGCTCAGCTCAGAAATCAAAAGGTGATTTTAATCACTCTCTGTACTCTAGAATCCATTTGAGATCTGAAAATCAAAATGTTCTTGTTTCCTCTTCCATCAGCACTGGCAATAAAGCATCTGCCTTTGGAACCACTCTGACAATGGGATGTGGGACATGAGGGGAAAGAGATCATGGCTGTTACGGCCTTCAGCAGAGCTGGCGACACAGTAGGAAAACTACCTTCCTTTTTTTTTTTCAGTAAGTCAGTGTATGTGGTACAAAGGCACATAAAAAAATAATAATAATTAAAAAAAAAAAAACTATGCAAATGACAAAACAGCACAGAAATGTATAAGAAGCAGTGTTCCTCTGTACAAAGGTTGGGATATTTGTCATCAAAATTCTGAGATCCTTATAAGATTGATCTGACATGAAGAACCCTTCCAAAACATAAGCAGGGCATTAAAAAAAAAAAAAAAAAAAAAAAAAAAAAAAAATGGTGGACATGAAACAATTTTCTGGGGAACTAACTAGGGTAGCTACTCTGTGAAGTCCAGGTACCCTCATAGGCACAGTCAAGAAGTCTGATTCTAGGTTAAAGTGCTAGAGTCCCAGACTAGAAATCTGTTCTCCTCAGACATCCAGATGAAGGAGGCAATGAGGTCCTGAGATGCTGAGTGATGCCCATGAAAAGTTACAGTACCAACAAACTGGGAGATTTTGCAGGGTGAGATGTGATCCAAGAATTAAAACATTCTAAAGCAGCATTAAATTATGTTTTTTCTCAACACCTGTCATGCTGGAATAAAAGTCAGAAGTACTGAAAATCTCATAACACTTCCAAACAATCCAGTGGCTCTGAAGAGTCCAGACATACAATGAAGTACACAGCAGCAAAGCACCTCAGCTTTCCCAGTGCTTCACTCACATTTCAAAATCTTCTCAAGGTTTGTCCATGACAACCATAATGTATTTGTTGATTTTTGTTTGGTTGGTTTGGTTTGGTTTGGTTTATTTTCCTGCACCAGTGTTTTATATATTACAAGTTATGGGAAAATCCATTCAAAAATAAAAGTTTTAAATTCCAGTGCAGAGTTTCTTTGTTCATTTCAAACTGGCATGAAATGAGCAAGGAGAGAGGAGCAGGAGTGCTGTGCCTGCTTCATGCTTTTTACGCCACTTTGATTCATGAGAGGCAAACTTCTGTGTATGTTTAAAGTCTTTAAAGATTTATATTATTAACGAAACAAGGATTTTTACAATCAGTGAACATTTGTTTAGTTTCCCCCTCGCCTCCTCCCTCCCTACCCGACCCCCCAACCAGCACACAATTTTAGGAGAACATTTTGTTGGCTATAATTAAACTATGTGTGTTAATTAGGATTAGATTTTAAATGCACTGCTTGGGAAGTAGAAAAAATACAGGATCTGAATGAGCCCAAATTGAGATGACACTTGAATTTTCACAGATGTTTCCATAATCCTAATTTCAAATTGATTGTACTTCCTGAACAGTGAGAAGCCATTTTCAGTTATTTATTCAGATATGAACTACTTTTTCAGTGAGTAGAAAATATCCAGTCCTGTAGTTAACTGCTTAAAATAAATGGATACCAAAGAAGATTTTGACTATGTATAGGTAAGTCATTTGACAAAACTCAGAGTATCCATATCTGAAGGAAGACATCTCTAAGCATGTGAAGAATCTATGGTTCATAAGGAGTGTTGCTAATGCTGTAGGTTGATCCATGGCACCAGTATATGCCACCATATATTTACAGTCCTGTGCTCACAGTGTAGATCTGCTCAATCTATCATACAAAGCCAATACAACCTGGCCCAGCTCCAGAAAAACCTAAATTATTCATCATGAAACCAAGTAGAGCCTGAGGGCTACTTTGACTTAATGGCAGCTGGCAATGGCCCCAAGAGACTAAAATAGCAGCCATTAACCCATGTGCTCAGTTGGTATTTTTTCCTTCTCTTTTATCACAATCTCTAAACCAGTGTCAGGGAGGGCTGGCATCTCATTCTCTACAGACATGATCACCTCTTGGCTGGCAGCAGCTAGAGTCTACTGGAGGAAAGGCATGGCACAAGAACGCCATGCTACATGACCAAATTCTTCACAATAACTTCATTCATAACAGTTCCATTGGTCTAGTAATGTTGGAGCCAGATTTACATATTGGTGGCAGAAAAGGACTTATCAGTATTATTAATGTACATCCTTCTGGTCTGACCAAGCCTTCAAATTCTTGCTGAAGGAATTCATGTAATCGAGAAGCCAATCCAACCTGATTTGGGAATAGTCCTAAATGATGTAACTCAAAGTTTGTTCCTGGCCACATCTGTGGTACAGAATGTTCCAAAAACATCAGAAAGGATATGTCTGAGCAAGTTATCCATTTTCTTTCTAAAATATTGTAAAAGAATAAATAACTTTTAGCAGTGAGTTGGGCTGGGCTTGTGCAGACAGTTTTCATACAAGCTTCTCTGCACTGCTGTGCCAGTGATCTGTAACATAACACTAAGAAACTGAAATTTAATCTCACTTTTCACAAAACATAAAAATATATATATATTCCCTTTTTTCCTATTGGAATCTATATTCCAATTTTGTTCCCCCACTTTGTCACCAGTTCTACAGAAGTGGTGGATCTAATGTGGATAGGTGGGATGAATGACACCAACTTGTGAATATGGAACATTGTATTGGGATAGTATGATTTTGACTCTGGCACAGCTACTCACTCCTATCTACAGAATACATATCTTTCTATACTATATAAACCATAACTATTTTCTTGCAAATTTAAGTCACGCCATTCTAATACATTCAGGGTACATAAACATAAACAAGGGAAACTTGAAGTGATGACAAGATCCAAAGATGAGATATTGGAATCACATTCCACAAATAGCACATTGCATAAAAATAGTAACTATTTTCAAAAGGAAAGGAAAGAATGGAAGACGTGTGAATTGGCTGGAGCAGTTACATTAAGGTAACTGTTTTACTGCTGGAGCAAAATCAAGGTGATATGAGTCATAGATCCACAGTGCATTTGGCCTTGCATTTGTGGAGCCAAGCAGCTTGAGTCAGTTGCCTTCAAGGTAAAACAGCCTTAAACCAGTACCTGAATTGCCTGGGGAGCTTGTGCCTCTTTCCTGGCCCAAATCATACTGAAAGACAAAAGCAGATGTTGTTAACAGGCAATGAATTCAATATCAGGCATGACTCTGAACCCCAGATTAATGCAAAAGCCAAACTGTAACACCCGTCTTTGGGATACAAACAGTCATATACTTAGGAATAGCAAGGAGATGCTTTTTTTTTAAAAAAAAAAATATATATATATATATATATATATATATATTTCCCCAATGTTATAGCTTCTTCTTATCATTTAGAACACAGACAGATTTTCCTAGTTTGCCTAGGAGCAATTATTCAGCCTAGAATAATGAAGACAAGAAACTCCTTAGTAAATGCCATCTGCCTCTATTCACCACCATCAGCAAAAATTATACCTTTGACTCCCCTACAATTGATTAAAGTTTAAGTCCATAAAAGCTGCCCTGACATCACGTTTGGTATTACTTATTTCATTAAATGTCAGATTAACTGGTAATTAGTTCAATAGAATTACTTAATATTATTACTTCATATAAAATGCTCCATAACTTTTCTGCACGTCAAAGCATGTGATTTATACCAAAATCATTACATGTCAATACTTTGGGGCATCAGTATAAAATCAAGATGCCATACAGTGTATTCAGCTAAAATGAAATCCCTTTCACTGATTCCTCTTGCTGTTTTTCTGTGCGTGTACTTCAGTATTTCTGAGAATTTTAGGCTAACCATATTTGTGGTCTGAACGCTGCCTAAAATAGACATCTTCAAATGCCGTCCTAGCAATGCAAGCAGTAATGACAACAAAATACCTTTCAATGCTCTTGAAATTGTAAACAGAAAGGCTCTATCCTGCCTCACACAGTCAACCTGTATTGAATGCAGTGGGAGTTACACGAAACCGAGGTCAGAATTTGGCCTACAGTTAAGGAAATAGTGCCAGCAAACTGTTTCCACTGAAAAGTCAAAACAAGTTTATCAACTAAACAAAGTGGATTTCCTGAAAACGACAACAGGTATAGGTGTAATTTCAAGAACAACTTGAGGGTTTCATTAGGCCTCTCTTTTTTCTCCCTCTCCTTTTTGAGAAATAACACATTTTATCAGAAACTGCATGTGTGTGCATGCATGTGTGAACATATAGTCACTACGGGACTGAAGTGGTAACCAATCTGAGGTTTTTCTCTTTTGCTTCCTGGCTGTGTAAGCCTATTTTTCTTTTATTACTGTAATTATGGGGGTGGGGGGTGTATATTGACCATTGACAGGACGGTTACCAAACAACTTTATCAGTAGTATTTCATGTATATGAGTATATAAAGTATAAATGCTTCATACATAGATGCACATGTAGATTATAGTGCTGTGGTGTAACTATATCCATGGGTATACGCACACACATGTAGCAATGTGCACACAAATAAATATATTTTGGTACTCTTGTAGCTGTAAATAGCTTGATGTAGTTGTACAGCAATTTGTGGTAGACTGTATTCAATATAATTCCATAACTGCACGGCAAAAACAATAAATAAATAAATAAGCCTTTACACATATGGGCCTATTAATGGCTTTATCAGAAAATACAGTCCATATTTTGATAGGTGAAAGCTGTATGTAGTGCAAAAGCACAAACTCTACAGAGCATATTTAAATTTTTAGTGAAATTCGGTATATACTGCAAAGCATTGATATCGTTTCTAACCTTTTCATTTACTGAGCCACCACTGAAGTTCAAAAATATTCAACCCATCCCCTAAATGACAAGTTCATATCTGTTATTGTTTTATAACACAGTAATGTGCATGCTTACATTGCAGATTAACCTGACTGATATCTCAAAGGAAGATTTTTGGTTGGTCTGTCATGTGTACATCTGCCTGGCAAACAGTTCCAGGAAGGTTATTTGTATTTAACAGGCCTTACTCAGAAGTTGTTCTTGGTGCCTTAAATTTCTTCATTTAGAAAAAGTATGTTTTTTAAAACGTATTAACAACAACAAAAAATCAAATCAGGAAGTTGCTTAGTTTCTGGAAACTTCAGATGGAAAGAATAAATTCATAAAAAGAAAAATAGTTTAGTCTGAAAAAGAAGAAAAAAAAAAAAAAAAAAAAAAAAGGTCCAGTTTCACAGTTTCACAAAGGGAGTTTTGGCAGATACTGCATTTTTGAAGCAAAAGCAAATTCACAGTCTAACACCTGACCTAAATAATAAGTGTCTCTTAGGAGCAAGTCTTACAATAGCTTGCATAACTTTCACAGAGAGTAACAAAATAGAAGAGTCTTTGAATCCTCAGCTTCTTGGAGCACCGGCAAAAATACCCATCAGCACTCAGCTCTACTCCTTCCTCCTGTCCCTTGGTCCAGCCTCTCTCATCCCAGAACTTCCTCTCCTGGCCTCCTTTCCTGCCCAGGAAAGCTGAGAAGCATCTTCTCGCTAGGGCTGCTTGTTAATTCAAGATATCTGAGTGAGTTTTATCTCTTGGACTACATGGCAGAACCATGTTGTCAAATCTACTAACGAAAACTACTGTTTGGCTTTATAAAGCAAAATCAGGGAGTAATGAAACATGTCTTTGTATCTCCTTTTCTCTGAAGCCACATTATGGACAAGCATTGTAGGAAGTGTGTCAATGTCTGTCATGTGTCATCATCTGTTTTCTGGAATTTTCTCCATTAGTTAGTCAGCATTGTTGGGTGATAGTTAAGTGTGCAGCCAGGATTTTTAGTTTGCCTGACTTTGGTCAGCTTAAGTCAGATCCTTGAATTTAATCATGGTTTCCTGGAAAAATGTAGCATTAATTTTAAATGTAAATTATTGAAATGTACAACTAGTAATTCATATTTTCTAATTAATAAATATTCTGTGCATGATGCATTAGTAATGCTATTAAATATTTATCTATAGATGGAGATACTGTGAATCATAATACTGTAAAAGGGTTCTATTCACTTTTTTAAAAGATAAATAAAATTGAAAATGTGATCAATATAATGAATGCATTATGTTAAAATTTTTGTTGCCTCACAAACCATATCTGTTGATGTGTTTTATGAACAAATGTCATAAAAATGTTGGCAATATTTAAAAACAAAATATGTTAAATAAAAATAAAATCAACTATGGAAAGTAAATTTAAATATTTAATGATATAATTAAGTCTTATTAATGTAATGTTCTTTATTTTTTCAGATTAAAAATTTACAAGAATTGTCATCTTCTTTCATCTTAATCAGATGGTATGTTTGTCATAATTATTTGTTATGTATTTTCATTAACATTTGATGAATATTAACTTTACGAAATAGAACAATCTTGTTCCTGAACAAATCAACTGGAGTGATGCAAGGCCAAGTATTCTGTGCCTTTGCTGCAACAACACTGAGGATGCAATAGAACAAAAGCAGGAATCTCACCAGCTTCAAGGACTTTCATATTTGAGTCATTACCAGGTGGTCACTCAAGTGTATGTTCAGTTTGGGTCCTCATGTCTGATTTGTACTTCTTGCCTTGAGAGAAAATCATCTGTGTCAAACTCTAAGCTCCCGCAAACTGAAGGAGCTTCATTATTACCCCAGATCAGAGGCAGTGAAACTCCACAAGGTCTTGCCTTGGTCATCCTCTCCTGTTGACGCCTCTCCTTGTGTGCCTCTTTGGATGCCAGCTCACTCTCTAGTCTGTAGTTACAGCTCCAACAAGTGCAGGACAGGTTCAGAGGAAGATATGTGACCTTCAAAAAGGGACCACATGTCCATTAACATGTCACTCAACACGGGAAGGTGCCTTCCACATTACGTTAACATGTTTTTTTTAACACGGTTCTGACATATTTACAGATATGCAGACAAGCTTGTTACTTGCCTTAGAAAAGGCACTATTATATCACCGTGCAACTGTTAACAGACATCTCTAAGACAACCTAAAATACCTTGACTTGCATAAAGAGAAATCTAAAATATTATCAGAGACTAGGAGCACAAACAACCAGTCCTACATTCCACCAATATTGTTTACACAAAACTGTGACATCAGATCATTTTTAAAGGCTTGATTTTGTCCCCTTTTTAATTATGAAGGATAAAATATAATTGAAAGACTGGAAAGAATAAATAGATAATGAAGTATCAGGATTTTTTTATATAGAAGCTTGTTATTAAAATGACTGTTTCCTTCAACTGCTTAATTTAATTACTCTACAGCAGGTTTTTACTTGTTCTGCTCATACTAATGCACAGGTATCAGATGTGTTAATATGACACCTCATGGGTCACACCCTGAGCTTGAAGAACCACTTTAACCTCTTCATTGCCCTGTGGACATAACCTGTGTCTCCTCCCACAGGGCTGCTCACCCTGGCCTGCAGAGTTGTGATGGGCTGTAAAAAGATGTATCAGCAATCAGAAGGCATCACAGCATGCCTTTGTGCTCATTTCCCTCTGCACCACTCCAAGGGATACCTCTTCACAGCTCTGACCACTGTCGCAAGCAAGGGAGGTGATCACTATTATCTCCATTAAGCCAAAATTAAAGAATGATTCCATTTTCAGTTGCTATTGGTTCATATGGTGTCCATGGAAGGTAATGAAGATCAGGCATTACCAAGAACTTTTTTAAAATGTAGAAAATGCTCATTTCTCCTTTAGAAAATCTCTCTCTGACAGAAACATGCACTATGAGAGTATTCACAATATTCACTGAACACCTAAATGACCTGTATCCTACTGAAAGCAACAATTATCTGAAGACTTGTATCTAGTATGATTAAAAGTTTTAGGGTTGGAAACAAGTTTTATCTAAAGACTTGTACAAACAGGGAGTCAGATGGGAGGGACTGTGTCAGAGAGGGAGCAGCTGTTGGAAAGCATGAACAATAGGGCTAGCAGGAGAGAGGGCAGATGGGGGAGCAGGACAAGGCACATCATACTGGAGGAGAAAGATACTGTAAAAGGATCAGAGGCAGGGAAGGTAGAGTGGGAGGAGGGATGTTGTTCATGTAAACTTTTCTTGTTATTCACACATGTCCACAGTTAGCTGACTCATGAGATGAAGGAAAGAGTTGATTTACAGGTAAATATCAGGAGAAAACAGTAATACTCTTGTTATCTTAATACCAGCTTTATATTTATGGTAAAAATATCTTAACTGGCCACCTTCCTGTTATGAAGTTTGCTTACTATACAGACATTTGTCAACAGAGACAATAAACTGCCTGGCTACATTTCCTTTACGTTCATTTGGAGACATCTCTGTGTGCTGTTTAGAGCAAGCAGATAAGAGTTGAGGGAGTAGATTTCAACTCCAGATTTGAGCCACTGTCTCACTGTGTGACCGGGAAAAAAAGAAAACCAGGGAGGTGGCAAACTCCCCTTGCTTGCCCAGCTTTTCCCACTGTCTAATTGGAAAGCAAAGCATTTCATTGGATTCTGTCAGACCAAGGAGGGAAAGATGCTTCTACTATGAAAGGTTAATTTTCTTTCTGTTTAGTATTTGTAGGTGTAATGACATCACAAGGAAATTTGAATACTTTTTGCAATTAGGCTCAGAAAAAGTCGTTCGACTCTGCAGACCTCTGAAGATAGAACCTGGTAATTTCATGTGGACAGAGTGTGCACCTGCCAGCATGGGATCACAGATCTCTCTCTGTAGTTGTTGAGTTTCAGCAGTAATTGTCTTTTCCATTTCACCTTCACTTTGAAAACTTGTGGGTTTTATTAACATAAAAAAGCCTTAGGTTATTAAGAAATTTTGTGGGCTGTATTTATGGAGAATTCTGACAGAAGATAAGGATCTCTTCCAGCAGTTAACACCTTCTCAGAGTTTGCTGAGACACATGAACAAAAGAAGCAATCCTCATAATGGCTGAATCCTTTATAATCGCTTTGACCTGAAACCAAAACAGTAAAACAAATCTATAGGTGACTAAGTGCTTAAGATCTGGTAGATTTTAACATTTAGTTAAAAATGCCTTGTGCTTTAATCAAAACCTTACTCTCAGGCAAACATGCCAAATCTCCAATATTTTGATTTAAGCCTTCAGTAGAACTCTGTGGAAGGGATATATATATATATATTTATTATTTTCCAACTCCAATCACACACTCAAGAAGAGCTTCAAAACCAGAAAGAACCTTAGCAGAAGAACGAGCTGTGGAGCACACTCACAGTGTGTCAATTCCCTGTCTTTCCTGTTCAGAAGATGTGAAGCATGATAGGGGAAGAGAAGAGGGCAGAGTCCACTTGTTTAAAGCTGTAGGCTTGTTATTATATGTGTTGTTGATCCATCCGCCCCACTCTGAACCAAACAACCCTGAACTCTAAGCCTGCCCTGATTTAGGGCAAGCCTAGTGCTGTCTTTGAAATTTCTCCAGGAAACCGTGTTTATAAGGGAGAGGGATTGCAAAGGAACCTCCCTATTTCTTCCTCATAGAGCACAGATTTTGCAAAGAGCAGTTACAATTTCCTTCTGCTTTTTTCCTTAAGTGAAAAGCAAAAAATATGGCAGAAAGTGGTCTGGCTATTCCTGCAGGCAGTTTAGCAAAGCTGGTCAGCAGAAATACAAAGCAATGCCCATTTTCCCAGTGAAAGTGAGGACTTGGAGAAAAAAAAAAAAAAAAAAAATGTCTCCTGGAGGTTTTTGTAGTACTGCAGCTCCAGTGTACCTCCAACATGGCAACAAGATATAATCTAATCTACAATAAACGATCATGAGGTAATTAGACAAAAACACAGACTAAAAGAGGGGAACACAAATATCTTCCCAGCCTTTTGATGTCATCTTCAGTGGGTATTATTCTCCTCTTGACACCTTTCAGAACACCCATTGACATTAAAGGGAGACATGCCCTTCCACTAGTTACTAATAGAGTCCATTATGTGATTATATTTCAGAGATAAATGTTATTGATTAAAGGTAAAGAAGAAACAATTACATTTTAGCTGAGTCATTTTGCTACCACTTCATCTGTAATTTTGTTATCACTTCACCAAAAGGCAACAAAGATGCTTGAGCTAATGAAAAGCTTAAGGTGTATCAAGAAAATTAATAAGAAAGAGAATTCCAACGAGAACAATGTCTTTGTTGAGGTGTAAAATGCCAGAACCACAAAATTGCTTAATTGCTACAGCCAGCTCACTTTCTAGTGGCAGTAGGAGTGAAGGAGTTAATACATGGGTGCTAATCAGACAGAGAATTTCTTTGTGACTTGAAGTGCTTGTAGCAGATAAGCAGTAATATGCCTTGTTTTACAGGTTTTCTGTTGCTGGGGTATGGTCCCTTGCTGCACAGCATATATTGAGTAAGATGGATACACAGAACTGGGGTAATAGCTTTCCATGTCACAGCAATATAAAACAGACAGTTTTTATAATCTGGAAACATGTTTTTAATAGTAGTTCTATAAAAGAAATATCTCTTTGAAAACAATAATATAGATAGGAATTTTTTTTTCTCTTCCTAACCAGAGGTAAAAAGGAAAGCCAAGCAACCCACATAAATCTATTGTCAAGCCTCATGGGAAATCCCATAGGTGAATTATGAGTCATAATAAGAATTATTTGTTGTACTACTGTATGCAATCAATCAGCAATTCAGACACAGAAGACTTTTACCCTCTGTCTCTATCAGATAAACTCATAACCCTTTCAGAGGACTTTAAACCAGATGTAAATTGATGTGAAGCATGAGCAACTCCTAATACAGATACATTCAGAGTGACACTTCCTCTCCTTCAGGGGTTCTCAGCCTTCTCCACTCAGAATATCAAATCTTGTAAAAATAAAAATACACAAAATAAAAAATACAAGGATTATCTTCCCATGCTCCAAGTTGCACTATCTGATGGTTCCTAGATAGGTGGGAAGTAGTGGCAGAGGAGTTGGGAAGAAGCTCAGGGCCTGTGAGAGACATGATATCCTAGAAGATGGAGAACTGCACAGTTTCTCAATGAAGAGCTGCTAAGGGGAAGACAAAATACTGGTAACGTGTGTGTACTCATCTCTCCTGTCTTTCAATAAAGAATGAAGTGGATAAAATATTCTAAAGAATGCGTAGTAGAGTAACAGTGGCAATGAAGAAAATATAAGGAAATATAATTCTCAATTTTCAACACTACCCATTGCTTCTCCCAGAATATCCCAGATATTGAACAGTCTGACCTTTCAGATATTATAGATGTTTTAATGCTCTGTATCTCCTCCACAAGGAGAACACAAGACAACAGCATCTCTGCTGCTACTTATTGATTTATACCTTCCTTCTAGAAACCCCACAACAAATTTTGTCATTATCTTGTACAGAACAGAAGAAGATGTGGAACATACTGAAAAACTCATTCCATGAATGACAAAATCCATTATGTTTGGTTCTCTATAGGTTTGAATTTTGAGTCTATCTAAAGAAAAAGTATGCCCTGTCCTAAACAGAGGGACTAATAAGACTGGTATCCAGTCTCTGATTTCTCTGTAAATGTAATAGTCTTGAGTTCTCTGAATTTTGGGTAAATGTGTGTGAAATTTGTCTCAGGCTTCTGAACCACAGACACTATGTCCTCTACATATCCCCTGGGGAAGCCCAACTGATCACAGCAGTAACCTCACAAAGAACTTTTCCCAGTTCATCCCCAAGGGCAATTTCATAGCCCACAAATTCCACAGCCGTCTGATCACATTTGCATTTTCCAGCCTGGCAAACAGGTTATTATGGTGGAGGCATCTGAGGACAAGTTGAACATGCCAACTGTGTTGTTTCTGGGTTCCCAAAATAAATGTGGGTGTCATCCAGACATGCTGCTACATCCTGGTCTAACATCTTCCTCTAAATGTTGTAAATAAAATGCTGGAATGTTGCTAGAACATTAGAGAGGAAGGAATAGGACAGGATTTACCTGTACCAACTGCAGAAAGAGGTTGGTGCTCAGCACCCTGTCAGATGAGTTTATGCTTCCTGACAAAGGCACATTTGTTCAAGTGCTTTAAATAGCTTATTAATGAAATGCAGAGGCTACTAGTTCCCAACCAGGGTCAAAGCAGGGCTCAGTCACCTACACAAAGCTGCAAGAGGCAAGAGCTTTATTTGAAAAAGTCATAGCCATACACTTAAGACAGGTGGGAATTACTTGGCAATATTCTCACTGAAGTAGTCCAATACATATCCAGCTTCCGGTTCAGAATAAAACTGTCTCCTACAGCCAAAGCAAACATTGGTTTGGGACAGAGGTTAACAGGCAGTCTGTCTGCACTCTTCTGTCAAATAAATCACAAATATTCTAATATTTTACAGGCAGCCTATCATCAGCTCGTGGTTCCAGTTTGGGGCATCAGTGATCACAGAAGTCTTACAGTTTCTTGTGGCTTGTTATGAGGGGGTCCAAGTCTCTCAAATATGATATTCAAACCAAATCCAACAGCAATATACTGAATTGAATCAGATTCTGTGGAAAAAAAACAGTGGATGAACCCAGAATTGTGGGTAATCATGGAGTAATATCCAGAATGTAATAATTCAAACTGTAGTGATTTATTATGGCTTATTACATGTCTCAATATTAATAGGCATGAGACCGGAGACCCATTAGTTAACTCTATTGTCACTTGAATTGAGGACAAGATTGCATAATTTAGGCAAGTGAAATCCAGAATTCAACAAAGATTTGTAAAGTTCATGGCCATGTTGTGGATTGCCAAGTCTAGGTGCCTGGTCAGAGTAATGTTTGCAAAACAAAGAATCATCAGCAAAGGATACCTTAATTGAAAATCAGCCTCTTCTCTTGTAATATAATTAGTTGCCTTCAGTCGATCACAAACCTTGTGCAATATGTCCAAATACTACAAGGCTTTGTTGTTTACCCAGTGGGTGGCACTCCATAAATCTGAATCATGGCAGTTGGGTGAGTTAGGGAGTCAAGGAACCAAAGATTATAGTAGTCCTCTTTCAGAGGACTGTCTGCAATTGTCAGTGAAATTATACCATCTTGCATCACATATGAAAGGCAAGAGAGAAACTTTAACTGAAGAGAGGAGATTTATTCTGAGATACAGACAAACAGACAAAGAATATGCTGAAGATAAGCAAATTCACAGTCATTCCAGTACTTTATATCCACCTGCCTTCCCATTTCTAGATATCCTGATCTCAGAGTTTAGCCTTAATCTGAAAAAGCTACAAAGAACTACATTTCTTTCAGAACTCCCAGCATTTGAAGACAAACAAAAATGAAGAAAAAAAGTTATAATGGCAATCTGAGAAAAAACAGTACAGAAGTCAGTACAGAAAAGCAACAGGAGGTTAAGAGGATGTTACTGTTCCCACAGAAAATATTCTGCTGGTTATAGAAAACAGAGTCTTCTCCTCATTCTGCAGATATTGAACCCCAGGCAAAGATTTCCCTTCAGCTGTTTTCCTCACCACCTCTTCTTCAATTACCTCTGTAAATACAGGTTTAGGTAAAGGCTGTTTGAGACACTGGCAACCACTTACAAAACTGAAGCTACTACTAGCTTCCTTTGACAGTGTACAAGCCCTGATGAAAAGGAAGCCCTAAGATTTGGTAACCACTGGTCCCTCGATGTAACCACCTTTTTAAACACACTGAACTTTTTTTCCTCTGCCTAAGAACCATAGATCCAAGCCATGCTTTTTCTCTTCATGTCACATCTTAATTTCACCTCACAGGAAGGGCACAATTGCTGGGGAGTACTGCAGACTCCACTACCTACTGCTTCATGATGCCAGCCTGGGGCCACCTCCCAGCCCTGTGCAGGTCCGCTTACTAAACTGCTTGGCTCCACCTGGACTGACATTTTCCTCTTTTGCCTCTTCTACATCCTTTCCTATGTTTCATTTGGTGTCCAAGGTGAGAAATTGCTTTGAAGGAAAGGGCCAATTCTTGTACACAGAGCTGCCCCTACATGCAAATCCTCACTCCAAACATTGAGCATAGGGCTATTTAGCTTATTATGAAACACAGATAGTAATATTTATTAAAATAAGCCCACTGCTCTAGCAATACCTAAATTACTATATCACAGAGTTAAATATATTCGCAACCCTGGTTCTCAACCCAGTGGTTCCATCTCCCAGCTAACACAACAAGTTTCTAATAAAAAAGCCAAGAAGAGGACAAAGCTGAAGCTCAGTCCCTGTGAATTTTATCATTCAGTAGCAGCCAAAAAGCATCTTAAAATGACATTTCTGTTACCAACCCTAGCTGAATATAGAGAGGATAAATTAGAGGTGAAATATTTCATTTTACCACCAAAAAAAAAAAAAAAATCTATAGCAATAATTTTTTATTAACAACTTTAAATTCAGCTTACCTCCGCCCCCCCCCCCCCCCCCCCCCTTTTTTTAGGACATTCCTACTAGGCTGTCCTGTGGTGCTGAATTATTCTGTAAACATGTTTTTAAATATTCTGTTCCCTCTCCATTACTACCTTTTCCTTACTCTTGGGACTAAAGGATCTTTTCTCTGACATTTTAAAGCATTAAAACAGCTCGAGGGCTAAAGAAAACATTTTTCATGTAATCTTTGAAAAGTTTAGTTGTCAAGGAGACCAAGACCTTAGCGACCAGGTATGGAGGCCTATTCAGAACACTAACACGCCTGTGAAAGAAGGTGCAAGGGTGTCAGTACACCTGGAGGCAAACATGCTTAGTGATTCAAGAGCATCCTACTTCTTGACATACCTTTTATTACACAACTAAATGGCAACTCAGATTTCCTTCTCTTTGGATGGTATCATCTAGTGTGCAAAAACATTGTTAAAGGACCTTACTTGGATGATATATTGCCTCAATAAATCACTGGACTCAGGTATGCTCTGGAAATGTCATTCACAGACTGCCACTTTCCAAGAAAGAATTGGTCCAAAAGCACATTTGATATAATTGCAGAATAATGACAGTCAACAAGTAGCATACTGGAAAAGTGCTCTCCTCACTCCAGGCAAAAGGGACACTATGAAATGAGTCTCTTTCTATTATTACTTTTGTTGCCGTGATAGGGCAATGTCACACAATGCACAAGCTGGAGACAGAGGGAGACAGATGCTTGGTATTTTCAGTTTTTACAAAAGTCAATTTTTGTTTGCAAATTTTAAATCTTTTCTTACGGCATTTGTTAGCACTGGGACCTGGGGAAGGAGTGGATAATCTTTTACAGTAAACAGGGGTGTGTTTCCATGAGATTAACCATTAAGCCAAAATATTTATAAATATTATAAAACTAAATATCACTGGAATGAAAGCACAGGCATTTGAGATCTGAATGGAATTACACCTTAAATACACTTAACATTTAATAAAACATTGTAAATAACAATAAATAAATAAATATTTACTGATCATGTAATAGACACATCAGCGTAAATCTCAGGACGCCCGAGAGATCAGTGCTTGAACCAGTATTAGTCAACATCTCTACCAGTGATCAGGAGAATGCAGTGTACAGATAATACCAAAGTTTTTTTCAGATTCTCAAATGCCACATTGGCAATAAGAAACTCCAAAATCCATACCAAGAAAGTGTACAAAATATACATTGGCAGATGAACTTCAATGTGGATCTCCGTAAAATAAAATATCAAGGGAAAAATGGCATAAACTTTGTTTACCCAATGTTGTTGTTACTCAGAACAGGTAGTTACTACTCATGGAAACCATATTGGAGTCACCAATAAAAGCTGTCTAGAATTCTGACTTCAGTTTGCATCACTGACAAAAAAATAATAATAATAATAATAATGCTGTATGTCATTAGGAATGATAGTCACACCAGAACAGAGAATCATTTTGCCACTAGGGAAACCATGCTGTACTAGTATTTTGAGTACGTCTACAGTTCTGGTCTATTCATCTTAAGACAGTGTAGAGCAGCAGACAAAGTAGAACGATAAAAAGACAGAAAAGAGCAACAAGTGTGTAAGAGGTATGCCAGTAGCTTTACTAACAAAGGAGAAAGGATTGAAAATCCAATTTGAGACAATATGGCTAAAAAGTGTATTGAGATTCACAAAATCATGACGGTGGTAGATCAGGGTTAATATAGAATTGTCCCTCACCAAGGCTTGCAGTATTAGGACCAGAAAACACATAGCAAAAATAGCAGGAAATGAGCTTTAAACCGATGAAAAAAAAATAAAGTAATACTTTCTTACACAGTGGCTGTTGAATTTCTGGAACTTGTTACAGAATGCATATTTTATCAGTGGTATGCAAGCTCATGGATGGCAGGTCCATCAGCAGATACAACAATGGATCAGGCAGGGATGTATCCCCTCAAATCCCTGACCCAATAACAGTGACTAGGGAATACAACAGACTGCAGAGAGAGGCCAGGTGCATGTACTTCTCTGCACTTCTACTGCTACTGCTGGAAATAGTCTTGGGCTAGATGGACCACTCTTCAGTCCCACATGGCATTTCTGTCTTCCTTCAATTTTACACATTACAGGTTGTAACTTTTGCCTACTGTCCTTTTCATCATCTGTTTAGAGGACTGTATAGTGGTCTCTGCACTATATCAAATATGGGGATGCTTCTTGGACTTCCAGACATCCTAGAGCAACTAGGACACAAAAAGATATATGCTGCAGAGGGAGGACTGCCAGTGAATGTGTCCATTAAACCCCATAGTGCCTAAGAGTGGTAATAGGGCACTCAAGGACTCTGATATGGGCTATGTCAGATGCAGGCATGTTAAATGAGCTAGCTTGGCTGTTTATACCCAAATAACTGTGAAATGCTATGTCTCAGTGTGG
Organism: Heteronetta atricapilla; assembly: GCA_011075105.1. Lineage (NCBI taxonomy): Eukaryota > Metazoa > Chordata > Aves > Anseriformes > Anatidae > Heteronetta > Heteronetta atricapilla. The sequence goes on along the minus strand of CM021732.1, from coordinate 38,480,747 downwards.
ATTAAACAGCTGGCCAAAGAAGCTGTACTGGGTCTAGCTGGGATGGTAACTTTCCCTGCAGCAGCCCATACAGTGCTATGCTCTGCACTTGTAGCTAAAACAGCAGTGGTATCACACTGGTGTTGTGTCTGCTGCTGAGCAGTGCTGGCACAGCATCAGGACTTTCTCTAGCCCTCCTAGGGGGTGGGCAAAAATTGAGAAACATCACCAGGGCAGCTGACCCAAACCAACCAAAGGGATATTCCATACCATATGATGTCACACTCAGCAATAAAAGGTGGGAAAAGGAGGAAGAGGGGTGGGGTGGGCTCTTGTTGCGAAAACGTCTGTCCTCCTCTCCGAACACCGGCTACGTGCATTGAGACCCTGCTTCAAGGACGTGGTCAAGCATCGCTTATTTGTGAGAAGTAGAGAGTAATTTTTTTTTTTTTTTTTTCCCCTCTGCATTTCCACATAGCCTTTACTTGTTTTGTTATTCCCTTTCCCCCTTCCTCTTCCCCTTTTCCCTTTCCTCCCTTTTGTTGAATTGTTTAATTAATAATAATATTGTTAATAATAATAATATTGTTAATAATTGTTTAATTAATATAATATTTCCTTGATAATATATTTCTCTTTTTATTAAAATTATCCTTATCTCAACCCGTGAGTTGTTTTTTTTCCCTTTACTTCTTCCCCTCCTCATCTGAGGAGGGGGAGTGAGAGAGCGGTTGTGGTGTTCAGTTGCCTAATACGGTCAAACCACCACAGAAGCTTATTGTATACCTTGAGTATTGCAGTAGGAGCTGAGTATATATATACTTGACACAATTTAGTGAACCATTAAGGAGAACCAGTACACTGAACTGCAAAAATGAAAGCTCTAAATTTATTTTTGCCCTTTTTTAGCCTTTTTTTCTTACACTCTGTTTTCAGCATCCTGTTTGAATCCTGAAAATCATTTTTCTCTCTTGATACTGATATTTTCACATGTGTGTTAAATGGAGTTGAAATGACCACAGCCATATTTGCTTAACAACTTGTTCAATTGTTCAATTGTGAACAACTTGTTCACAATTCAACTTGTGAAGTGCATTATCATGCTAAAGCATATCTGTTTGTGTACTGGCATTGACTGATGTCATCCCAACATGAAGTGAAAACTCTTCACTATTTGCTATGTACAGGACTGCAAGGCAACACAAGCCAGTATTGCTGAAGGGAAGTTTCTACAAGAACATTGGTAAATCTTAGAAGACATTTATATATATTTGAAGTTATTCACCCATACAGAACAAAGAGAATAAGAAACCTATATGATAAATATATAGTATAAAAAATAAATAAACATCATACTCAAATGTGCTATTTGAAATGCTGTTTTTTGTTGTTGTTTGTTTGTTTGATTTTGTTTTTTTCTTTTCTTGCTTGCTTAGTTTATTTGTTCTAAGGCAGTCCAAATGTATTTTCCAATTTATTGGCCCACTGTTCAGGGACCTAGTTGTAGGTGTGCTTTATAAATGAAAAGCTTTGAGACTCAAGCAAGTTGATACTCTGCTAATAAAATGCCAACCTAACAAACACTTGTTAAAATAAAGTTACTCTTCTACATACAAAATACTCTTGCAACTCGTATGCTTGTCACACCATGCCCAACAGCAGTGTCTGGAGCAAAGATCAGGAAAAAATTGGTGCAGCAAAGAACTGAAACATCAGTATTGGTTCATGTTGCATTTAAACTGAAATTTCCAGAAAGAGGAGAGAAAAGTATGGAGAGTAAGTTTAGCTTAAATGAAAAGTTAAAATCTCCATGAAATGAAGAGAGAACAGCTACCTGTAATGTAAGGGAAAGACTATTTCTCAGCTGCAACACTTTTTCAGAGTTGTTGGGATCCCTCTGAATTTTGTTGAGCAACCACAATTTGAATCCACAGTCATCTGATGCTTAATGTTCCACTTTTCTAAAGTTTCCTATTTGTGTAGTGTTTCTACACCAATATCTACATCTCAGCTTCCCAAGAGACAAATTTCATGCTGGAGTTTTGAAGTAATGCAAGATAATGGGGTTGTTCACATTCTGCTTAAGAATCATACTTTCAAAAAGATTTATTTAGAAAAATTTAAATAGAAAAATTTAGGTTGGAAAAGACCTTCAAGATCATCTGGTCCAACCATAACCCTACTCCCAATGTCACCCACTAACCCATATCTCTACGCACTCGCACCATGTCCAAATTTTCCTTGAACACCACCAGGGACAGTGACTTGACCACTTCCCTGGGCAACCCATTCCAATGCCTGACCACTCTTTCTGAGAA
>CM021732.1:38467835-38478050 GCA_011075105.1 Heteronetta atricapilla | reverse complement strand
ACTTCCCTGGGCAACCCATTCCAATGCCTGACCACTCTTTCTGAGAAAAAAATGTCTCCTCATTGTTTTAATTGTTGAAGAGTAGTGCTCTTTGTTCAGTTCTTTGTTTTAATTGTTGAAGAGTAGGGGCATGCATGACATTTCCATTTTTCCACTCATCAGGGAAATCACCCAAATGCCAGGACTCCATCTGTGATGGAGAGAATCTTGGCAACTACATCAGCCAGTTCCCTCAGGACCCTGGGATTCATGTCATCAGGTCCCATAGACTTGTACCTGTTTAGATTCATCAGGTGATCTTGAACTTACTCTCCACTTACAGTGGGTGGGACTTCGATTCCCCAGCCCCCATCTACAGGTTCAGGGAAATGAAAGGCTTGGGAAGCCCGTCTACCAGTGCAGATGGAGGCAAAGAAGTTGTTGAGTACCTCAGCCTTCTCCATGTATGTCATTACCAATTACTCAAATACAGAAACTCACTCCTAATATAAGAAATTAGCTACCTATAATCACTTACACACTACTATTTTCACCCCTCAGTCTATTTTCACAAATGTTAAAGGTGCATGGTGACCCTAAGGGACTCCTCCTGTCACCCCAGTGCAGCAGCCCAAAGGAAGCTGGGTCCTCTCTTGTGCTCTTCCTTGAGGCTCTGTGCAGAAGAGATGCCACCTCTCACACAAGGGCTGGGGGATGGGAAAGAAGCACTCACACAACCCCTGAGAATCAGCAACAGAGTTCTTCATTGCCAGGACACCTTGCAGGCAAGCCTGCAGGATGTCCATGGTGTTTGGCAGCTCCAAGCTAATGCTTGGGATGGAGCCTGAGCAATGAGTAGGAAGCTTGCCGGGCACTCCTGTGATGCTGTTGTTGCACTCTGATGGCACAGAGCAAAGACATGCCAGGGTAGTCCCAGGTCTGATCTGACAGAGGCAGATCCACATATCCATTGGGTACTCCACATATTCTGGTGGACCCATGGGCTCCATGGTGTGCGGCAGAAGGACAAGCCAGTCTTGTCTGGGACTGCCCAAACGGGATGCCTTCCATCCAGAATGTTTTCAGGCCAGGGTGCTGAACCAGGGGGTCATCCAGTTCCACCCGTAGGTCCCATACCACTGTCCAGTTGATTTCCATGCATGGGTTTGACGCTGCAGTCTGGTTTACGGCCATGGCTGCGTTGCACACTGTGTTCTAGACTATTAGCACGCCTCTGCTCCACCCGGCGTGATACTGTCTGATACTCCTTCCTTTGCCCCATGCCACCATTGCACTAATGGGAAGGCCCAGGCTCCCTGTCGCTCCATGGCTGAGGGGGCGGTCTGTTCCCCATGTCATTGTGGTGCCAGTGGTAACGTTTATACATGTCCGTGGGATGCACACCAGAGGTTCCCTAAGCACTGGTGTCTGTTGTGCTGCAGGCACTATCCCTCTGCCCATGACACTTCTCTTTCTCATTAGGTCTCATCCTTCTCGATGACTCCTTACACTGCATTGTTGTCCTCTCACACTGAGGAGGCCTGCCGCTCACCTTCCTGCTTCTGGACTTCTTCCTGCCACAGATGCTGACTGTCAGAATTCCTAGAAGCTCAGCGAGTGGTGGGCCAGCTGCAGGGTTCTGTTTTATAAGGCCCAGAGCAAAGGAGGGGCAGTGGTGGCCACTGTGACCTCAGCAAGCCTCTGTGATGGAGTGGCCCATGTGTGGCCAAAGGCGGCTGTGTTGGGAGTGGCCTGAAAGATGCCCTCATGTGGAAGAAGGATGAAGGTTGGGAAGGATGACTTCCCCTTTTCTGGGGCTGGCTCCCCCAGGCCATTTGGGCCATTCAACCCTTCCTTGAACACTCCCAGGGATAGTGACTCTCAGAATCACAGAATCATAGAATTGTAAGGGTTGGAAGGGACCTCAAGAGATCGTTGGGTCCAACCCCCCTGCCAAAGCAGGTTCCTTAGAGCCGGTTGCCCTGGTAGGCATCCAGACGGGCCTTGAATATCTCGAGAGAAGGAGACTCCACAACCTCCCTGGGCAGCCTGTTCCAGTGCTCCGTCACTCTTGAAGAAGTTCTTTCACATGTTGGTGCAGAACATCCTGTGATCTGTTTTGTGGCCATTGCCCCTTGTCCTGTCCCCACAAACCACTGAAAAGAGGTTGGACAAATCCCTCTGTCTCCCACACTTAAGGTTGCCCACCTCCCTGGGCAACCCGTTCCAATGCCTGACTACTCTTTCTGAAAATGTCTCCTCATTTCCAACCTAAACCTCCCCTGCTGCAACTTGAGGCCATTCCCTCTAGTCCAAACACCTCATGACAACACTTCTCTCCTGGGACGTTTACTTGTGGCAGGAGGTGTAGGTCCCGCATCCTGAGGTCCAACCGCACTCCAATGTTTCCATTTTGTTTAGCTCACATTTGTTTTGCTTTTCCTTTTATTTTAAGTACTTTTAACTTCTTTTCATTCAAAGACTTAGGGGATCAGCCAAAGCAAGCCAAATTATGTCATTTGTTTTGGGTGCTGTAATTTGCCTGTATTATGCTCATACAGCAATGACAACTTCTTACAAGGAAGACGGGGATGAATCTTGATTTTTATTGGAAAGGGTTTTGATTGTTTCATGCTCATTTGCTAATTTGGTTTGCATATGGACAGTGAGAAGGAAAGGACATGAGAAAGAAGTTAAATGATGGTGGTGAATTATCTTTCATAACAATAGCATGGCACTTTTGTTTAATATGACAGAAGTTAATTAAGCCAAACCCAGTAGCACTGCATAGTCAGTCAAAAGATTTCCAAAAGGAAATTTTGTATTTTTTACCCCTACAAATTCACACTTCTTGCTTCTCCACCAATGTAATCATTACGTTCATTTTACAGAAAAAAATGTCACAAATCTCAACAATTTCCACTAGAAATTAAATAACTTCTACACAAGCTATCTTTGTGAGTAATAGAATCTTTCATGCAATGCCTCTTCTCTTTGATTTGTTGTCCAGTAAGCAGTCTAGTAAAGATCAAATTGATTAATGCCTTCATTTTGTGTTGAAATATACATGTTTTGAAAAATAAATAAATAAATAAATACATAAATAACATTAATTATTTCATAATTATTTTATAATAGCAGTACACCGAGAAAGGTATTGCTAAAGATGTTAAAGTTCTGGATTAATGAGCAAACCTAGAATATTTGCTTGTCACTTCCTTCTTTACAGATTTGACATGACTTTCCGTAAAAGCAAGGACTGAAAGACTTGTTCCTGCTCAGCCAAGGGAATTGGACTAGAAGATCTCTCAAGGTCCCTTTCAGTCCCTAACATTCTGTGATTTTTTTATTCTGTGACTGTGCATATAAATAAAAAGAGCAGATTTTTATAATAAAGAATAAGTTTCTAGTATAGATGACATTTCCATTCACCTTACAAGGATAAAAAATGACATTTCAATCATATCTCTGTTTAATTTTCCTCCCCATTTAGAGGACGAAAAGTGATATTGTTTTTGAATCTTACTAATTATTCTCTTTTCTTCCAGCCCCAAATCAATTGAAGCATCACAGCAGTTTTCAAACTAATTATTAGATTTTTCCCCTGATTCATTTCAGACACTTTTATTAGAAAAGTGATTGATATATTAACACCATTAATTACTTATTTGACCCATTAATTCTGTGTATCTGCACAGACCTAATTGAAACAGCCTACACTGAACCTAGGATCTCATTTTACCAATCAAAAATTAATTTTTGGATACTTCTGACTGCTGAGTCTGTGTGATGGTGAAAAACACTGTTCCCACCTCACACATCTGTTTAATATTCCCACTCCTCTCTCTCAGTCCCAAAAAGACCCTCAGACTCTGCCCTTGAAAGATTCCTATGAGTTTCACTTTCTTCCCTCAATAAACAAGAATAGGCTTCCATAAACAAGTTCCCGTTCATTTGACATAATTTGCCTTTCCACCATCAAACTAAATTTCTTCAATAGACTCTTAATTATTCTAAACCCATTATCTAATGCTATTATAAATGTTTAAATAATATTTGATATAATCCTGGTCCCACTGAAGTTAATGGGAATATTGCTGTTGCCTTAATTAAGATAAAGATAAAATTTGTATTGTTTAATTTGTCACATATTGCTGTTGGGTAAAAACAACCTAGTTAGTATTCAGAGGTACTAAACAGACCCATCTCCCAGGCTGTATCTGGCAGGGACTCAACACTTTTCAGGATAAGGCCATGAGCCCGTGCTGCACAGTGGGTGGGTAGAGAAGGGAGCAGTCGCAGGGTTGTGCACTGTGCTGTGCTTCAGCAGGCCCAGCATGCTTCCAGCTCTGTGAGATGTTCATAGGCTTTAAATGGAGTGCTTGAGTCAGGATGCATCAAAAGAACAGGAGAAAAAACAACAACAGAAACAACAGAGAAGTGAGAAAATGGAGAAAAGACTTCCCCTATTTGAAAACAGGCCAGATACATTTTTGCAAATTATTTTATCAGAAGTCTTGACAATTTTAAGAAAAACACATTTTAAAATATTTGGCAAAAAGCATTGTGTATGTTGATCAGATCTCGTTCAAAAATAAATGCATCTTTTAAAACAAAAGATAAATACCATTAATATGAAGTTTTTTGGCTGCTGACCACTTAGATCCCATTAAAACTTAGAAAACAAACTGCAAGCTTTTTTCAGACTACCAGCAAAAGCCACAATTATTCTCATACTATGAATAAAGCCAACCATTAAAAAAAAAAAAAAAAAAAAAAGAGAGAGAGAGAGAGAGAGAGAGAGAGCTCAACCTATAATTAAGAATTACTACATTTTTAAACATCTTTCCTACAGGTCTAATATCATATTACATTCTCCACTGTGATGCTAACTTCAGAAGACAAAATTAAGCAGCAGATTAAATTGTGACATCTTTGTTATGTTCTTGGCCGACATGTAATCACACCTATGTTGTCTCATAGTGCTCCCTCACTAGAGTGTCTCAATTGCTGGAGTGACACATTCCATGGTGACATCTGAAATTCCTGCTGAGTCCTTGGTTCTGTTTGCTCTACCTGAGGAGAGTCCCCTTCACAGCTGTATTCATACCTTTTAGAGCTATAATCAATAAAGGCCATACAGGAGGCTGATTCACCTCCTGTTTTGGGGGGAGAAATATAAAAGCAATTTGTAAATCACTGCCACTCTTTCAGAAGCCAGAGGGGCAGAATGTGTTGTGCTTGCTTCTGAGGAAAGGAAACACAACTCCAAAGGTTCTGAGTGCTGGGCACTTATTCTCACCTCCTCTCACTTTCACCATGTCATCTTTCTTACTGCTTGCAACTTATTTCCAACCCTGTCACCTCCTTAGAGACAGAAAGCATGCTCACTGCTGACTTAGGAGCCAAGGGGAGAAGGTACTGATATACTGAACACAAGGTCCCTTATCACTGCAGCATGTCTGGGTATGATGAGAACAGCACCACACTCTGAGAAGTACCACAGTTTCTTTCAGAAGAAAGATCATAGGTGAGTTCATTTAAAAATACACCTGCCAACAGAAATGACTGAATTCCCTGTCATGCTCATTTGCTGGGACTTCAAAATGTATCTAGAACTAGCAGGCTGGAGCTCTGATAATGAGTTTCTGGCTATCAGAGCTGGGAATCTTAAAAACAGAGTACCCCAAGTCTTTGAGCACTTTCTGATTTTTTTTTTATTTTTATTTTTTAAGAAGGCTCTGATCCATTCAACCCTTCAGATCCCCATGCAGATACAACGTCTATTGGTTGAAAGGAAGAGCTCACTGAGTGTGATAAATCAATATCCGGCTTGCCGTCTGCCCATTTTGTCCTGCCCCTTTTTCTAGACTGTTGGAAGTATCACCAGTGAACAGTATGTCTCCAGTGAGTTCAGAAGTAAGGTTGCTTCGTCATAGAGCTGAGACATAGAATGTCCTGGAGATGGAGGCACTAAAGGGAGCCTTTTTCTTTGATTCAAAATATTTCCTGATACAAAGAAAAGCTTCTGGAAGCCTATTCTACATCAAGGAGGAAGATGCTTGGAAGTTCTCCAAGAGGTCCAGAATGATATTCTGGCTTCTATTGCCCCTTTTTTACAAAGGGAAAAATAAATAAATAAATAAATAAATAAATAAATAAAAATGTCAGGGTGCAAAAGTGAAATGTCTTCAGGATGGTGTTTAGGAATAGCCAATAGGCTTCAGTGAAGGATTCCTGAATTATTGGTAGGGTCTTCTAGTCTTTGCTTTCTGCATAACCCCAGATGTAGAAGCTCATTATGCAGTTCAGACCCAGCTTTACTTTTAAGCTCCCATTTGTTTTTTGTTTTTCAGACAACCTGGGTTATACAGCACTGCCACATGGTTTTATTTTCCACCATAATTTATACTCAGTAATTAACATTTGCCATGCAAAACAACCTACCAATTACAGTACTTATGTTAGTCCTAAACATAAGTGGAACAAATAAATCAATGAGGAATTTGTAGGCCTTTGCAAGACAACCGATGTCTGTGCCTCCTTTGACAGTGACTAATGATATGCTACATTTTCATCATCTTCCTAATCTTGCAGTTATATAACTCTCCTCTAGCCTGGTATTTATTTGTGTTGGAAGAGAATAGCAAATACCTACTACAAAGTGCCTACTACAAAGCAATACTTGTGTATAAAAGCACTTTCAGGCATTTATAATATTTACTGTAGGTCATCAAATATATCCCCTGCTGTGAAAGAGCATCTTTGTTGTTCTTCTGCTCTTCTTCTATTTGTTTCATCTTCCACAAAAAGAAATAGCCTTATCTGTTCTTACCCACTCTAACACAAACTGTAATCTTCAGCTTTTATATGTATTGTTCTTGGGGAAAAATACATCATTCCATATGAGCAGAGATAAATCCAAGTAAAATATGTTACAAATGCATTAATCTATAGCAGCACAGCTCTTAAACATGTTTTGGGCAGGTTTCAAATCACTGCATTGTTTGTCAGAGCCATAAACAGTGTATGGTATTGAAAAAAAAAAAAAAAAAAAAAAAAAAAAAAAGTGATATGGAATGGGTTTTAATTCATTTCTTCAAAAAGAAGCACATAAATAGGTATGTTCTTAACATTGTCAATTTTCTGCCATGACACTTTAAAGAAAACTCTGAGTAAAGCAACACCTGACTGAAAGATAGTATTGCTTCAGCTCTCCAACTGCAAATGAGCATCCATAAAGCTCGCATGCCTCAAAGCTACAAAAGATTATCCTTTATCCTTCATCTCTTTCTGCCCTTTGGAAATGCTAGGCTACACTATATAAAAACTGTGCATAGCCTGCCTGCTGGAAAGTGTCATCAAACACTTCCAAGAAGTTTTCCTCTATGTTAATTTGCTTCTTGGTGATCGCTGTTTTTAAATGCCATTGCATTACAGTTCCACAGTTGAGCTTATATGTAGGATCAGATTCTGCATTCAGAAATTCAGCTCAAGAAAAACAAGATTAAAAAGTGTGCCTCTTCAGTGTATATCCATCTCAACTGCCACTTCCTGACTTTTAAACTGAGAGCTAAACCAATAACTCAGTACCATTAACTCAAGTTGCTTTAAATTCACCTGCCTGTTATCAGCCTGCATGGACATCTGAGTGCCCCAGAACAGAGGAATGTGCTGCTCATGAGCAGAGCTGCAACAGTTCTCAGCTGGTGAGATCCTTCAGTCTTGATTTCACTGACTTACCACCATCAGACTCATAGCCACAAGTTCAGTTGTATGATGAAAAATTAAATAATATTTTAAATTCTCAACCATGAGCTAAAGAAATTGGGGATACCAAGCCAAAAACAAGTGTATAGGAAGTTCTGTACCCTAAAGCTTTTATTGGATATATAGAGAAAACCATATTTTTTAGAATTCACAGCTTTTTGTAGAAACTGCTAAGATCATTTCAGAGTGATTCAAATTGTGGATGTGAATATTTTTTGCAAGTCTGGAAATAAGGTCTTTATTTTAGGTATCTGCAATATAGGAACACAACATACCCACCGTGCAGGCTTTTGAGCATGGAGGGCTTGAGAGAAGAAGAGAGGAGTGGAGATTTCTTGATAGAGCTTTGTAGAAATGAACTTGCCACTAGGTATTTACCACTTAGTTATTTCCCTGAACTTTCAGAAACTTTTCAAAACTTTTTATATGTGGCATTTAAAAAATAATAATAATAAAAGTACCTGATTATAAACAAACCAATAAGTTTGTACAGTGTTTGCATTATTAATAAAAGAAGCATCACCTCAGTGGCTGTTTGTCTAATCAAAACACATGTACTATAAATAATAGAAAGAAGGACATCTCCTGACCTCATACAAAATAAAGCTTACTTTCTAACTGATGGACACTACTGAAAGACAGGAAGCCACATGCAGTTTACTCTGAAGAGTTTACTGTGAATAATTAATCAATACCAGGGAAAGGGACTAATCCGAGAGGAGTTTCTTGTGCCATAAAAAATCCATCACATCTTCCTTTTCTGGAAGGCCCAAAACAATGATGAAATAGGAGGGAAGGGAGCCAGACCTGACATTGCAAAGACAGTCCAGGGCAGATAGGAGTCCACACACCTGTAAAAGCCAGTCTGAGACAAGACAGCTAGGACCAACTTCACTAATGCATTTTACCTTCATACATGCAGGAAGTCTAACATGGGATATATCAGACAACATTGTGGATTAATAGCTACCCCAATATATCCCAAAGACACTCAGTTTACTGCACACAGAAAGACTGATCTACAAACTATTCAATGAATCAGTTCATCAGATCTACTGTGTGTAATCTATGCAAAGGCAGTAGCTAGTTTTCTGCACAGCCCACAACTTGAACTGAACTCTAGCAAAAGATCACCACCCAAGACAGTAGGCAGAAGATAACCACAGCAAGATATTAGTTCTACTGACAACACCAGAAGAGTTGATAGACCTGAATTCCCAGATGGATATTTGAAGAACCACTTTTTCAGTTATTACTAGAGTTATTGCACTACATATTACTCAAACCAGAAACATGTATGTATGACTATGCTTAATTGTGCAAAGTACTGAGCAGTCTAGTCTTAAATCAGATGTGACTTAAACTTTTTAGTGGTCTAAGAACAGGAGTCTCTTTATCTAAGCGGATCCTCAACACCACAGCTGAGCCTGTTGAAAAAAATATAAAGTTCACAGCAAGAGTTCCTTTTGATTATATTAGCAAATAAAGCCAAATTTTAACTGCAATTTCATAAATGTCCAATAGTATATAAAAATTAAAAAGCAAAGTAGTAGTGCTGCCATTATGCTCTTAATCATTATGTTCATTAAAAAAAAAAAAAAAAAAAAAAAAAAAAAAGTATGCATTCAGTGTCATATTAGTTAACTTTGTATCATAGTGCTGGTAACCTATTCAAGTCATGTTCCAATCTTCATGGCTACAGAAGAACATCCGCTTTGTTAGAAAAGTGAAACATTAAATTCTCTGAGTACTTTCTTTTCTTTTTAAGCATACAATGGACTAAATTCTGCCCTTCGTTTTACCCATAATAACTTCAGAATTGTATGAATGAAACTAACAGCGAAATAGGACCTACTTTGTGAGCCTATTTCTGCATGTGTTTAATTGAGCTAACCAAGCAGGACAAGGTTTTGTGTACAAAGGAATTTTGTATTTGTTTTTATTGTAAAAACACATTTTTTTTCCCATCTCCGCCTTAGTCCTTTAAAAAACAAAAAATAAAGATGAAGAAAACAGGAACAATGCTAATTACATTTTGTAAGCAGTTTAAGAATGGGCAGGAGGATGGGGAGGCATGGAAAACAGGCCCCTGCAGAAAATGTGTGAGGTTGAAAACAAAGTTCTCCTGAGATGGATAGAAGTTTCTGTTTCACAGACTTCCAAATGAATGGTTCAGATGTTGTGAACACAATGGATAGTAATGATGATTACTTTTGCCAATGCCTATGGTGATGTTATAAGCTAATTATATTAGTCATTTACGCAAAGGCAAGATGCCTTTGATAGCTACTATTTGGAGCAACAATTCAGCATGTTGAGTCACTGTTAAGTCACTCTTACAGCCAGACTTCTATTCCACTTACACCCAAGTGAGTCTTGAGCAACTTCGTTGAATACAACAGCTTTAGTCTTTATTTAAAACTCTACCGAAAACCCAGTTCTGGTTTATATATATATATAATATAT
>CM021732.1:38427104-38462823 GCA_011075105.1 Heteronetta atricapilla | reverse complement strand
AGAAAGAAAGAAAGAAAGAAAGAAAGAAAGAAAGAAAGAAAGAAAGAGAAAGAAAGAAAGAAAGAAAGAAAGAAAGAAAGAAAGAAAGAAAGAAAGAAAGAAAGAAAGAGAAAGAAAGAAAGAAAGAAAGAGGGAAAGAAAGAGGGAAAAAGCATAAACAGATAGCTAAAGTGCTACATTACAGTTATGCACTATGTCTGTGCTAAAACTGCAACAAAATGCTGTAGTGGAATAATCATTTCTCTTTTAAAGAATAAAACCTTCTGTTATAATATACTATACAACCCAGAGGCATAGTGATCTCTCCAGATGACAGTAATTCTCACTATCCTTATCAAAAATGACAGTTTTTCCTTTGAAGCAGATTGCCATGGTAAGGCACTAGCTGAAATGCCAGTTTTATTCTGTCACGATAGGAACCTATCCCAACTCTGTGTACACTTAACATCTTCCTTCTGTGAAAGCAAATGGAATAATTTATCCTTTTCTCCCTGAGAATTCTACTGCTTTTCCTTACATGTGAAGTTGCCTTGAAAAGCTAGATACACAGAATAAAGTAGACCCGGTTGAGTTAAACAAAGGGAGAACTGAAATATTCTCTCAGCTTCAGCCAGCCATCCCATTCACCTGCAATTACAGGGTCTTACATGTGCCTTTATTTACCACCCAGAGTTCAGGAGTTCCAAAAACACATATTTGGTGTTTTTTCATTAAAGGTGATATATTTATGTCTTTGATACGTCTTTTATAATAGTGATTAAAAAAAAAAAAAGTATATCAAGTATATCAATAAACTCAGTAAATGGCACTTTTCCTATATAAAATTTCTATAGAGTGCCTGACATAATCTCTGCCATGGGGAAGAATTGTGTTTTGTTTGTTTTGTATATACAAAGCCAACACATTGGCTATAATGCAGATAAAAATATTGGCAGCAGTATTGACATCACTGCAGCTAGTAGAACATAACCCTCCTGCCCAGAGTACTGGCACAAATGCAAGTACAGATACACCTTGAAAGGAGCTGGTTATAGACTGGTCTGGCCGATTTGGCCCAGGAAGAACAAGGCTTAAAATAAGCACAAGCAAAATGGCATTTTGAATGCCAGTCTGCGTCATCTAGCTTCACAAACTGCTCTTGTATTCTTTCCCTGGGCAAAATGAAGAAGTAGAAAATGAACATGATCTTGAGTATGACATATTCTCATAATGATCATAGTAAATGCATAGAAATTTAACACAGTTAACAGAGAGGAGAGCTTTCTATTAAGTGTATGGTAGCATGGAAAAAACAAACAAACAATCAAACAAAAAAACCTACGTTTTGTGCACAGAAGCCCCTTTTAAGAAAGAAATACAAACTTTAAGTTTGTATTACACATGCACAATTGTTCTGGCAGAGACAATACCATGCCTCTCAGGTGATCAGTAAGAGCCACATAGTAATGCAAAGGCTCATAGTCATTGTTCAGAAAGGTTTAATGAATCGCACACAATTGTTAACAAAAATTAATTAATTAATCTATTCACCAAAAAAAATCATGGAATAGGGAATGCAATTAATAAGATTCTGTAAGCAATACACATGGATGGGAAAGAAAGATTTCATCTAGCTGCATTCATATATTTGTTACGTCACTCAGCTCTGATTTTCACCGGAAAGAAAGGAGGAATCATATCCCCCTTCATCTTGCACATGATAAAATCATTTTCATCCATGCAAAGCAACCACAGAATCCACCAGAATTCTGCTTTCCAATTTAAGTATTTTACATCTACCACACACTGGTCTAACTGTCCAGACATATTATCACCCCAGGCACATTGTCAGCCTGCATATGGAGTTAGCCATGATTAGCTAAAAGATATAGTTGAAGTTATTTTTATAAATAGGAAATACTTATCAGCGGGAGAATGGTGGCTTATGATAATAAAGATGGTTTAGTATTATATATATATATAGGGAAAATTTATACTTTGTTATAATTTGTTAGCACTCTGGACACATCATTTTTCATCATGTACTTTGAATGAGAGAAAGATACACTTTATAAGAATCCTCCATGCTTATATTATAGCATCATTCTCTCTTAATAGCCTTCTGGCTATCCACATGCTTCATAGTAGAAATTATCTGCCAAAATCATTTAATGTTGAAGATATCATGGGACTGCAGGAAAAAGTCCACATTATAGTTTGTCTTCATTTCTTCTTCAATTTCTTTATTTTTCCATCAATCACAATAGTTGATTCGTTAATAGTGCCCTTGAGAATCCCTACCAAGAAAGCAGAAAGTCCACAGACTCTCTCACAGTCAGATGTTTCAAGCATACTCTGAGGATCTTGTAAATCTTCTCTAATACAGAATGGATCATTCAGGTCTCAAAATGTTTAATATAATCTCTCCTCCAGTCAGCCTAAGGGACCACAATCCTCAGGGCTGTAGTCCTTCCCTTAATTTTCTGAGGTTTTGAAAATGTCAGGACTAATCTTAGATTCACATAAGGTTTTTTTTTAAATAAGTTGCTTGACCTTTGTATTTCACAGATATTTTGACTGATGCAAACCAATTACACAGAAAGTTTGCCACCATTTTTTTTCCCCCTTGGTATATTCATGGTCTTTCCCATTACTGTCATCCAGAAGCAGCTTTTAAGACTTGTGAAATCTATAGCTATTGCTGATTTGACCTCAGACCATTCAGAGCCTAGTGATTAGCTGTAGCAGCAGCAGCTACAAGTTCCCTCTTGGCTGCAGGCTTGCAGAGGAAATTTCTCTCATGGCCTACAGGAACTGCCATAATAGATCAGTAGTAAGAATAATACCTGGCACCCATGAAAGGCTTTGCATTAACTGCTTTCATGGACTTTTACAAAGGTGAAGAAATATTACTGCCATTTTTAACGGGAAACCTCAAACACTGGGCAATGGTGCGTGTTCAAGGTCATCCGATAGAAAAAAGTTATAGCTGGAAATACAGACTTGTTTTTTTGAGGCCACACATAGGATACTAACCTTATTAACATGAGTCAGTGTTGTTCAGTAAATTAACCAATCAAACACTTTTGCTGTTTTCCATTTTAATACTGCTTCTGACACTCAGTCCCTCTAATAGTCTTGATTAAGCCGTTGAAAGAGGAGTCATTCTGAATAAGCTGATGTCAAGTTTCTTATTATCTCATTGACTCAAGATCCAAAACTGGTCCTCTATTTGCTTATTCTTGCTGAACACCAGTCAGCTATGGCTATAAAGTAAACAAATAAGGTTTTCAAGCTTTTTAAACTGTTAAGGTCTGAGCAGAGTCTTTCAGCAATTTGCAGTGTCACGTCAATATTCTTCTGTGACACCAGCTGCATCTGTTGCATTCTGGCAATGGATACTTCTATATACAGAGCATGCATAACTCAGAAAAACATTTCCCTAGATTTCTGCACAGTTGGCCTTTGCTGGAGGTGCACACTTTATTATGTGTCCAGCAGCTCTGGTACTGTCATAGTACCGATCCATAGGAAGAAAGTGTACAACAAATTGTAAATTCGAGGAAGGGCCACAGTCATGATTTTTCACTTTTCAGATGACACATTACAATGGGCAGAAAAGAGAGAAATAAGGGCTATTAAAGACAATCTATCATTTTACCTGGCATCCATTCTAGAAACATTATCTAAATATACTAGTATATTCTAAAGACTCTTTCAATAAGAACAGCTTTCATAGTCAAAGATATAAGAACACTGCTAACATTTACTGAAATTCTCATCAACCTTTCTCGTTGTTTCCCCTATTCTACTGTAATTATTGAGTCTGACAATTAAGAGTGTCCATCTGTCAACGGTTTCCAACGTGGCCATCACTGTAGTATTTCTAGATATTAGAAAAGGTTTGTGTGTTTCTTTCAATGTCTTGGTTAGATGTGATGGAACTGATTGACTGTAGGAAATCTTGTGGCTGTTTGGTCTACCTTGGAACACATTATTTTCAATGATCATATTTTCCTGATTTTGTATTCTTTTCAGTGGAGTTGTCTGAGGAGTGGCAGGTAGCCCCACAGAGCCTCAAATGTAGTTTATCCCTTTTGTAAGAAATGTTGTGAACACAAATACAGAAATGAACATCTATGTGAAAAGCATAGTCTGTGAAGGGGGAAGTATCTTTAGCAGGAGTAGGTTTTGCAGGTGTTCCTAATCCTATTACATTACAGCCAAAGTTACTAAGCCACTACTCTGCAAAGGTGTAACACCTAGAGTGAGAGTCATGGAGAGCTGTGAAGTTTCCCCATACGGTATGGCACCAGTACAGAAACACCTGTGTTAAAAATAACTCCAAGCTTATTCACTCTGAAGTATTCCTTAACTTTTAAAATGTTTCCTTTCTTGCTTGATGCTTTAATACTTGCATTATGTTCCAGACCACAGCTGTGACAGCAAAACAATCTTTTTTTTCTTGTTCTTCTGACAAAAATAGTAGTTCTGTTTATTGACAAATAGTTGCATCTACACATATAATTGCATCTCCACCACTTGCTCAAGTGTGGCAAGTTAGGATGAAAAAATCCCCAGTGCAACATCTATTCGTTTAGTGTCTGCCTCCCTGTCCTCACCTAGGATATGACTGCCATGACCATCTCTTTCAAATGTTGGTCTCTGGCAGTAAGGCTCCTCCCTGGGGAAGCTCACCCTTCACCATAGCACCCACCTCCACCCCAGTGTCCTGCAATGCTGCTGGGGTGAAAAAGGAAGTCTAATGTAAGTCTGACATGTACATGAATTACTTCTAAAGAGGGTGAAGTGCTTCCCCGTAGGGGTGAGGAAGACTGTGACAGAATTGAGCTGAATAAATTTCACAATATCTGACCATCAAAAGGCCCTTGGTGACCATGACAGACTCACTCTATCTGCTACAGCTCACACAAGTGCACAAAAGAAGATTCCCCTGCAATGGTCTTCATGAGAATTTCCTCTTCTGGGAGGGAATTGTCAACCCACAAAATTCATACATCTGACTTATATATAGACTTCTTCACTCATCTCAGTAGAACACACACTGGGGAGGAAAGAGAAGTGGATGAATTGAAAGTCTTTCCATCTATTCACGGCTGAAAAGTGCAATCAGCTAGAGGCAAATAAGACACCAGGCTGGGGCAGTTTGACAACCACAAAGCTTTCTACTTTTGACCCTCATCCTGGTAGTTAACAGTAAGTAGAGCCTGTCCTACAAAGGTTTGTCTCTGTCCATGATATATTTCTCTACAGAATCAGTAACATCTCAGATTAAAGAAAAACCACCAACAGTCTTCTTCCTAAGAATAGCACATTCTTAATTCTCTTTCACTACTTTATCTGCCAGCTGTTTTAACTGATTAGTCAAAGACACACCCCTGGTTGACATCAACTGTGTGGCAAAAACAAGTGTATAGAGGAATAATTATTTCCAACATTTGCAATGAGATTGAGTGCTTATTGGATTATGAAAATAAAGGGATTTAATGGGGTCGTTTATGTTGCTACTCTAGTATAAAAATGTACAGTGCATGCATACGTATCAGATTACCACCTCTATAGTCTATCTATCAATAAGCATTTAATCTATCCACCACTAATACATTTCTGGTCTCTTCCTTTTTCATATACTACAAGTGAGTGTGCATAGTGAATACGCAACATGGTTGTTATTGCCATAAATGAAAAAGCACTCTTCGGTATGAGCTATTTTGGGCATAACTTCCCTCAACCTGGGGAGCTTCCTTTTAAGTTTTAAGCATGTAGGACAGATGCTTCTCTCACTGCCTCTCTCTCTTCATGTTGCTGTAGTCATCACAAGCTCTACCAGTCTTCATTACAGCTTCCCCATAGTTCCCTGGAAGAAACAAAGGAACAGGAAGTGATGATTTGGAGAACCCACCTATGTGCCATTGTATTGTATGTATCTGGCAAGTTTTTAATAATGGGGGGGGTGGGAAGGGGAAGAGGACGAGAGGTGCAGTGGAGACTTTGTGGGAAGATGGCTGCCCTGTTCTAGACACAGCCAGTTCCAATGGACCCACCACAGAAGCACAGCTGAGAGTATCAGGGGAGTCTGTGTGCCTCTATGAAAACATAGCTAGGGAAGGGCAGAAAACACTAGACAGACAGAGGAGGAAAGGGAAAAAAAAAAAAAAAAAAAAAAAAAGAGTGTGAAAGAATGAAACAACAGAACAGAATAAACGGCAAGGTCAGAGAAGGAGGAGGTGTTTCAGATGCTGGAGCAGATATTCCCTAGCAGCTCATGGACTGCCATACCAGAGCAGATGGATATTCCTGAAGGAACTCTGGCCCATAAAGGACCTACACTGAAACAATTTTTTTCTCCTGAAGGATTGCACGCCTTGAAGAGGACCCATACTGGAGCAGGGGAAAAATGTGAGGAGGAGGAAGGAGCAGCAGAGAGAAACTGCTGTGTACCTCTTGCAACCTCCCATTCCCCACCGGTCCTGCAACACATGGTTGTGGGGAAGAAGTCTGAAATGAATGGTGAAGTTCAGCCAGGGAAAGGGGAAAGGAAAGATGTTGTTTTAATATTTGTATTCTTTTTTCTCACAAGCCAAATCTATTGCAGTTGGTAATAAATTAAATTAATTTTCCTAGGCTGAGTTTGTTTTGCCTGCAAGGGTGATCGGTAAGTGATCTCCTTTCTTTACTTCAATCCATAAGCTTTCTTGTTCCTTTGTTTTTCTTATTCTCTCTCCCTGACCTAAAGAGGAGGGGAAGTAACTATGAAGCTGGATTTAGCTTTTAATCAAGATTAATGCGCCATACCATTAGCAAAGTCTAGATTTATTTTTCAGCATGGCTTCATGATCTACAGATAGCTTGCTGGTATAGATTGAGTCTCTGTTTTTCAAGATAATTTGATAAAAGATGGCTCTGAGTATCTGTTTCTTACTAGTAAGGTCAGTATGGACATCTTAGTGACAGAACAATAAGCTTATTTTTTCTCAGTCTAGATTACAAAGCAATGAACTGCCTGAAGCCACCATGATCTCAAAGTTGATCAGGAGAGTCAAAAGCTAGATGGTGCTGGAAATTGTAGGAGGATCAGATAGAAAGAAGTGTCCACAAGAAGAGTCTGTCTGAATCCCAAAGAATACTTAGAAGTGTGGAAGTAATTGAGAAAGGGAATAGCAATATGTATTTCTCTATTTTAATTTGCCCAGGGAGGTGGTAGAGGCGCTGTCCCTTTGGGGTGTTTAGGAAAAGGTTGGATGTGGTGCTTAGGCACATGGTTTAGTGGGTGCTATTGGTAGTAGAGGGGGGTGGATGGACCAGATGATCTTGGAGGTCTTTTCCAACCTTAATGATTCTGTGATTTACACTCTGTCTCTTGAGTTTTCTAAACTGAAGGAAGGTTGGCTTACTATGTCATCTGCATTCTGTCTTCTGTATGTTTCTTCTGCTGTGTGTCTTTAAAAAGCTGGATGCTTAAATTCCTGAAGAACAAGGACTAATGTTGGCTGTAGGATCCTACTTGTGACAGTAATTTTTTTTTTATTTTTTTTATTTTTCCCCAGGAAGAAAGTTAAATTAAAGAATCTAAACTAAAGCTGTGTGAATGCTGATGCTTCCAATCACAGGATATTGACAAAATTGAATAAATAAATAAATAAATAAATAAATAAAATCAGTCAATCTATTTTTTAAACAACTTTAAGCTGCAGAAAATATTTAGCTTAACCTGAAACATAAATTTCATTGTGATTTTAAGATTTTCTTTACTTTTCTAAAATACATTTCAAGGGAAATTGAACATGCATAGTATTTCAAAACCAATGCCAATAATGCCAATATGTCAATAATAGCATCTCTTTCAGAGCATTGCAATAAAACAATAAAACTATGTTTTCTAATTTATTTTCAGGAATTTAAGGAAGGATACTTTTTAATTGGTTGGTTTAGTCAAGTAACTTGATAAAATGAAATAAAACCCTTACAGTTCTTTGGTACCGCTGAACCTGCCCTTTTCATGTATATGAAAAATACATACACAATATCTGATTAAAAATATTGACAGACTCTACCTGGAGCCAGACACACTCCACCTGTTGTGTTAAAGATCTGGAGCTGCCACGAGGGAGAAGTCTGAGGAAGGCTGAGGAATGGATCAGTGCTTCTTATTGATCCCAGTAAAGTTGCTTAGGTCTTTGAATATCAGACAAAGCCATAAAGCACAGCAACTTGAAAACAGAAAAATAAAAGAACAAATACAGCCTTAGATGTCCTTTTGCTTGGGAAGTGGTACAGGAATTATGAACTGAGCCCAAATCTAACAAGTCTCAGGTTGCAGTTTCATAGTGCAGCTGAGCTACTAAAACTGTAGCTCCCGCTGAAAAAGGAGACCTTATTTCCTCCTGCTCACTCGTTTCTGCCACTTCTGCTGCTTGCTTGATCATTCACTGAACCAGCTCAGGGAGTCCCACAAGCGAAAAACCCACCTCACCCCTGCTCCTGGGAGAGGGAGGAAGAAGAACAGGAGCACTGCTACTTACTCCTAACTTTCTCTGTATCTTTTCTAGTAACTGCAAAAGCTTCCGACAAACTCAAAAAGACCAGATTTTACCAAGGTGGAAATTGAATGTCTAACTTAATTGATATTTCTAATTTTGTTCACAAAACTTTAAAAAAAAATGTTTGTCCAAATGAGGTAGATAGCACAAATCTAAATTCAACAGGTATAGTTAACATATAAATATAGAGATAAAATATCTTTTATCTCTAATGTTATTTTCACCATATTTTCACCATATTTTCACCAAAATCATCTTCCTGTTCAGCGTTACAGATGATACAACTCTCACATTTGTACTGTCACACTAACTGAGGCTGTATGAAGGCAGTATGTAAAGACTAGATTCTGCCCAGAAGCATGTGCATAGCTTTAAGAAATTGGATGATCTTACAAAATATAGGAAAATACTCTCATCCTGAGAGTTAAGCATGTATCTAAATACCTCACTGTGGGTTCTGAAGAAATTCCTGTCTCTTATGTGCTTAATAATTCTCACGTGAATGTGGCTAGACCAGGCTGATCCAAAAAAAAAAAAAAAAAAAAAAAAAAAAAATCTGCAAGAGGCATCTAACTCTCATTCAGCAGCCTGACTTTTCCACAGAGGATGGGAGCAGTTTTGGGGTAGACATACATGACTGACTCAGATCCCCAGATGGCTGCATTATCACATGGAAATGGGGGTGAAGGAGGAGGAAAGGACAGTGTGCAATCCCTGCCCACGCACAGCCTCTAAGGCCTGCTGTCATATTTAAGGGAGGGAGAGAGGGAGAAAGACAGGCAGCAGTGCTTCTAGCAGCTCACAGCCAGAAGAGGAAGAAGAGGAGAAAGTGGCAGTGGTAGAGCTGCTTTTGTGTTTTAGTAAAGAAAAAAAAAAAATAAAAAATAAAAAAAAAAAAAAAAAATGAGAGTAACCTGGCCCCTGCTTGCTGTCTATGGGACAGGTAGGAAGAAGCTGGGAAGCAGGACACATAGTATCTGCTCAGCCAGCACCCTGAAATCCAGCAGAGATCCTGATCTTCAAGGAGGCCCCAAAAGTAGGATCCTGTCCCCAGTGCTGCCAAGGCTGGGCCATGCTGACCTAGGCCATGAGCTCCTTCGTGCTAGGTCTCTGGGCCCACCTACTTCTAACTGCACTCACTGACTGCAGCTGGTGCTCACTCTAGGCCTCTCCTGTGCTTGCAGTAACAGTGTCTGGATCAAGCCAACTACTTCTGAAAGTGTTCCTACTCTCATCACCCAAACAAAAAAGCTTCATGTTGTGAAAGCCCAGGAGCTTCTTCTGTCACGATTTTGCCAGTAGAACTTGGGGTTAGTCAAAAACAAAACAAAACAAAACAAAACACCATGCAGCCAATAGCCAATTCAACAAAAATATTTCCCTCACTTTCATGCACCTCTCTCGTATAAAATGATATGAGATATTCTAGCTATCACTACATTCTACAAAGCTGTAAAAATCCCACATTAATTTTTATTTATAAAAGGAACTCAGGTTATGCCAACAGGTCTGCTGTTGGTGGAAGGCGAAATTGTCACAAGGGCGGGACTAGATGAAGCCACCAGGGTGTCAAGGTCATGAAGCAGTGCAGGATGAAGTGAAACGTTAACCTCACCACCAGACTTTCCCACTGATAACCCCCCCACCTTAGGTTTGTAAGACAAAGCTAGTCCTGTGCCATCTAGTGAGTTTTCCCAAATCCAAACAGGTTATATTGCTGCTGTTTGTTCTGTGTGTGTGTTGTTTGTGTTGTTTTGTTTTGTTTTTTACTATAGGAAAAGTGTTTTGGACTCTTTGTATTTGCTCAGACATGCTGTATATGAAACAGATGTAGATATGCACATCTGTTCACCCTGTTCTTCCTCAAAAATCTCCCCACATTTATGCAATCACTAAAACTGATCAAATTTTCTCCATCTTAGGATCCTATTGGAAGGGAAATAGTTGATCTGCTATTCTGTATCAAGAGCGTGTCCAGAGAAGGGCTACAAAGCTGGTGAAGGGCCTGGAACACAAGTGCTCTGAGGAGCGGCTGAGGGAGCTGGGGTTGTTTGGTCTGGAGAAGAGGATGCTCAGGGGAGACCTTATTGCTCTCTACAGGTACCTGAAAGGAAGGTGTGGGGAGATGGGGATCGGCCTCTTCTCACAGGTAACTAGTGATAAATAGAGGGAATGGCCTCACGTTGCACCAAGGGAGATTTAGGTTAGAAATTAGGAGACATTTCTTCTCAAATAGAGCAGTCAGGCATTGGAATGGGTTGCCCAGAGAGGTGGTGGAGTCACCGTCCCTGGGGGTGTTCAAGGAAAGGTTGGACACAGTGCTTAAGGACATGGTTTAGTGGGTGATATTGGTAGTAGGGTGATGGTTGGACCAGGTCTCTTCCAACCTTCATGATTCTGTGATTCTGTGATTCTATGATACTGGACCATACCAAGGTCTAAGCCTAATAATTTATTTTCATGGATGCAACCACTGTTATCTAAAAGGATGAAATGCTTTTCTCAGTGCTGTGTAATCATTGGTTCACATATGCCAGAGCTGTGATTTAATCCAAATAAATTCTTTAGGTTATACTTTCAAATCTTTTCTCTTTACCTTTTTAAAATAAAAATTAAATTTAAAATATGATGATGTTTAAATCAAGACATTTGTCTCACAGACAGAAGATGGGAAATCTGTATTTGTGATTCCTTGCAGCCATGAGTCATGTTCAAGATTTTAGCCCATATTTTCAAATCCACATATATGACTAGTCTGATTTATGTGTATGATTGCTTCATTGCTTCATCCTCTGCAATCATGATGCTTTGCATCAGCTACACTCCAGATGTGAAAAAAAAAAAAAAAAAAAAAAAAAATCTCTTTCAATGCAGAAACTTGTTAGCGCAGGAGACAGAACTTGGCTGGCAGCTGGTCCACATAGCTGGAAAGGAATTCATATCCAATATGCACAAGAGGACCACAGACTCATCACCTCCACCACAACATATATCCCACCACATATCCCACTGCATACATCCCACCACATATCTCTACAGCAACACTTCACATCTGAAACCAAAGCCAGCTAGAAATGGACAGATGGGTAGATGTCCAAATATCTTTGCAAGTATAAATGGCAGACTAAAAACATGAGTTGCTTTATTATCAAAGGATAAAGCTTTAAAAAATACATACCCAAAACATATTGTCAGATTGCTTGAACTGCTGACCCAAAGTGTTTGTCATGCATATACTGTGTCATGCAGACAGTATCCAACACTGCCCACACACTGGCATATAGGCCAATCAGAGGTCAGACATGTCAGTGTCACATTGAAGGAGTTCCCATCCCTCTGTGCTCATTAAAAGAGTCTATTTCTGTATTGACTACTTCTGTGACTGAAAGCAGGTTGGATCTGGACTTAGATTTGCACAGTTTGTTTACTGTTTCTCTTATACAGGTTTTAACTTGTGTCTTAATTCCTAGTTTCATATTCTTTTTTCACTAGCTTGAACATAAGAGAAAAAAAATCTGAGTCAGTCAGTAAGGGTTTGTTCCTTTGTAACTAGGATCTCAGATTTCAGACTCAGGACCTGCTTTGGTTTTGGTTTAGCTTGAGCAAATTTACATTAAGTGTCAAATGATGTCATACAGCTGAAGGACATAACTGCCAATATATAATGTATGGTTTGATATAGACACAGACCCAAAAAAAAGCACTTTAGTAGGGCAAGTGAAGTGATTATTTTTTCAATACCCATGAGACCCTTCAGCCCTCATTAATCTTAACAGGAAATGCATGTACTGTGCACTTTTCAGAATCAGGTCCGTATTGCTATAAGGCCATAAACAACCTGAGCAGTCTCTTCCTTTGGATATTGGAAGATTTACTGGAAATATTTGTGAACATACTGCTCACTATATTTTCTACTCTCAAGAGTTGAACAAAGCAATCTGAGGAAGTATAAATGACTTGCTTGTCATCAGCTGTGGGACTCAGGCATTCAGATATTGGAAGCTATTAGTATTACTGGTTTAGTCCACCACAACCAGTTCTGCATGGAGTCAGAGCCTGAGGTTCAGAAACCATCAGCAAGACGGCAGTTTGCTGCTTACACTGGGATTACCTTTACAGTATCATTTCCAGCAATGTGTGTTAGGTAAGGTCTCCCTCACCTCTTGGTCACTTTTCCCACTCCAGCTCCCAATCCCAGCCTCACAGAAAGCATTTTGTGAGGCCCACAAGAGAGAAAAACAGTGTGATGATTATCACAAGGCCCCCCACCTCTATGGGATGGGGTGAATCTAAATGGAAAGTCTGCTTTTGCTGTCAATACGGAGCCTGCAGTTCTTCCTTGAGATAAGACTTTAAATTATGACAGCCTTTACATGGCTTCTACCCACACAGTGCCTCCACCTTCAGCCTTTCACACTCAGTTGCCCTGAAGGCTATCGCCCTTTGAGACTGTCTTGGTCAAAATACACGGACATAAAATTATTTTCTGCAGTAAGCCTCATTACAATGGCAGCAAACAATGATTTTACCAGCTCAGTTAAACATATATATATAATATAATATTTTAAAGTGCATGTGATAAATTTCTTAATGTTGTTTGCAGAGCAGGGATGTGTTAGAGTGGATTTAGAATATCATTTTCTCACTTCTAAGTTAAATTAGCTCTTTTAACACAACCAAAGTAGCAATGTGGTAGTGGAAACCCTGTATTTGTGCAGGGAAGGTAAGACTGTTAAGAGAAAGGCCAAAAATTCCCCTAAAAACACAATTATGCAAAGTGATGTGTAACTATAATAAAAACACAGCTATTTAAGGGAATAGGACATTAGTATGACTAGATGCAGAAAGAAAACTAACACACTCATATCAATATGATGTTTAACCTCTTGGAAATCAGTTAAATCAACAGAGTGGCTGAAACTATTAGCCTAACCAAAAGTGTTGTCACTTCAAATGTGCAAATAGACAGATTCTGATAAAGGAGCTGCTCCTCTGATCCACAATTTCTTGCCATACTCTGTACTTCAGGGTTGCTTGAGCAAAGTGAACTGATACAGTGGGAATAAGAATGCTTAATCTCAAAGGCAGCTGTATTTTTAAATATATTTTTTAGCACTTCATGATGTATTTGCCTGTGTCAGGAGACTTAAATATTTAAACAGGGTGACAAAGTTCATTTCAACCTCAATGACAGTCAAACCCCCTGACATCCCCTTTTTGTAATGTGAGCAGAATTTTCTTCATAGAAATAGCCTACCTCAAAGGAACAAGAAAGAAAGAAAAAAAAAAAAAAGGAAAAAAAAAAAAAACACTTATGTTCCAACTTTTAAAGCCCAGAAAATCTTTGCAATTTCTCTCTCACCTTTACCTACTCAGTCACCCCACCCATTTCGTACATAAAGCCATTTACATTTCTGACCAGGCTGTGAGTACATTTGTGTGGAAAATCAGCTGCCCACCTCATGGCTTGACATGCAGACAAGAGGAAGCCAGAAGCATTTTGTGTGCCCCCCAGGAACCAGGTGTTTTCAGGCTGCTCTTTGGCCTCTATCTTCCCAGGGAAGCCTAGGCTGCCTTTTCCTTTCCCAAGCACACGGAGGGGTGTGCCTGTCCTCTGGCAGACCAGGGGATGAGCAAGCACCTTTAAAATGTGACAGAACAAGAAATGTAGATTTGTTGGATATTTTTTCTCACCTGGTGCAGCCTCTGGGGTTTAGTGGGTGCTGGGTCACCCCATGCAGAGCCATCTCAGGGTCCGTGACCAGAACGGAAAGTGGTGGTGCCCATCCATCTCTGCACACCTCCGTAAACTCCTGCACATGCCTCCACCCCACGCTCACCCTCTCCCCTCTCTCTCATTCCTGAGGAGATGTGATAATCCATCCCAGTTTTGGCTTTTCTGCACCCACACATATCATCACCTGTGCGGTTCTCTCCATCCCCTGGTTTAACCCCACCTCAGACATTCTCCAGCCAAGACCACTGCTCTTGTTAGTAGCAATCACACTGGCAAGCATTAACTGCAGTGGGAAATATCACCTCAACAATGGCTAAATTCAATCAAAAGTTGTTAAATCTGCTGAAAGTGATTAGCTCTTTATTTTATTTTATTTTATTTTATTTTATTTTATTTTATGTTTTATTATTTATTTACTGGTAAGAAGCAGTGGAGAGGCTGAGAGGAAGAGAAGTGCTGGGAGCTTCGCTCTCACTGTGCACTCCCCTGCAGTGCAAAAACCACCAGGCAGTGAACATAAAGGAAACAGAAACCAAGCAGCTCCCCAGTGCACCTGAGTGCTTGCGGATGGGTCCTTCGCATGGCACATTGAAAAGCATGGAGAAATGGGAAAATCATGCCCCATGCTTTGCATTGCAGTCCTGTATCCTGCCAGGCTGGCTTTTCCAGCACCAGGGTGTAAAAGATGACTCCCTGCACACTGACACAGGAGTCCCCCAAACCTCACTTCAAGCAGGAGAATGACTGAAGCAGCTTATTGCTCACTATTTTGACATTTGTGCCTGCATTTGCACTTCTCCCTTCCTTGCACCTTCCTTCCATAGCCAGCCAAATTGGGCACGTTCTTCCATTCAGTAGACAAGATTATAATTAT
Organism: Heteronetta atricapilla; assembly: GCA_011075105.1. NCBI lineage: Eukaryota > Metazoa > Chordata > Aves > Anseriformes > Anatidae > Heteronetta > Heteronetta atricapilla. The sequence continues at coordinate 38,447,672 of CM021732.1, read as the reverse complement.
GTCTAGTGGGAACTGAAAGGCACTGCCTCCCACTGTTCAGCCATGCCACTAGCCATGGGAGTGAGCAGGGGGAAGAAACTGCAGGTAGGAAAGGAAATCATGAAGAAACAAATTCCTTCCTTCCCTCTCCACTTCCAGCTTGCTCTATGCAACAGTCAGTGTGGCTAAACTAGAACATGAGGGTCTATTACTCCAACATTTTGTGCTAGCAACAAAGTGAGTCTGACATGTTCCCACTTCTTCCATGCTGCAGGTAACTTCCAAGCTGTCTGTAACTGCCCCTCCATCATGCTTCTGCAAATGTTTGTAAAGCGGGGAATTAAACATCCCAGCTTGAAGAGATGCCTGAAAACAGCAATCGCCCACAAAACACTTGTATCCATTGCACTGCTAAATGGAGCTGTTGGGAGAAGCAGAAAGAAGGTAAGAAAGCAAAGGATACACAGCAGTCTTCATCCAGATTTCCCTTAATAAAGCACTTGCTTGTTTACATCCTTGAGGTACTGTCAGAGCCACATAAATAGAAAAATATTCCTATAATTCTTGCGTGCGATACAGGGATGTGGGTTTCAAGTCTCTGCCTGATGACACCCAGGGAGTCCTGAAAGCCCCACAGAGCCTCAGCCCTCCACCTGCCAAAAGCAGCTTCCCTGCCTGGGACGCCACATAACCAAGGTCTGTGGCACGCTCTCACATAGTTAAGACAGAGCCCATAAAAGCGCTGGAGCCAGAAATTCCCCTGGCACCCTCAGGCTCGAGGCTCTGGGGAGGATTTCTGGCTCCGAGGGATGGCGACCACCCAGGCGGGCACAGCAAGCTGGCACAGGGCAGCCATGTCAGCATGGCACGGCGCCCAGCTCATAAGCTCTTCCGAGAGAGTTTCCTCACTGCCCTGGGTCACGTCTTTCTCATGAAGATTTTACAGGGATGTCATAACTATACATCCTCCTGTATGCACAGTAAAGAATTAGAGCTTTCCCAGCCCAGTGTAATTATTAACATGAGAACAATTAGATAGACAGATCAAATAGCTTGTTATTAAAAGACCAATGAAGAGCATAAAAGGTGTAGCAATTGGCATATCTAGCCAATCTAGCATCTTGGTTCCAGAATACTAAAAACCATAACCTATGGAGCATAGAAAATCTTGGTTCCAGAATACTAAAAACCATAACCTATGGAATGTTTGGTTTATATCATATGATTTATGTGTTATGGGATGCATTTTTCAAATTTCAAATTTTCACATGGCCCTGTGCCATGTGAACAACCTGATTCATCATGTAGGTCTCCAGGTAAAGTGGAAGTGAAACCTAGTGTGGCTGGCTTTTGCCTGATCTCACACTCTTTTATGATCCAACCTTAGAATATTATTTTAAGTTCAGCTAAAACATTAATTGGAGATTCTGATTTATAGCTGATTTTTTTTTTTCATCACTGAACTGATAAAGTAAGCTATAATGAGAAGTTTCTGGATGATAGATGTCATTCTCCGGAGTAGCGCTATTAGCGCTTGTCCAGCTTCAGGAATATATATTAAGGAAAAAAAGAGACACACATATGGCTTAGTGTAATTATGTAGTCCTTCAGAGTAAAAGAACTGTTTAAGAGAACACAGGTTCATAATGCTATGTTTATTTTATTTTAATTTCTATTACTTTTTCCAAGTCTCTCAGCTTTATATATAATTCTACATTTTGTGAAATAAAGTTGATAATACTTATTTCACAAAAATAAAGGAAAATGTTCATAAAGTACAATAACAAGCCAACACTTGCTTGTGTCTGAACAGGAAGGGGGATAAGAAAAAGATCTTGTTTTGGTAGGCAAACAAATTTCAGTTTGCATTTCACACGGGATTATCATTAGGCTTGAGCAAACTCGATGTCTGTGAATATCTCACTTTCTTCCTATTGCCCACAGATTTTACAGAGCTGGCTTGACTCTGCAGAGTTTGATGTAATTTAAACCTTTTTGATTTTTTTTGTCAAGTCAGAATTAGCAAGGTACTGTAACTTAGCAGGTAGAAAAATCACACAACTACCTAATGTGATGGATATTTCTTTGTACCATGTGTACAAGGCTATACTAGTAATCCTTTCAGATTCTCTATCTGTATTATCTAATCCAATCATAGTACATTCATATTTGTTATCCCCTACTGTTTTCTTCTCATCTACCTACCATATTTTATCATTACATATTATTCTATGTGATCATCTTCTAAAAAGAAAAAGAAGCCAAGAATATTTCATGGTCAGAAATGGTCTTTGAATGTGCTTGTAATGCGGTAAAATGAGTTCACTCATCCCTAGTTGTTTTGTGTGTGTTTTCTTAATAATAAGAAATACCATGACAGAATCCCCTTAATTAAAACATTTAAGAAAGTGAGCGCCTGTGATAGCTGACTTTATGGATTTACAAAGTACTGAAACTTAAAGATTGCCTGGGTCAGGTTTTAGGGTAAGGTAGTGTGATTCTGCTTTCTTTAGCCTACAAGTATTTTACTGTCTTGACTCTTTCTTGGTGTACTTAAACACGTTCAGACCTACTTAAAAACATAGAATAATTTGGATTCACAGACATTGACTAATGTGTTACGTTCTTGTTCCATTAAATGTCTGTTTTACTTTATAAACTCTGATAGTATTATGAGATATGTTGTTACACTAATTCTCCCGGTATTACTCAATGTACTCCCAGTGAATAATGCAAGTATTAACAAATTGTTACTCTGTTCTAGGAATCAATTACAAATTCTTTTTTAGAGATGAGCAACACTGCAAGAACTTGCAGTGTTTTTCATAACATGTTTATTTTAAAGTGGAGACATACAAAAAACTACTTACAGAAAGTTATTTTCCCAATTGTACTGGGTCTAGCTGGGATGGTAACTTTCCCTGCAGCAGCCCATACAGTGCTATGCTCTGCACTTGTAGCTAAAACAGCAGTGGTATCACACTGCTGTTGTGTCTGCTGCTGAGCAGTGCTGGCACAGCATCAGGACTTTCTCTAGCCCTCCTAGGGGGTGGGCAAAAAAAAAAGTGAGAAACATCACCAGGGCAGCTGACCCAAACCAACCAAAGGGATATTCCATACCATATGATGTCACACTCAGCAATAAAAGGTGGGAAAAGGAGGAAGAGGGGTGGGGTGGGCTCTCGTTGCGAAAACGTCTGTCCTCCTCTCCGAACACCGGCTACGTGCATTGAGGCCCTGCTTCAAGGACGTGGTCAAGCATCGCTTATTTGTGAGAAGTAGAGAGTAATTTTTTTTTTTTTTTTCCCTCTGCATTTCCACATAGCCTTTACTTGTTTTGTTATTCCCTTTCCCCCTTCCTCTTCCCCTTTTCCCTTTCCTCCCTTTAGTTGAATTGTTTAATTAATAATAATATTGTTAATAATAATAATATTGTTAATAATTGTTTAATTAATATAATATTTCCTTGATAATATATTTCTCTCTTTATTAAAATTATCCTTATCTCAACCCGTGAGTTGATTTTTTTCCCTTTACTTCTTCCCCTCCTCATTTGAGGAGGGGGAGTGAGAGAGCGGTTGTGGTGTTCAGTTGCCTAATACGGTCAAACCACCACACCAATGAAAGTTAGTACAGCTCATCCATGGTGAGATTTTCATTTAATAATCAAAGCCAATATTAATCAATGCCAATAATAATAATAATAATATTACAAATAAACAAAAACACTTCCATTGTTATATCTGTGGCTCTTAGCCACAGGTGATCTGAAATTTTGGGGAAACTGTCCATTGGCACAAACAATGTAAACCAATCCTGAAGCATAAGTCTGCCAAAATGTTTATTGGCCACTGTGTGAATGCAAAAAGAAAGCCTGCTGTGAGAAGAAAAATACATCTTTGGTGTCAACCTTTCTGCAGACTTCTCTGTAGATACAACAGTTTTTCTCTCTGTTTTCTAGAAAGGTGTGATGGACAACAAGGAAGGGAAAGTGCCTGTAATAAATGGTGCATCAGTTTGAAGCTTCAGGGAGCAGCTGGGCTGGGTTCAAATGAGTTCATTGATGATAATTCTTGAAATGACATATTCTTGGTGGTGTACTTTGATTAACTCTTTGAAAAAAAAATACATTTAGATTTTATAAGGCAGGAACTGACAGTCATTCTGCAATAGCATGGAAGTATATAGTTTACTCAGCAAAAGCTTGCATGCTGGTGAATTTTAGAAATGTTGGTCACCTCAGTACTTGAGAATCCAATCTTTTTGGATTCTCTTAATTCTCTAGAATGGAAATTAATTTCATAGTTTCAAAGTTTGAATTTCACTTATTGTTCTTGGTATTCGTAGAACTGTGATCTGAGAAAGGTCTCCTCTAAGTAGTTAAGATGTTTTGAACTCGCAGCAGACTTCCCCTTCCCCTGACATACCTAGTTCACTGGGCACTACCACTGTAAACCCCAGACTGATGAGTTCAAAGGATAGGGCCTTTGTCTTGGGGAACTGACATAAGTGACCCAAAGCCCTCTGATGCCACGGGAAGACCCTCACTGACCTCAGTAGACTGTGGATCAAGATGCAGTTTCAGACATGACAGTATAAAAGAGCAATGAAGACAGGAATTAAAAACATTTGACCTTTGGTAAAGCAACCTTAATATAGCATACTAAACTATTATTATATGCATGGTGTAAAATAATAAAAATACACCTGTGATCCTAAACACATACACCTGTGTTTAGGATCTAATTTCAGCTATGGTCTCTGAATTATAAATGCTTGAAAAGATACAATGCATAATCTTAATTTGCAAGGAAACAAAGCTGCTTGCAAAGACATGCATCAGAGAAGCTCTTGTTAATATTAAGAGGAGGAGAAGTGATGTACCCTTGGTACTAGCTCAGTCACAGTCTGATCTTTCCTTGACCACATTGCATTTCTGTTCTCATCTCTGCTTCTTTCCTGTGTTCTTTGGCCCACACACATTTTTATCTGTGGTAAATTCACATTCCTAAATGTCTACTCTGTGGACTGAGGAACTGAGGTCCTTCGCATGTCTTTTTCACTGCATTTTGGTAATGTAAGGAGTGAATTTTCCTTCCAGGCTATGCTACATGCCCACATCCCTCTGTTGTCAGTTGGTAGTAAATGAAGATAATTTAGTGCAAGGTACATGGCCTGCCATAGGAGAACATGAATCTGCTTGAGCCACTTATGTTACATAATGACGGAAATGTCAATCTATCCTTATATATCATATGTGTATACTGTAGCAATAGGAATCAAAATCAGGCTACTTGGTTTTGTTGCTAATGTGATGACGTTACTAGCTTGTGAAAGTTATGGGAAAAGTCTCTGAATAATTTTCACAATGAATCACTTTGGCCAGCATTTCTCATCATTGCAGTGGCCAGTAATACATTTGCAATGTTTAATTACCAACCAACATTCATTTCCACTTATTTGAGGTAGGCATCAAACAAAATGTGGGTAATAAAATAGTGAGGAAATACTCACAGTTGAGTCTAATAGTTATTTGATTTTAAATGAAAAATATGATAATGGTGCAGCACAAGGAAGTCCTTGTTTACCCCACACCTCCCCCCCACAAAAAAAAAAAAAAAAAAAAAAAAAAGTTAGGCTTTTATTTAAAGAGTATGGAAAACTATGGACTCAGGAATACTTGCAGGAAGTTAAATATATGAATGCTTGTGTATTTGTGAGGAGCCTCTAGTTTTCTAAATTAACTGTCAGTCTGCCTTTTGAAAGTAATTAACTGTGTGCATATTTACACATTCTTTTCATGATAAAACACAAAGACATCATCATCCTCCTATTTCCTGCAAGAAGTTGCAAGCATCCTCATCAATTGATAAAATTAAAATTTCAACAATGATTTTTATCTTCATTTAAAAGAAGAATCATCCCGCAGAATCTTTAAGTGCCAAGTTTGTTATTTATTCTACAGAAAATAAGTTTTGTTCTGTTCCTTTGTGAAAACTTCTTTCCTATATGTGTTCCTATGTGTTTCCTATACATAAGCAGTGGTAGTAGAAGTTTTTTTTCATACCCAGAATTTTCAAGTCATGGAATTTAAAAGAAAAAACCTAACTGGAAAAAATGACATTGTAACAGTCACCTGCTTGTGCCCACTATGTGGAAAAAAATGGGGTCCATAAACAGATACTTTCAGCTGTTTCACAAGCAGGATTTTTGTTTGGTTAGTTTTGCGATGCTCATCACTGGTTCCCTACATGTTGTTAGCTAAACCATTCTTGTGTGTTTTACTTTAAAATTTATCCTCCAAATGTCTGTGAAGGGCAAATAGTGATTAAATCAGTACCTTACAGTGTTAGAAACCCTGAGACCACATCAAAATTAGTCTTGGTGACCAATACCTTGCGAGTCAGATTAAATTATGCTTTTCTGAGAACCTCATTGCAGACCAATACAAAAGCAAAGGTTTCCTTTCCTTCTTGTTTGTTTGTCTAAAATTTGTAGAGATAAAATAAGTAACACCATGATGAGCTGGCTACCTTCTGACTCGTTCCCAGTTAGCGGAGAAAAATATTATCTGACCTTGTGGATGTGTGGGGAGAGCTGTGAAAAAGCACGTACTACTTGTGGTACAGCCTGCATCCTGCCTGTAAGGAGGTTAATGTAAGTAGAGCCCAGGCTTTGACCTGCCCTCCCTGGTTAGCCCAGCTGGGCTTCTTATGAAAGGAGACACTTGTCTCCTTAGTAGAAGGTTCTTGGTGTAAAGATATTAGAGAGGGATGCAAGTCATCATTAAATGATACAGAGGAGTTAGCAGTGAAGACTTTCCTCTTTCCCACTCCCCACTTCAGTTTGCCTTCCCCTAGTTGTGCTGACAGAACTAGATGCTGTGCTATGAGATAAACCAGATCCCTGAAATGATCCAAATAAAAATAGTCCTTCTGACTGTCTTACAGATAAAGTATTATTCTTACAGAGTTCTTTGAGAATAATTTTTATGCTTATTTTATTTAAAATAAATAAGACAAAAATGATTAATTGTTTTATCAGAGAAACAGTACCATAATAAGAAGGCTCATCTTGCCTTGCTCAGTTCATAGACTTTTTACAGCCAAAAGGGACTAAACATTATGAAGGTGATTTCAAGTTCATGGAGAATAAATGAATCAGATTTTGAGTGAGAAGTAAAAATTGACACCCTAAACTTAAAACAATATTGGCAAGATACCTAAAAATGCAAGACAGGCTATTTGAAAAAGAGAGAGTGAGAGCTAACCTTAATACAAGAAAACATGCAAGACCAAATGTAAGTTTTTGAAAAATAAATTTATTACTGCTGTCTCCAAATAGTTTATATAGATTGTTCAAAAAAACCTACTAAATAATAGAAATTAAAAAAAATCATTGTATACAAGTGAAGTGTGCATCAAGGGAATAATGTGATTACCTACTAATAAACATTCATCTAAATGTTTTACAGGGACAACTATAAAAGCCAGTACTCAATGTCCTGAAAGAAAAATAAATAAATAAATAAATAAATAAATAAATAAATAAGAAAAGAATAGATGGAAGGTCATGGGACAAGTTGTTTCAATAAAATGTCAATGGCATTTTGGTTGCTAAAGTTTTTATATAATGTGCACTGTATTGTAATTCTGTTACTTTCACAAAGTGCATATTATGCTATTTATGCTAAAATACTTTCTTAAAAAGCTGTCTGAAAGACAAACTGATCAGATGTCAGCAAAATAAATAATTAAGAGTTTGCCCTTATCAGTGCCCCGATATAAAGTATAGTCTCAGAGAGGGTTTTGGCCATTAATCTGAATGTTGCAACTTTCTGTTTTCATTCTCACATAGTTTCCTGAATTAGAGAGCACAGTTACAAAACACCTATTTAAGGAGACTTCACTTTGATTCCTGCAGCTGAGGAAGCTTTAGTGTCATTTTCTCATCTGCTTCTCCATTTCACCTACTTACTTGAACAACTTTCTCTCCTCTGCTTCAGCTGAAGCAACTTTCCACCAGTATCGTTCCAACCATCTCTCTCAGTTGCGTCGCTAGCAGATAATGGTATGGTACTGGCCTATTTACGTTTTAGAGACTCTCTTACCGTATGGTAGGTACCTGGAGCTTCTCTGACTACAGAAAATTAGTAGCAGGAGAAGTTTCACTATATTCTAGAGAGATTTTAAAAGAGCAAAAGGTGTTCTATAACTTTCAAGTGAGAAAAAAAATAAAAATAAAAATAAAAATAAAAATAAAGATTTATCGAACCATTCTGGATTGCAGGAAATTTTATAAACCTAACAGAGCTCAAAGGAAAAGAGGGATGGTAAAGAGCTTATCTACAATGCCATATAGTAAGATACTTTGCTGTTTAAGACTATTTCATCCTTTTCTGTAACAGAAATATAACTTTTAAAAATGTTAGTGCCATTTGAGAATCGTTTATTGCTGAGCTCTAATAATAACTTTTTTTTAAGAGTGTCATTTTACTCACTGCATATACATTAGGGTCTTGTTCTCAGCTATAACTTCCAAGACCTAATTTAACATGAACAAAATAATATAAGTATAAATAATATAAGTATAAATAATATAAATATAATATAAATATAAATAATATAAATAATCAAAAAAAATTTTGAAGATTAGAACAATTCTATAGAACACTTCTATCTTCTGCAAACTCTTTGCCTCAGTGCCAGGTAATATATTTCTCCTGCTGATGTGAATACTCGTATGGTTCTACTAAGCTCTATGTGGCAGATACATTGGCAGTATTTCTTTCCCACATTCATACTTATAAAAAATCTTTACAAAATGGTAATATAATCTGAACCTGGGAAGGAAGCATCAAACAAAGAAACAATTTTACACACTGTCAATTCTTCTTTTGGTTTTCTATGGACTTTATTTTTTTTTTAATATTCCATTTTAACACCTGTTTTTTTTTGTTTTGTTTTGTTTTTTTTTAATCTGGGTTTAACATGGCATTTTGTTGCCATTATTACTGTTTGGAGAAAGACAAGAGGACAGAGACACTTGATGAAAGAGAAGATTTACAACACCTTTTTCCTCATTAGTTACATCCATATAATTATAGCAAAACACTGAGTTGGTACCACTTTGCCATGCACCTGAAGCATTTTTTTTTTGCATGACAGTGCACTGATAGTTTAGTAACAAAGCCCCTACTGTGACTGACAGTTGGTTTTGGACTAAATCACATACATTTGAATAGAAGATGGTGGCTATTGGCTAGTTCAGCAAAAGTCTATTTGGCAGAGTATATTAACCTTCATGAAGCTCTGTATTATTGCACAGTTCCATGTGATGCTGCTGTCTGCAGCACAGGTTTACCCTTAGTTTGGCTACAAAGAGAGCCAAAGGCAGTGCTATAGAAAGGCAGAGAATCACTGAAAAAGATTTCTTTAGCTCCAATAAAGATTGCAGGTATGCTAGACACATCAATATGGCAGATGACTTGACAGAACAGGTAGTTAAAACAGCTTCTAAAATTCAGCCTTAGGAAAGTTGTTCCTGGGGCTGAAAACCTCAAACCTCAGCTCACTCAAAAGAAAATTAATTTGGAGCATTGTTTCTATATTTAACCTCTTAGAAAGGTAAAATGAGTAAATTAATACTGTTACTTCAACCCTTTCATCAGTTTTATTTAACATTTTCCAAGAGCCCGTTCAATGCCATCTGAATTTGTAAATTACTGAAATGGAAGGCATTAAGTCTGTTGATTGGAAATGGAGCAAATACTGTATTTCTATTAATGAAGTCAAATCTGAAGGTGATCCAAGAAATTGAATTAATGTAGGCTTCAGCCCAGAACCACAGATAAGTCTAGCCATCAATCACCAGGGAGAGAAAATAAAATAGGAGGGTGAGGAGAGGCTGTGTGGAAACATGATACAAGTCCTGCCATCTGACCTCTGACAGCAGAGCCCAGCACTGATGGGTGCTGCATGAGCTTTCCAAATCAAGTTAATAAGTTAGTGCTCTTCTTGAGGGTACCAGGACTGCAAGATATGGCTCCCAGATGATCTGGGATCCTGGGGAAACCCTGGGGAGAAAAGAAGCTTTCATACCACCTCTCTAGGCATGCTTTACTACAGGTATGTAGACCAGCTGCAAATCAAAGTAATTAAAATTAGGAGCCTGGAGTTCAATTACTTTGTTCAGAATTAAGCATCAAGTGCTTGGAATAATTTAGAGTGGCCAAAACATCAGCCAAAGGTTGACAGGTATGCCACTGGCACCACAGGATAACCATGTCCTTATGAAGCAGGAATCTGCAGGCCAGGTAGGGGATATGAGGGTGTCTCAAATGACGCCAGACTCCTATGTCCAGGCAACTGATCTGAGACCCTAAATTCTCTTTATAGCCCACAGGAAGAAATAGGCACTTGAATAGGTTTGTTCAGGACACTGAAGTTAGAGTATGACGGATTGCAGCCCACAAAGCATTTCCAGAGGCAGCAAGCCTTGCCCGCTTACCCTTCTATATAAACATCCTCCTCTGTGTTAGTGACCTGTTAAACCTACCATCAAGAGCAAGATGGATCACGTCTGCTTTTGGAGAATGGCACAGTCCTTTTCCTCCTGCTATCACCTGTTCTTCCCAAGGGGGGAAGTTGGTTGAAGGGGGGCAATGACCAAATGGCACCTGATGCTAAATTCACAGCTTCAGGCTGCCTTAATCCAAGCTGGTGGTTCTTCTCTCTCCAATTTTGGCCTCTCTCTGACTGCTTTTTTTAGTGAAAAGGGGACACCTGTCATATGTGGCAGCCAGCAGGTTCAAATGTCTGATTTGAATGAAACATAGTCAGGGTTTGCAACATGGGTGTCTGTTCTCCATCGGAGTGTCCTAATAGCCTCTTGGTTACTGGTTTCTCCAGAGTTGCCTTAAAACACTTGTTTCATCGTGATATAAGGAGGGAAATTTCTGAATTTTTGGCAGGATAGTAAAACCACCCAGCTACAGTCTCAAGGCATGCACCCTCTCTCCATGGGAGGTGAGCAATCACACTCCACACTATTCCCTCAGGTACTGGCCCAGCTCCATGGCTGATAAGGAAGGATAATAGGTCTATGGCCCCACCTTCTTCCTTTGCCTTTTTGACATCCTGCTCCCCAAATCTGAGTGACAACAAAGGCTATTGCCGCAGTTCCTGGGCTGCCTAGGACACCCACAAGGCAGCCTGTCAGGTCCTGCATGGATGCCAGGGCTCAGCTGGGAGCAGAACCTCCACAACACAAACAGTTTTGGAGCCTCAAAAGCATTTTCTTTCATTTCCAGATACCAGCACCATCACCCTGGGTTATCTGAATTACTCCAGGGTCTAAAGTTCCCTGCCTACACTGCTGTCCCTTTCCTGTGTGAAATATCCCCTACAGGCATGTGCCAAGCATCACCTGTTGGAGGGGCAGGAAGGATGGGGGAATTAAGCAGTCATTGAGAAGACTCAAGCAAAGCAGAAAGATAATAACTGCTCCAGCCAGTGCTGGCAATCGCTGTGCAAACTTCCCCGCACAGCAGTGCCAATGCAGCTCGCTCCTGACTGTGACACACCTGCTTGCTGAGAGCTGCGTATCTCCGTGCCAGGGCTGCCCACTGCACAGAGTGCCTGTGACTGCGCTGCTCTGTACTCCCAAACAATGCATGCAGTGGAGGAGAATCAAACAAAACCCTTCACTTTTAAAAGCAAACAGACAAATTCAGACCTCTAGCTCCAAACAGTGGTGTGGTAACCCACTCTTTCACATCTCTGCTGTGTGTATACGTGCTGTATACCAAAGCAGGAAGTCACACTTTTCTGTCCGTAGAATCCCCTGTGTGATTTACAAAACATCACTGAGCTCGTTTTAGGAGAATTCATTGCTGGAAAATGATTTTCAGTTATTGTTTTATTAATCAGCACATGCCAAATCATAACTGCAGAAGAAAAAAACAAAACAAACAAAAAAAAATCACTGAGAGAAACCCAAACAAAAATAATAGAACAATTATTGCTTGAAGATTTTGATTGCCTATAAATTATAACTCTATTCAGCTCCATGACAATTTATGTTTTCATTTATGAAACCATTCTTGTTATTAACTTTCAGTCTTGTTTACTGGGTGAAGCAGGAATACACCAAGCAGGCAAATCATTTTAAACTATGTCCTGAAAACCTAGGGTTATGGCACATGGGACATTTTTATTACCACTGTTTTAAAGCACACGATAAGTTTAAAATGGGGCCCTATTTCAAAAGACAGGGGTTGGTCAGGACACGGCAACTTACCATGACCACAGTTCCTAATGCAAAAGTGTCAGTGTGCTTGGTGTATTCATAATGTGTTTATTCTCATTACAGTTTTCAATTTGTCAGTGTTTTACTGGCATGCAACCACAGAGCATAGACTGCTATTGCTGGTTAACCTTGTTATTGCAGACAAGTTACAAGTCCTGACAAGAGTTTGATAACTGTGCCTACTTATTTTAAGCCATACATGAGGAAAGGGTAGGAGGTTCAAAGTAAGTTATGCTTTCCTGTGTGAGTCCCCATATGATCACTCAAAGTTACTGTAAATATAAAAGCAGAAGTGCCTGATTGCCATTTTGTCACTATGACACTAGGCAAGAAGGTAATAACAAATAAAAAATAGAAATAAAAAGCGGAATCAAACACGAGGATGAAGTTATAAAAATGTAAAACCCTGGAGCCTCAATCCTCTAAAGCAAATCTGTGGATTTAGCCACCTGCACAGGTGTTTTCAGGATCAAGGACTCATTCATTTGCAAATAATCTTTCCTGGAATCTATATCCCAGAAGAAACAGTGGCCAAACAGGTAAATAGTGGAAATTAGCATTTCTTATGGAAAAAATATGCTTTCCTCCTCCTCTTGACATGTTTGCAGTCTATTCACCCATCTCAGCCCCTTGTTATATCCTGCTGTATACTTTGATTATAAACTTGCCGGATCAGAATAATCTTTTTCCTAGTAATTTAACAAAAACAAAACAGTTTGCAAAAAAAACATCATATAGCCCTGATCCTTGCCGGAGGCCACAAATCACTTTTGGAATGTAAGTACAATCTTACTGTTTGACCAAATGCTCCACAACAGTTAAATAATAATAATAAAGTGCTGGAGGAAAAGAAGAAAATAAATGATTAGGCAGATCCTTGATGCTGATTCACAGATCATGGTAAATGGGGTAATGCTCTAAAAGCATCCCCCAAAAGAGACACCTAAATACACTTGTTTAGACATTCAGAGACATTGGCCATGTGCTGTTCTTTTAAAGTGAGGATTGTAGATGTGCAACTCTAAAATTAGAGGATTTGCTTCCTATTTACAGTTTGCAATTACATTATAAATTCACCCTCCGCCCCCAAAAAAATAAAAAGAATTAAAAGATAAATAAAGGAAAAGTCATTGATCTTTAACAAGCATCTGCCAGTGGCTATTTGCACATCAATTCTGATTGTTGTCCCGCTGTGGAGAGAAGTGGTGCTGCCCCTTGTATACCTTTGGTTTGAGCAGAACTTCCTTATCATTAAGGTCCATTAGTGTTCATTAGTGTTGCTACAACATGAGCAGCTGACATATGGGAGGCAGAGTGGAGACAGGCAAAATTCTGTTCCCAAACAGCATCTGACACGGCTTGGAAATCTTGCTTCTTCAATCTAGGCACACGCTGCTTCTGAAAAATGCAGTACCTTCCAAATTGCTTTCCATTAGCTGAAGTCCATTTTACTAAAAAATTTGAAATAAAAAAGGGTTAGCAAGTTTAACAGCTAAACTCAGGGAGCTGTGAACCTGCCCTAAAAGTCAGAAAATACTATACTCATTCATCTTTTAATGTTCCCTCAAATTAGATGGAGAGAAAAGATAGTTACTGGCTTCACCCTCACCCTTCTCCACCCTACCATTTAACCACAGAAAAGACTGATCACAGAATCACAGAGTTTCTAGGTTGGAAGAGACCTCAAGATCATCGAGTCCAACCTCTAACCTAACAGTCCCCACTAAACCATATCCCTAAGCTCTACATCTAAAGGTCTTTTAAAGACCTCTAGGGATGGTGACTCCACCACTTCCCTGGGCAGATTTACAACAACAGTAACTTCTGTACTATCAGACATCTACAAGTTTTTCAGTCTTCAATTTTACCTTACATGAGTAGATACTGCAGACTGAACATGCTTCAAAAAGTCAGAGACATTTTATTGAACTATTTTAAATGTGACTACACTTCTGAGAACAGAGTTCCTGCACAGGTATTTCCAAGTGAAATATATTTCTGAGCCAGTTATTTTCTCGTCTGAAATCTGTTTTGACCCAAGGTTGGTAAAATAAATAAATAAATAAATAAATAATATTATTATAAAATGTAAAGGTGTTCATTTCTGTTCTTGCTGTTTACATTCCTATGCATTGGGATACTCTAGAGTAGAAACCTCATACATAATTTCACAAAATATAAAGGTGGAACACCTATTTTCCTAATAAATTGTTTATTTAGAAAAACCTCCCCTTTTAAGCACAAGCTCTCTGGTGCCAATTTTGCCACCTTGGTAAATATTTATACATGAATCACAAGCCTCTAAAGAAACATTTTGGATTAGGAGCCTGACTGAAACACTGCTAGTGATAAGTATATTCATGTTTCACTTGCTGACCTTGTATCTGCTACTTTTATGGGAAAATCAAATGCTTTTCATTATTACATTCAATTTCTGTCCTATATTTCAAACCACTTCTAAACTCTGCTTCTTGAGGTTCATGCTGATGTGTAAACAGAACGTTTCTTTATGAATCATACAGAGATGTCAGCACCTTGGGTCTTGGGTAAAGTTCACAAACTTGATAAACCTAAACCTTAAGGGACTTTTTGTTGGGTCTGTGAGAGCGAAGTGGCACATTTAAATCGATTCTGTTTATACATAGTACGTAAAGGAGACTTATTTTTATACCCTGATACACCTCAGTATCAGAAGGTGAAACATCACGGGTAGTAAGGAATCAACGGGGTTATGGTCATTCAGCCAGAATAAATGTGGTTCATTGTACATGAAAGGCCATGCCAGAGTTAATCCCATATTTAGCTCCGTGGTTCCCTCCAGTCAGTGATGTTACATAGACAGCCTGTGTAACTGTCATTGGGCCAGTAGATTTACATGGCAACATGCTTGTCCTGGTTTCAGTTAGGACAGAGTTATTTTTCCTCCTAGTAGCTGGTAGGGTGCTATGTTTTGGATTTGGATGAGAAGAGTGTTGATAACATGCTGATGTTTTAATTGCTGCAGAGCAGTGCTTACACTAAGCCAAGGACTTTTCAGCTCCTCGCTCTGTCCTGCCAGCGGGCAGGCTGGGGGGGGCGGCAAGAGCTGGGAGGGGACAGACCCAGGACAGCTGACCCAAACTGGCCAAAGGGGTATTCCATACCATCCGATGTCATGCTGAACAATATATAGGGGTGGTTAGCCAGGGTGGGGGGCTGGCTCTCCGGGTTGGGCTGGGCATCGGTCAGCAGGTGGTGAGCAATTGCATTGTGCATCACTTGTTTGTACATATTATTATTATTATTATTATTATTATTATTTTCTATCTTAATAAACTGTCTTTATCTCAACTCACAGGCTTCACTTTCCCATTTCTCTCCCCCATCCCAGAGAGGGAGGGGGGAGGGTGAGCGAACAGCTGTGTGGTGTTTAGCTGCCGGCCGGGTTAAACCACAGCAATGCTGTTTTGGAAAAATATTGTAGTTTCATTAAGGTGTTTTTATAAAATAAAAAATAAAAAAATGAAGTGATGAACAGAACGTAAGAACTGACTTACAGGTCCAACACCATGTGATTCTTGTCCACTTACTTCACTTCATCCATTCATTGAAAATGCAGGTCATATCTCAGCCTGTCTCTGCCCAGGATAAAAACAAGAAATCATAACAAGGTTGATAATTTTTCTGAAATTGAAGAAAAAAAAAAAAAGAAAAAAAAAAGTAATGAAGACTCCATTGTAATCTTTTTATTCTCTTCAGGAGGCTGAGATCATATACACCAATACCAATCCCCCAAGTGCAACTGGAGAACCAGAGGTGTCAGCTTGATTGCTTTGCACATCTCTGCAAATGAATGTTGGGGACATGAATCAAACAAAAACTGCATTCAGAAAATGAGACAGAGAAATGCAGGGAATATGCTGGAAAGGGCATTTTCCCTCAGTCATGCAAGGTTAAAAATATAGTACTTACTATCGTGCAGGTCTGTACACTATCCAGACTTTTCAGGTCTCCCTTACCTATAGCAGAACAAAGAGAAACAAGATTTAAAACAACAACAAAAAAAAAAGCATTTATTCTTTTTTTTTTTTTTTTTTTTGTGGGTTTTATATTTGGAAAGATGTGGCCGAGAAACTCTAAAGTTAAGGGGAAACAAGACAAGGGAAACAATGTCTTAATAATTAATGTCCTTACTTCTACAGTCTCAGTGGTTGATGGACCAAGGGCAGGCTCCTTTTACTAAAGTGACTGGACACGACAGAGGAGGGTTTGAGTAGACATTAATACAAATGCGTTACACAGTAAAAAGGTGAGTTATATTCCCATCAGTGTGTGACCTGCTAACATGATTTTAAACACCACTACTCTTACCTAAAATGAGTGTTTAAACACAGCAATTAGCCTGGATTGTAGCATAAGCTCATTTTCCTAGAGTTAACGATCAGGACTGCAGCAAGAAAAACAAACAAACAAACAAAAAATAAGTGCAAACCAATATGGGAATACCTCCACAGCTTGTGGACAGACTTCCCCATTTAACGTACGGGCATTAACTGTGACATCCTCTTGTCATATTTGAAAGAGTAGCAAGATTACTCTCAGCAATATCACTGACAAGAAAGTGTGCACGAACAGGCTGATTATCAAAATCAGCATAAATATTTTATTTTCCAAACTGAAAATAGTTGAAAGCAAGAGGAATGAGTATCTGGTGCCAAAAAAATAGGAATGGTATCACTCCAGTATGGGATTTTCCAGCCAGCTTTCAAATTTGAGCCCAAATACTATTAACAGTTCCAAATAAATAAATGAATAAATAAATAAAGATTAAAAAAAAAAAAAAAGTTCAGTAACAAGTTAAAAAAAATAAAAATCAAATGCTTTGGCAATTACTGTTTGTATCCAGATCACAAAGAAGTATCAGAATGCAAAGGGAAAGGTCTGGCAGCCCTGCTGAGCAAGCTATAAAAACAACTAGTGCTAGAAGCCTCAAAAACAAACAACCCCTCCCAACCCAGTTTGGTTTTATGTTTTGTGTTTCCCAAGAAAGTAGGAATAGTTTTCAAATATTGAGCAGTTTCTCCCAATAGAATTAGAGTAATTCTTAAAACTGATTATTAGAATATTATTTATTCCTGCTGGCTGAATGTGTCATCTCAAACTTCCCCTCCCTATTTTCTAGGGAGAGTTGGAAGAGCCTTTGGTGACAGGAGATGAGATGGTGATGCCTGCAATGTGCTGTGTGGCTGCAGGAATGAGACAGGGTCCACAGATGTCTCCACTGCCCTGTTACACAGATTCACCTCCTGACTGTGCCTGGCCAGAGGGATGAGACAGCACAAGGGGAATTTGTAAGGGGGGATCTTGCCAGTAGCCAGGCTGGTGGTCTGGTCCAGAGCACAGCCATGTCCATCATGGGTTGAGTGTGAGGGAAAGGCAGCAGGAGCCTGGTCCTGTTGGCCACAAGGTTCCATGCAGACCAGCAGGGGTGGCTAGGCAGCTGCTTGTCACCATTGTCCACAGAGAAGAGAGATGGAGGAAGCGTCCTGAGCAGTGTTGGGGTAAGATCTGAGGCTGGAGCAGGGGCTGAGGCTCTGGAGGCACAGAGAGGCACAGGTGTCCTTAGCCGGAGCGCCGGAGGGAGGGTCACCTCGCCAGCGTGGGACCAGATGGCACTGCACATGGCTCACCCCTTTCCGGAGCTGTGTCCACTGAGGCAGCACCTAAGGTCACAGCAAGGCTTGGCAAAGACCTTTCAGAGCTCCCTCTCCCCTGCAGTCAATTGGATTTGGAAGGGCGACAGGTTTGCAAATGACAGACTGCTTTCCCCTGATCTGGGGAGGGTTTCCTGGTGACCTTGAAGAGGACAGTTCCCACCAGCACCTTCCCTGAATGGACAACAGGAAAAAAGAAAAAAAAATATGTATAAAAAATAAATAAATAAAACAAAACATAGTTCTGCTCCTTCATGTATACTGAAATTACAGGACCAGGGTCGGTCAGTCCCTGCCTGACCAGTCAGGCCACCTCAGCGTTGGTCAACCCAGAGCTACTGGGAAACTTTGGATCCATGCTAGGAGGTGGAAGCTCTCACCAGCCAGACTCTGTGCACCAGGCGTGGAGATAGCTCTGGTACTTGTCAGAGGGCCTTGGCCTGTGGATATGATGGCTGGTCTGCCTGCTTTGGTGCTCCCAACTAGTGCTTCTTACCTCATGCTCAAACACTGTGCTCCTCCCCACTGACTTCTCCAGCTGTGCAGGTTGCCACATGCAACAAAATGTGTGTGCAGGAGCACACTGGAAGCCAGGCCTACCAGTGCTGGCCCACAAGTGGACCAAGTGTTGGAAGGGCTTGGCCAAGGTCACAAACCATGCTCCAGGTGCCACACTGGAACCCTCCAGGCATACTGTAAGAGTACCTCTGTCATGAGGATAGGACAGGGTTTGAGGAGAATAGATTCTGACTGGGTTACCCATACTTAAGGAATCCCTGAGAGTGATATAAAGTAGTAGCACATCCAAACTCCCACCCAGGATCACAAACTCTGTGAGTCCTGTGAGTTATACTGACTTGTTTTAATGAAAAGCAAATTAAAAAAGCATGAAAACATGACCCAAATATAATCAATACAGTTAAAATTGTACATTATTCGTCCCGAAGCAAGAGAGAGGGTGGACTGCAACTCAGTAAAGTATTTAAAGTATTAATATAATGGCAGGGGTACCAGCTCAGCTAATAAAACATTCCTCTTTCTTGCCCTTGTGTTTAATTTGCTGTTGCAGCACATGCCAAAGGCTTAGCATCTCAGCTCATTGAAGGAGTTATGACCCAGCATCATACTGGTGCCACCATATTCCAAAAGATTGAACATAGCTGTTAATTATATCTTCCCAGCAGCTCCAGAGAGGGAACACCGCAAACTGTTTAGTAAGCAGTGTACCTGCACTGAATAAAGACAAAAGCTCAATTTGAAATATTTGAAAGTAACTTTTAAATCAAAAGTAGTTGTGTGAATTCTTATTACAGACACTTCCACAAAAGCCTTTTTTGCTGCTATTACCATGTATCACAGTACCTGGGATAAATGTGTGGTTTACAGCATCTACATTACAATGTATAACTTTTAGCACTTACACTTTATGCTGTAACACATGCACAGACACTTTTTCTCCTCAATCTTCTTTTGGATATGATTTCTTAAGGCTTGTCTACATGGAGGAAGTTAAGCAGCACAGCAATTCTGGGATAACTACTCTCTGATAGCTCCCTGTGGACACTTCATTGCAATAAAAAAAAAGACTTTATTCAGGAATAATTACCCTGCATTGCAAGTGGAATAATTATTCTAGAATAAAAATCAACCTAATTCCAAGACAAAGTGTATATATCTATGTAAGAGTTTTGTCTGTTTGGATTTTGTCGGTTTTGTTTTTTTTGTTGTTGTTGTTTTTACCCCAGAATATGAATAGGATGCTAGAATATCTTTTTTTGTTTGTTTGTTTGTTTGTTTGTTTTTTGTTTTTTGTTTTGTTTTGTTTTTTTTGTTTTTCCTGGAATGGTTATCTTAGGCCATTTTTCCTTATAGTTGAAGTTATGGCATTGAGTTAAATAAAAACCTTGTCACCTGGATTCTCATTAGTTTGAAGTGCAGTTTTTCTGAGTCCAAAATATTTGTTTTGGCAGCCAATAACAGCCTGATGGGCCTTTCATTGTCATAGGGTTTTTCCATTCTTTAGTAACAGGGGATTTGTCCTCCTCTGTGTATTCTTCAGATAGGAAATCTGTAGCTGAAAGCTGAAAGACTAAGTGTTACAGACTTCGTTTTTTGAGATTGCGCTGGAAAAGATCTTTTCTGTACATTTCTAGCAAAAGAGGGCAATTGTCTCTGCCCCATAAATCCAGAAGAATCAAATTATAATTGGCAAGCTTGTATCTAATAGTGTTTTGTCCCTCTTCTCTCCCTAAATGCAACTGGCTATTTATTTCAAGCAGCTAGGTAATAGAGATCAGAGAAGGCCATGATGGTTTTCCTGTTAAGCAACTGAAATAGCTCTCCACCTGGCCAAGATGCAGGCCAACCACAGGCATCTCTCCTAATCTTTTGTCACTGATCTTCCTCCAAGTTCACTCAAGCATCCCTTACCTCCTGTATTTATGACCTCTCCTGCCTTTGTATTTTAACTGGCTCTGCTCTTAGGCTGTGGGTGGAGTGAAATGTGTAAAACCACCTGCTCATGATGCTGTGTTTCCATAAAGCTTCAGAAAAAAAAAAAAAAAAAAAAAAAAAAAAAAAAAGGTTT
>CM021732.1:38394728-38417983 GCA_011075105.1 Heteronetta atricapilla | reverse complement strand
AGAAAGAAAGAAAGAAAGAAAGAAAGAAAGAAAGAAAGAAAGGAAGAAAGATAGAAAAAGACAGAAAGAAAAAGCAGTTGTTGAGGACATTTAACATTGAAAGCACTGAGTTGTTACCTTCACAGGATAGTCCTTGTCAGTGCTCAGCTGACAGATTGATGTTCAAGGTATGGTGTACCTCTGACTGCTAATCATCTTGCAAGGTTTAGAGCTTTACACTAAAACTGTCCTATCTGTAGATAAACCACAAAGGGAGAACTGTGCTAAATCCTATTTTAATGTTGCAATATTCCTCAGGTTAAAACATATTTTTTTTTCAGAAGTAACATGTTTATTCTGACATCGTAACTAATATCTTCCACTACATGACAGAAACATTAGAGGAAGACCTTACTGACTAGATGTGGTAAACTCTGGACCAAAGACATTGCTTTAAAACTTCCTTATTGTGGGCAATTTCTGCTTAGGCCTTTATAAATTCTCTAAATTTCTAATAACAAAATGTACTTGTATCTCTAAACAGATCTGTGGTGAGGTGTTTACATTGCCATCTACAGAACAGGAAAAGCCCTTCCACTGGACTTGTCAGCAATGCAAGAAAAAGAGATGTTTTTTCTTATTTCTTCTGGTTCCATAAACCCATTTACTAAAATCTAGTGGCACACCTTGTAACTCCTAGTTAGGTATTCAGAATAGCAACATGCGTATAAGTTAAATATAATTTGTGAAATACATGCCATATTTGATAAAAAATGCATGTAGTCAGAATCATATGATGATTTAATTTGCTTAGATGTAAAACCTGAATTTATTATACACAACCTATATTCGTAAAAGTAGACAGTCACCTGGTTTCTCTTCACTGGTTTAATCTGGCAGTCCCTCACTAGAGGCAACAGAGTTTTTAAAAGCAGCCAAGACAAGCCAGACGCCAAGGGGAAGGAACAGACAATGTGCAGGAAAAAGTGGTTAACACAAATATTAATGCAACCCTTCAATCCTTTCCAAAATGAAAGTTTCAGATCGACAGAAGGTGGAGAGGGCAATCAGACAACAGAGAAGCAAGTCTGACGTCGTTGACGCATCTGCCACAAGTTGATCTTTTCTTCTGTAAAGCAGAAGTTGTAAGAGGAAATCTACAGGATGCAATTTACTTTCTTAGGTAATCAAAAGATCTTCTGCAGCAGAAAGTGGAGCGGAAAGTAGTTACCATCTTGAAGAGAAGCTGAATGGATCGAGGTACTGTGTAGCATCAGGGCTTGGAAAAAGAACCTTCAGTGAATGACTGGATGAAACTCAAGCCAGTCTGGAGAAGGAGAGATGAATTTATTATTGACATGATACACTTTTCAGTGAACAAATTTTTAGAAGAGGCATTCAGGTAATGAGATGACATAGGCCTAAGTTCAGGAGATTGGTTTCTAGCCAACAGATAGTGAGATAATCAGAAGACTGCAGAAATACTCTGCAAGTAGCTGCCACGTTCAGAAAAAAAGTAATCCGGATTTCTTCCACTGAGCCACCAGTGATATCAGACATCAGATATGGTTCTGATAAAGCTGATAATGGCCACTTGCTGTTAAAATGTACATGGAAGGCCTCTCCAGCATGGTTGTATTTTTTTACTGACATTTTCATCTGCAGATAATGCTAATATCGTTTGGAGAACAGTTGCTCAAACCAAGTCTTAACATTTCATTAAGCTGCTGAGACAGCTAGGGGCAGACCTTGCTAGTGAGCAGTCTTTTTGCTCCGTTTCACAAGTGTATGAACATGTTACAATACATAGGCTGTCATTCAAGTAGCTTCTTAGGGGGAAAAATAAACAACCAAACAACAACAACAACAAAAAAGAAAAAACAGTTTCTGATGTGCTCATTTTAAAGCAAATCATTAAGAAAGCAAGGAATCATAAGAAGTGCTAGGTAGCATGCAGAGTTTTTCAGTACTATAACTTTAGCTGTACTCTATGAACTGTAAATAAACCATACTTTATAAGGTGTGTGTTACTTGGGAATGGCATGAGTATCTGAGCATTACTGAGAGTTCTGTTGATCTTCTGTTGATCATCTGTAATTAGAGGCAGGAGATGGTCTTCTCTGTCAGCCATGGGTCAACATAACTCTCAAGTATGCACACATTTATGCAGTGTTTCTTCTTAATAATGACCATTTTATTCCAAGCCCCCACTAACATCAGATTCAGAAAAAAATGCATGTATTTATTTGGTTCTGTGATCTACGTCGTGGCTTTTAACCCCACTCCACTCCCTGCTCTACTCTACTCCCCACCTCTACTCTTTACTCATGTCTAAACATTAGTGTATTTGCATGTCTGAAAGGAACTGGAAAGTATCTACAATATTTCCCAGAGGATCTGATAGCTCTTCTCACACAAAAGCATATTTCCAAATCATTGTGTCACAGTAACACTCCAATAAGGGGCACCTCAGGAAAGGCTTCTGACATAGTTTCAGTCTTCTGGTTCACCAATTTCACCACCTCACTTGAAAGATAAACATTTGAATGTTAATATTTTCAGTTAATATTGTCTTTCTGTTGGATGTGTTATGTCTGTCATCCTTATAGGATGGGTCATCAATAAGCTGGTCTTTGGATAAATTTACTTCTACCACTGTTCAAAGTCCATAAAACTCAGGAACAACATGTGGATTTCTGATTTTCCTTGGCAGGCTCTATATCCACAAAATCATGAGTGAATTATTGTGATTCATATGCCACTTTCATTTTTGGCAGGTAATGCTAATGGCATTGGAGAATGATTCTTTGAATGAGACCTGCACCCACTTCCCTGAAATCAGGACTCTGAAAAAAAACTCAGAACAGAGCTGTCAGTATAAAAACATAAAAATATGTATGAGCATATATTGTGTATAGGCTTTGACTGTACAACTTCAGACTTCAGAGACAAGCAGGATGAGCAGGACTTTCTATAGTTCCTGTAGAAGGTTGGGCAAGGAAACATCTGGAGATGGACACTGAGAAAGAGGAAATATCTGCGTGTCAGTAATAGGAAAGTTATATTGTATACCTGCTTTTTAGGCATGCCATCTGCGCTCAGTCATCCCATAATACAGCTTTGATGACATGCCACAGCTAAAGGGCAGGCAATATACTTCTTGCTTCATTGACATGAATGACACAACTCTGTAAAATTCACTGCTTAATGATATAAATCGTAACTCTCACAGTATATGGTTGCCTCCACACACATGTTCTTCAGTGCTTAACCCATACTAAGTATTTTGATACTGAAAGCACTGAAGGAGAATTATGGTGAAAACCGATGCACACTAGGTAAGCAATAGCACCTTATCTATACTAATGCTGAACTCATTATATTTTGTTGGCCTATAACTACACCATAACATCCAGTGAATATTGTTTACAATAACATAATAACGAGCAATTCTATTCCCATTACCGCTCACAATCTCATATTAAATGTTTCTTGTTTACAAAGTAAACTGCCTGATCACGTAGTTGAAAGGTATCACTACACTTTTTTAAAAGCTGAATAAATCTTGTATTCAGAAAAGGAAATGTGGTATTTATATATGTGTGTGTATATATATACACACAGACTTTTTTTTTTTAAGTGTGTAATTTGACTAATATACAAAATCAATGAAAAATAAGACATATTACAGTTCTTTCTTAAAGAAGCATTTGCCACAGTGTGCTTTGGAATCTTTAAGAGGGAGTATGGTCTAAATACAGAATTCAGTTCCAGTCCTGGATCTACTCTTAAATCCACGTGTGGCCTCAGGCAAATGTGTTGATTTTCCTGCTTCAGTTTCCCTGTCTTTAAAGTGGGGATAACACGACTAACCCAAATAGCTTAGCTGCAATTTATAAGAGTGAGTAACTCAATTACTAGATTTCTGAGACATGAAACATTATTATTATTAGGATTCACTGACCAGCCAGTCGACAGGGTGGGATACAAAGAAAGGAAATGGGTCTTTGACAACAGAAGCATGCCAGTTAGGCAGGCAGGCAGGCAGGCAGAGGAGCTCTGTGAGGAGGCAGCTCTAGGGAGTGGATAGTTATGCCTGTAAAAGTGTGAATGTCCCCTTTGTACTGACTTTCTATTTATTACCCTATGGTACCTAGAGACTATAAAAAGCTAAGTCCTCTCTGAGAAAGGGAATAGGTCCAAAGCACTACAACAAACCAGCTGCAGGCAAATAAATTTTTATCTGTGTAAGAAAGCTAGATGTTATTTTCTAGTGGAAATGTCAGAATTGATTAAAGACTTAGCATTTCTATTGAAAATGAGAGTAGTGCTTGATACATTTTAAAGGGAGAAAAAGTTAGAGGCCCAGTAACATGGAAATAATGGGGTGAATTCATTTCTGGGCTTCCTGCAGTAGTTTGGTACTCAACATACTAAGGCCAAATTCACCCCACTGTACCTAGTAAAATGGGAGTGTCTCTTAATAACTGAAAAAATATTCTCCCTGCTGGCAAGGTCAATATTATTAATTGTTGTTCTTATTATTAACCTTTGGGCTTGTGTATCCTCCATGGATTAATGATTATTCAATAACTGTGTTACAAGGTTGCACTTTCTAATACCAATTAATAGAAGAGTGCGGCACAGGTTAACTGAGAAAAGCATTGACATATCAACTCCATGGTCTCAGTCTTGTTTCTGAGACATGCAAAGGTGTCTACAGGAATTGTAGCTGCCAGTTCCCAGGGCTGGAAGAGGCAATGAGACTCAAAATCAAAATTATATAATATATAGAGGAGATAAATATATAGGAGATAAAGGAGATGGGCTAACATCCAGGGTCCCCTCTCTTCTCAGTCTCCTAGGGAATAAGAAGCAGCCTCGGCTTTCAGGGAAACCTGCACTTATTGCCAGGTTCACTTTCCAGGAACTCCACATTCAAACCGTGCAGCAGCGAAGATGGGAAAGAAGGGTCTTAAAAACAAAAGAACAGAGAAGTCCCTCCCCGAGGAGAAGTTACACGCACAAAGCCAGTTCCGAAGGAGCGGTGCAGACGGGCACAGGGTGCCAGGTGACACCGCAGCCGACACCACCGCGAAGGGCGATGCGAGGCTCCCAAAACCACGAGGCGCGGCGGGACCCGGCTCCGCTCCCGGTCCCGACGGAGCGGCGGCGGGCGAGCGGCGACCCCCGGGGGGCTGCGCGGCCTCAGCCTAGCAGGCCCCGACTCCGGACCCGGTGCTGCCCGAACCGCTGGGGGACGAGGGGCGCTCGCTGCCCGACAGGGGCCAGGAGGGTAGCGCGGGGGCAGGTGTAGAAATAAAGGACTGGGGGCAGGTGTAGAAATAAAGGACTGGGGGCAGGCTGGAGGGAAGGGGAGGGGGCCGGGAAGGCGGGGGCGAAGGGAGGGCTGTGTGTGTGCGTGTGCGTGTGTGTGTGTGTGTGTGTGTGCGTGCGTGTGTGTGTGCGTGCGTGTGTGTGTGTGTGTGTGTGCGCGCGCGTGTCCCACCTGACTCCCTGCTCGGGCGAGCACACACACACAAACACACACACACACACACACACACACAAACATACACACACACACGCAGCCGCTGCTAGGTTCCCCCCCCTCCCCGCCGCTTCCCATCGCCGCCCCCATCAGGGAGGGAGGCAGCAGGCGGGGACCCCCCCGGCCTCCCTCGGCCGCGCTGCCCCGACGGCACGGCCGCCCCCTACCCGGGGGCAGAGCGCACCTCCCAGCCCGGGGGGCCGGGGGAAGGCGGGGGGGGGCAGGACTGGGGAGGTGAGGGGGTGCCGCAGGCAGACGCCCAGACAGACAGACACGCAGACGCACGGGCAGGGCTGCCCCACGCCGGTACCTTGCTGCCCTGGTGGTTTCCGTCCGGGCTCCTCCTTGCTGAGGCAGCTCGGGAGCGGAGCCGAGCGGGCGGGTGCGCGCGTGTGGCTGTGTGCATGTGTCCGTGTGTATGTGCGTGTGGCTGTGTGTCTGTGCCTCCGTGTGTGTGTGAGTGCGTGTGTGTGTGTGCGAGAGCGAGCGAGAGCGAGAGCGACTCTCCCCCCTCCCCCTCCCCCTCCTCCTCCTCGCTCTCCTTCCTTTAAACGCCCACTCTTGATGGGTGAAAAGACAACTTGAACTTCAGTGCAATTAACTTCGCCGGCGCCTCGGAAGCCGGAGGTGTCGCCGGCCTCGCCCGCCGCGCTCCCATGAGTGAGTCGCTCCCGCTCCTTCGGCGGCGCTCCACGGGCACGGTGGGGGGGGGGGGGGGGGGGGGGGCCGGGGGGGGCGGGCCGGGGGGGTGCTCCGTGCGGCGCTGCAGCCTGCGGAGCCTCCCGACGGGCGCCTTCGCACACACCTGCAGCCGGCGAGCAGCCGGCCGCCCGCCCCTCTCCCATGCCCGCCGCCCCCGCGGCGAGGCGCAAAGAGCGGGGAGAAGAAAAAAAAAAAGAAAAAAAAAAAAAAAGGAAAGAAAAAAACACGAAACTTTGGCAAACTTCTTCCCCGCGCTGCTCGCGGCAGCCCCGACAGCAGGGGAGAGCGGGGCGAAGCGCAGGGTCGGGGGGAGTGGCGGGGGGGGGAAGGCTGGAGGGGACGAGGGGACCGCGGGGCGCAGAGTTTGCGCGGGGCCGGGCGCCCCCCGAGCCGCGGCTGCGGAGCTCCCCGGACCCCCTACGGCCACCCGGCGCTGCGAGGAGCACTGCCAGAGTCTCGTCGCCGCGCTCCAGGATTTTTTCTTTTTTTTTTTTTTTTTCTTTTTTTTTTCTTTGTTATTATTATTTTTACTTTTTTTCCTCCGTCTCCAAAGCCGGCCCCCGAGGTTTTTCGCAAACCGCCGTCCTTTTGTCGCCGGCTCCACTCGCTGACCCCGAGAGCGCTCCTGCCAGGCAGGCACCTGCAAGGTCTGGAGTTGCCCCCTTCCTGTCCCCAGGCTTCTGGGACTGCCAGAGAAACTTCGCTAAAATGCAAGTTTGATGAAACACTTTGCACCAGCTCTCAGAAGCTGGAGTGAGCTGAAAATGACGAAAGCTCTCCGCTGCTCGTAGTCAGCCCAAGTAAGCGCAGCGCGACTGAGAAAATAATTCACAAATTCGGATCCAGAGCCTCCAAGGGGCCCGGGTGGGCAGTGCCCTTGCCTTCTGGTCCATGCTACCTGGGCGTGAGTCAGCAGCGGTCCCTTATTTCTACTCTCTGTTATTTTGGTATAGTGCGTTCATATATTTGTCTGCTGTCTGCTGGCAAACATTAGCATTCAAGCTTACATTTTTGACAAATGTGCAGACAGGAATAGCATGAATAGGCATCTTAAATATTAACAACCTAAGCATCTGTTGTGAAACAAATTTAATATATTTACTCTGTTTTTCTCACATTGTTAGAAAAGGTTACAATAAGTGTAAAATTTCAACTGTAGTTAGCACAAGGAATGCTTGGATATTTCACTATCTCTTCAAGCATTCAGCACAATCGCCAGATAGAAATGTGTCAAATCAGGCGCACTATTCAAAAACAACTTGAGACTGTAAGCGGGTAGTGTAAAGACGTGAATGTAGGGTGTTCTCTGCGATTTGTATCTCCTTCTGACTCTGCAGCACTATCTGTAGAATTTGAGAGTGTTCTTCCCGGTCCCGTGTTCCTATATGCTCTTTAATGCATTTATACATGCACTCATTTTCTAATTCATTCTCTCTTTGCGATCGTTATTGGTATTACCTTGCTTTTCAGGTCAAAGCAATGGTTTGCACAGAAGTGTGTAATAACGTAGAGTAGGTAGCAAAATGAGCAAGCAGAAAATGTAACATGTTCACTTCCAGGCGTGCATCTAAACAGCTATCACGCGCACATCATGAGGCGATAGAAGAAAAATTAAAATAATGGGCTAGCGTGCTATGTATGCCCACTCGTGAATACAAACAGCTAGTGGAAAAGAAAAAACTGACCCCAAGGAATTCCTCTGTCCCTGGAATAAAACTGTTCTGGCTAGAACAAGAGCACAGAAAAGTGAAGTCTACAAAAAGACTGCAAAGTTATTTCAGGAATCAGTGCATTCCTTCCCTTTTTCCCACAAGTTCAAATATGTAATAAATAAGTCCTTTGTATGCAAAAGAGTTTACTGGAACAAAAAATATTTAAATGGAATCCTTTTTGTGCATACACTTTGAAAAACTAGCTGTTTCCTTTTTACATTCTTTGCTGCTAATACTTCAAATAGGAAAGGAACTCCCAGTTTCTCCTCTCCTGTTATTTTAGCAGCACTCACTGATCCGAACCTGCTGCCCTGTAAAGCAGACAGAGTCAGTCCGTAACTCACTGATGGGACGTGCTGCTTTGCCAGACAGAGGAGCAGAGAGGGTCTGCCACAAAAGCCCCAGATCTGTACAAGAGCAGGGCACCTCTTCTGGTGCGTGGCGTAGGCCCTGCGGGTCAGCTGATGAGCACCTGCCTTCTGCTGCTGCGCTTCCCAGGCGAGAGCAGAGTGGCCAGCGCTGCCTGCGGCCCTGCCAGCAGCCCAGCGGCACCAGCCACGGCCACCAGTCCCACAGGGGATGCAGCCACGAAGCCTCCCCAGAATAGGAAAGTCCTGAATGGGCACCAACATGCCCTATGTTGCAGGTTCAGGGTGGACAGGGGTTTTAAATGGGGGGCGACTGCAGTTTAGAAGATGCTCAGCTGACATCTGGTGTTCTTGAAAAATAGTAGCAATAATAATGACCACAATTCTTTTAATTGTATCGACTAAAATTTTGGGAGTGAAGCCACCTTTTTATTGTCACTTATGTTTTCATATAGACATTATCAGATAAATTAATAATCCTTCTTAATGTTTCCAGCTGTATTTTGGAAAAAAAAATCAAGGAGATTATTTTATTAATAAAATAGATTGCATCGTATAGAAAATTTATATTTAAAGTAGATTTCTGAATTAAAAATTGAGGGAACATGACTTATGAAATGTTTCAGTCACATTTCTAGGAATTACGCTATTTTAACGTAGATACTAGTGAAGCATTTTATTGCCTTCTTGTACATAACTGCCATTGCTCTCTCTAGATATATTTAATATATATCCAATGAAGCCACAAACTTTCCTTCCACAACAGTTTAAACACATCTGGAACATTTTACTTTCTTATAATTTATGTTAATAGATGTAGAGTATATATACAATCTTCTCAGAAATCATTGCTTTTTCCAAAGGGGAATTTTTTTACTTTCAGTCAGGGAATATATTTTTAAGAACAAAATAACTCAAAGTATAGGCAATTCTATATATCATTTTATTTTCTGTTAGATTAGGTTGTTTATATAAAGCTTTCATTTAGAGCAATGGAATGATGAAATTACGGAGGAGTGACTGGCTTTTGTTTTTTCAAAGGGTTAAAGTCGAGGGCTACAAAAATGAATGGTTTTGGTAAAGTTCTTTGAGTACATTATATTTTTCATAGAATTCTGACAAATTAATTTAATAGAAAAGCCACAAGTCTCTTAGCACAGGAGGCTATATTTTCAGGTAAAATGGGAGTTCTGCTTTTGCCATTATAGGCATCAGGCTTCAGTAATCTGCTCCTCTTGTGGAATGAACACTTTTTACTTAAAGCTATCATGCACCTACTGTTTATTTACGCTGCATTAAACTGACAGCACAGCAATCAGAGGAAAAATATGACTTACTTTCCTGAAGTAAACACCGGTTTATAGGTTGGTGCATGTATTTATATTCCTGTCGTCACTAAATAATGGCTGTCTCCATTTTAATATCTACCTGTGGTGTTATCTAGGGTAGCTGACTCTTCCTCGTTCAAAATGAGGGGAAAAGAACAGAAGGGCAGGGGAAGAAAAGAAAGTTTCCTTATTATTCCACTCCAAGGGGAACTCTGTAAAAAAGTGAATCAGTATTCCTTTCTGTGGCATGCAGGAGCCAGTTTTAAAGACACAGCATTTAGTTTTGCTTGGTGTATTTGAATTGCATCTCAAACAGGGAAAACAGAATTCCTTAACAGTATTTGTCTATCCAAGTCACTGAAATTGTATATTCAGGCAACGGCAGATTAAGGGCAGAAGCATTTTATTAATAACTGAAAGCACATATGTGTGTGTGATGAAAAATGTTCTGCAAATCTGTCACTATGCAATCAAGTGCATTTTTTAAACTTTAGTTGTCACAAAGTTGCTACCGATTCTAAAAAAAAAAAAAAAAAAAAAAAAAAAAAGTAAAACAGTTTGATGGTTAAAGAGTAACTTACAGTTCTTATTGCTTGTTATACTGAAATTTTGCAACTTTATAAAGTCCGTGTCAGAAAACTCCATTGATGTTACTTTTTATCTTGGACTAACAAGTGCAAGTAGCTGGCTCTTCAACTGGAGATAACTGAAGGTAGAATAACTTACAACTTATGGAAAGCACCCTTAAATTTTCCTCCAGAGGGTTCCATTAATAATCTTTACCCATGAAGTGTATTTTTCTCTACCATTCTGTAAATTATAAAATTTAGCATTAAGTTAGCTCATATGCCAGCTCCCATGTGAGTGGTACTAGTATCGCAAACTCTCAACAGTACCTGACCACAATTTGTAACTGTTACTTCAAAAAGGATATGATATAATGGTCCCTTCTAAAATGTAGGTGTTTTCTAACATTTGCCATCCTGTGACATCTAACTTTACCACAGTTATCACCGACACTTTATTGCTTAATTGATATCTGCTTGCTGCTTTGTAAATGATGACTTTCTAATGGTTCCTGCACTGCATGCTCTCAATAAGTATAAATCCAGGTAGAGATTAATTTTACAAGATTTTGCCAGTCCTGATCTTGTTCACATGCTCTCACCTGGTCCTTGTACCCTATACCAACTGTAATCTACCCTTAACCTGCATAATCTGGTATAGTATAGTAGGAATAGTGTAGCACTAGCAAAGTACGGGAGTGGAGCATAGTTACATACCTCAGGCACTGTCTGAATTGTAAATCTGTTTTTAAACTTCCTGGGCCTGACTTACCTCTCATTCACACTTGTGGATCTGTGCGGAGGTCCGTAGATCTTTGTTTTGATGGTTCTGGTTTTGAGGGGATCAGTGTTAGGTGTCCAGATGGGCTGAACGACACACTAGCATCTATTATATAGCATTTATGTCACCTTTTTGATATTCATTTAGAATGCCAATGTACCCTGATCTCAGTTTTTCAGTGAGTCTGTGGGCATTGGTGTACGCCAGGATTGGCACAGGTGGTAAGAAGTGTGGGCCTGCTCTTGTCCTTAAGGCTGCTGTCGAACAGCATTGGAAATGCTTTTCCCCAGCTGTAGGTAGGTTCACAGGAGTTAGCTCGAACCATCTCCTGCTTTTCTGGTATGAACTGCAGCCTAGATGGGCAGAAGAATCTGCCTGTGTGCAGGTGGACCTCAGTCACCTGAACTGCACCTGGGAGCAAAGCTTCAGGATGAGCCACGTCTATCAGCTGTGTTGGCCTTGCATAACTCCCAGCCACTATCTGCTTTATCTCTTTCCCTTGGCACATTATGACATGATATGACCTGAGGAGATGAGGGAGGTGCTTTAAACCTAGAATGCACCTCATCTTCCCAAGATCCTGCTCTGACAGGATTTATTTGGCCAGCAGCAATTGTTTGTGCGTCGTTCCACTTGCTGCTCCATATAAGTGGTGATGCACTGGGATCATGTATACCTAGAGGACTGTCTCGTAACCTTTTCAGGTGTCTGGAGTCCTGGTCTTGCTTTCCGTTCTGACACTGACAAGGTGTGTGGTGTTGGTAAAGCACTGACCACAGTATGTTTGCAGCCCTTATGTCATGAGCCTGTGAGTGCCAAAACAATCACAACTTCGTATGAAAGAAGAGGAAGCTGCAGCACACAATCTCTCTGTAAATGTGGCCTAAATATGCCTCTGGTTTATTTACCCATCTATGGAATTAGCAATATATACATTTTATAGAGCACTGAAATATTAATTAATTCTTTATATTTGTAAATCGGTCCCAGAATGCAAAATATTTTTACAGCACAAGTACAAAGAATTGCTGCTCGGAACTCCAGCCCACATGCAAAGGTTTGACAAAGGTATTTCCTTTTCAGTAACTTTACTTAGAATATGTCTAGTTGTAATGAAAAACATTTGCAATAAACAGAATAAAAATTCTAAATATGCCCTAAGTATTCCCAATTTTAACACATCAAATAAAAGACAGTGAGAAGCGGAGAGCGTGCGAGACCGTGCATGCATGCAAACTCACAGAGGAACTAAAGGAAAAAAAAAAAAAAAAAAAAAAAAAAGTGAGGAGAAATTTTAGAGTCAGCTTTACAATGTTTATAATCAAAGATTAAATTTATATATATATATAAATTTAGAGAGCTGTATTAGAATGACTTTAAGTCATTAACGCTTTTCATCATAGGTGGGCTTCCTTGATAAATGTAAAAAGTCTTGAGAATAATTAGAGGCATCTTAAAACTTTAAAAATGACAGTTTTAGCTTCTAAGGATTCATTGTAATATAATAATACTGTATGCTTTTTAGTGTTACTTCTGCACTAGACATTTAATTACAGTCTTTGTGAGACATGTTATCTGTATAGTAACCAGTGCATAAAAAGAATGATATATACTTCTACATACAAGCTCTTGCTTGCCAGCTTTCTTTTTAAGATTATAGATTAAGATCTCCAATCCAGAATGTTCATGTCTTCAATCAAAACAACTTAATTTTAGACAATTTTCAGGAGGAATGGGGCATTCATTGTAATTGTATTTCTTCTCTCGTTACTTTTCTTTTTACAGTAATACTTGAACGGTTGTTTAACAGTGGTTTTGGTTTGTTTTTTCTTTTTTTTTTCCTGTGCAAGAGCTGAAAGTCAGCATTTCTTTGCTTGTTCAAAAGACAGATTACAGAACATCAAATGAAAAAGCATGTTTAACTTGCATATTGAGAA
Source organism: Heteronetta atricapilla (assembly GCA_011075105.1). Classification (NCBI taxonomy): domain Eukaryota; kingdom Metazoa; phylum Chordata; class Aves; order Anseriformes; family Anatidae; genus Heteronetta; species Heteronetta atricapilla. The sequence goes on along the minus strand of CM021732.1, from coordinate 38,405,059 downwards.
AGAAGATTCAGAAAAAGTAAGAGGAGTTTGATAGGTTTTTCACATGTACAGCTTAATGTTTGAAGGAAATTTGGAGCTTGCTTTCACTGTGTCAGATACTCAATATTGTCTGATATGCGTTGTGGATAATGTACATCTGTGGAATTCATAACTTGGTCCGTGCACGGCTGTGGAATAGGGAGTTTGTTTGCAAGGAAGACAGGTACATGAGAGTTTTCGCTGTGCTATACTTGCATATTCTGGTAATTGTGCAGCATGTGTAGGGTGCTCCTTCACGCACTGAGCTGTGCCCATGGTTCCCATTCCACGCTTTGGTCGTTTGCAGGACTGGGCACAATGGGAACTGCACCTAACCCCTTCAGAGCAGAGCTTTCAAATCAATCAGGTGCAGGTCCTCTTTCAGGTTTTGCTTTTTTTTCCTTCTTCAGTAGGAGTATTGTTCAGGAACATCACAATATTGGAGTAGGACCCCTCATTTCAGCACTCTTTATAAGAAAATCTCATGGTGGAATCAGTCAACCAAAATCAGTCTCTGTCCCCTTGACTGTATTGTATTGGGTTTCTTTTTTCTTTCTTTTCTTCCTTATTTGACTTGCTGAATACCATAATGCTTTTGGCCATTCCTGAAGGATTTTGTTATCATCTTTTTAAGATAAAGGATGTAATAATTATGTAATAACATTTTTGGATTTGAAACTTGTGATTCCACTAGTTTATTTGGATTGCATGTCTTACGAGAAACTGACTTCTGCATTACCAATTAAAATGACTATTAGGATATGCATAGGTGCAGTTATTATTTTCTGAGGATTCCAGAAGAATTCCTAGATGCCATGCCAGCAAATTAAACTGCTAGAACTTTTTTATTTGTGTGGCATGATGAAAGATATGCCTTAAGACACATTATAATGTCTGATAAATTGCATCTCTAAACAGTATTTCATATAGGTTCTGTCTCTTTAAAAATGCAGTCTCCTCTATTTGCCCTATTAATTGTTGATATGTTGCCATCCACGAGACAAAAATTAGAGCTGTAATTAAATAATCATGTGATGCTCCTTAGTGCCAGTGAGAGCAAACTCATTTTTCCAGGCCCTGATGGTCACTGATTATTGTATTACTACTGGCTTGCTTTATTTTTTTTTAATGGCTCTATATTGCTGGGTTACCTAACCACTGCCCTTCTTTTCAAAATTAAAGGAATTGAAGAACATTAAGTCACTTAATTGGCCAGTGGTCTATGGGGACTCAAAGTAGTCATACCTTCTCTGCTTTTTGGTCACTCAATTGGTTCTACTAGGAGAGCTACATCAGTGGTGTGGTTGCGTGCCATTTAATTTACACTGGTGTTTTGGCTGGGATGGATGCATATAGGGAATGCCAGGAGAATTACAAAAGGAGCAGGGTATTAAAATTCAGAAATGATTAAAATTGAAATAAAAGGATGCTGCTTCTTTGCCAGTACTCTGGCAGTCATAATGACACATAGAGATTAGTTTCCACCTTCATCTTTTCCTTCTTTCTCATTTCCTCTTGTTTATTGTTGACACATTTTCCTTATGTCTCTGCTTCTCAGCGCTTTTTTTCACTGTTACATATTCCTACTTTTTCTCTTTCCTTAAGCATGGAGAAGCTTACTTAACCTTATTATAACAATAACAGAATAGGTTATTAATATTTAATATGCACATGATTAAAATTTCTCTCTTAAACATAGGTCAGCTCTATTATTAACTGACATGTTATTTTTCATTAAAAAATTTTTATTCTGCCCTTACGGTTTCTCAAACACCCTTTACTTTGGTGGTGATTTAACACATAATGTTTAGAAAACTGTGTTAGGCTAGTGAAAAAAAAGAACTTACCAGTCATGGATAATCAATTATGCATGAATTCAGATATAACAGATGGAAACTGGTGAGTTAAAGTTTCTCTTTAGCTTCATGATTTTTTTGTTTTGTTTTTGTGACACCTGTCTCTTATGTATAGATAAACATCTAACATAGCATACTGCTTTTCATGCATCTTTGTGTTTTTTTTTGTTTTTTTTTTTCTTTTGGGGGGTTGGGTTTTGTTGTTGTTGTTGTTGTTGTTGTTTCTTTTTGTTTCTATTAGTGTGGCATAAACTCATTTTCCCCTGTTTCTAACTTACTATTTTTAATTTGTTTGTCTGTTGGCATTTCTATACTGCCTTACTTTTCTAGGGCCAAATTATCCTGTGATGATAGCATTTAAACTTCTCATAAACTACACAGTGTCATTTAACCTTAAAATTGTGTCAGCGTGATATTTTAAATTCTATGAGTTCACTTCTCCCTTCAGCTGCTCATGGCCTGTAGTGTTACGACATGAAAGCAACAGGGTAGACTATGGCTGTGCATATGTATTCATATATGCATATGCACACATTCTTGTGATTGTGATACTTATATAGGCGTTCCCTCCAAAGGCATTAATTAAATTTCTTTCAATCCTTTGACAATGAAGCAGATTGCTTTACTGCTTTTTATTAAAAACTTCAGTATGGACTGGGCATACAATTTCTTTTGGTCATGGAAAGATTTTCGAAGGCCTAAATCAAACAAAAGACAATAACCCTTTGCTACGTACCCACAGCAACAACCAATTGGTATTATGTAAAAGAAGAGCTACGTATAATTTCTCTCTCTCTCTCCCTTTTTTTTTTTTTTTCATAGAAAATTCTAAAAGAGCTTGACGCATGTACTTAGACATGAGTTGACTTTATTATTATTATTATTATTTTTTGTGTCGTTCCTTCCTGGTGGCTTACTGGGGGATTCTTGTATTTGAAAGTGTCCCGTGTTTCAGAAACACAGGGGTAAGGTGATTTTAACATTACTTTTCTGTGCCTGCAAAAATTTGGAGCATTTCTTCACCTGGCTCCACCCACATTTGAAGCTGCATATTTTTGGACATGGTGCAGGGACCTTTTCCATCTATGAAAGAAAAAGGAATTGATAGAGAATGCAGCTGATATTTTTCATGAATAGAAAAATTCAAATTCTTGTAACCGTGTTACCTACAGTTTTGAAGGGAAAATTGTACTATGGGAAGGAGTTTGTAATATAACCTTCCAGGAATGAATGATATTGAAAAGAGTTCCTTAGAAAATTAACATGGACATTTTGGACAATGTGAAAATAATTGATTTCAAATGTTATTTCGCCTGTCACAGGTGGAGCTCTGCTAGGAACCTTCATGTGCATGCCTCAGCTTCCCCACATGCTTCTTCCTCAGCTATTCTCATATCAACATCAAATACAAACTTTTCACCCAAATGTTTGTATGTAGTTCAGGAAATATATATATGCATATATATATATATATTTGCACTCGGGCATTTTGTTCTAGTACTAGAATGAGTATAAATGAACTGTCATGAATATTAATCTCATTTTGCCCTACAAATGTCATATCCTAGTGGGTTCCCAACTGCTCTTACCTGTGTCAGCCCGTTTCCATTGTATCTGATAGGTAGGAAATCTAGAAATGTATTTTATCAAATAAATGTATTAAATACTGGAGCATGATTTTGCTACAGTTTTATTTTATTTTATTTTTTAAATCAGGATAAATATTTTGAACAAATTACTTGGAGTAACATTTTGAAGTGACTTGTTTTTGCCTTCTGTTGTTTGCGCTTAAACTAAACATACATTGACACATGTATGGATGACCTTTATCTTAGTGACACTGCATATGGTAAACATTTTTTGTTTTAGCACCCAGATATTAACAGGTGACTTGTTCCTTAAAAGAACTGTTAATATTAACAGCTAATTATTCCTGAAAATTTCTGTGAAAAAACTCATTCATTTAATCTTCATTATTGTGGAATCTTCTGAGTTTGAGATTGGAACAAGTCCTAGAAGAAAAAGTGAATTTGGCCAAAACCACCAACTTTCAATTTGCTTTACACCAAAACCACACATTTTGCATGCATTTTATGTACAATGAATATTGACTCCTGTCAAGTTTGGCCGTAATTAGATGCACAGTTTTACTTAAAAGGTTTTGAACTTTAGAAAAAGTCTAGAAGAACCTGGGCAGAGTTCTGAGTTAACAGTGAAACTGGAAACAGGACATTTCATGTGGTTTTGGGTTTCATAATGAAAGTTTGACATAGTTCAAGTCATCAATCAGTTCTAACCATTTCCTTAGACTTCAACTCTTCCATATTTTCAATTTTTATCAGTAGATTTTATTTATGCTATTAGGTCAAAGAAAAAGACAATAGTTTGTCCTGGTGGCGAAGTGTTCCAGTGTAATGAATCAGTGCTGTTTGAACTCACACAAAGCACCTGAACTCAAGTTAATAATGTTTGAATAGTCCTTCTGTAGCGCTAACCACAATGGTTCTGATTTTCTACCATACCGTGCAGTTTTGCTTGGGCTGTGTGAAATTCATCCTCACTCACAAGTATTGGATTAAACTTATGTATGCCTAAAAGCATTTATTTATTTTATTTTATTTTTATATTTTTGTCTGGGAAAGAAACACAGAGGTTGGAGGTGAAGAAAAAGGAGTCAGGAAAGGAAAGAAAAGCTGAATCAGTCAACAACATGGCAAAATGCTTTAGAGATACCTTGACGTAACATTGCTTTTAACAAGCAAAACTAACTGAAACTCTACTAGTTTATATGTCTGGGGATCATTCTTTTCATAGTATTAAATTAATAGAGCTGCTGTTCAGACACATCCCTAAAATAACTGTTTATCAACCAACTCTTCTTCCAGGTAACAATTATGACCATCTCTTTCCTATGAGTTACCTAGCACTGTGATGATCAAGGTTTTAACAGGAACTATTATCTTTTCTTATTCTCTTATCTTGTATTAAATATGTTCACATGATAAGCCTGAAAATTATATTTATTTGGAGAAAATTGGGAAATAAGTAACCTGCAAAACACGCATTTATGACATAGGTAACTTGGCTGATCCTAAGATGCTGGCTTTCTTCCTTTCTTCCAGCTGCCTAATTACATTAAAACTATTACATAAAACTCTATTGCATTTTTTTTTGCTTGTTTTTTTGTGGAAATAGTTGGCTGTAGCTGCCACATGGAAAGTACAAGTGTGACTCATCAAGGATCTAGTCTACTGTTATGGATGGAAAAGGATATGGTCTATATTTTTTTAATTGTTTTTTAAGTTGAAGCTTGTTATTTGAAGTAGTTCTGAAATCCATAGTCATAAAAATACCAGCTTATATTAAATAGCATGTAGTCGGTATTTGTGGAAGTTGCAATGCTAATAATATATTTAGGGAAAGAACTCAGCTTGTCCACAGAACAGGTAGAGACTGGGCAACTACAGAGTAAGAATTATGTGATTAATCCATTAATATTCATTAACAAATAATTAATGCTGCGATCTTTTATGGGAATGTGGACACCTGTCTATTGCAGCTTTAACCAGCTAGGATTCCTCATGGCAGGCAGAGGTGAAAGACTTTCTATTCTCATTAGCAGTCATGTTCACCCTTCACTTCCTCCACCACGCCAAACAGTTTTATTGGCTTTTTTTCTGTTATCTTCCTCCAGTAATTTGCCTCTCCGTGATTTGTTTGGCAGCAAGGGGCAAACCTAATTGACTGTTGGTACCACATCAGCAAATGTATGTATTTACTTCAGTTATACCTTCGTCTTAGTCAAAATAGATGTAGAGCAATGAAAGGTGCTTATGCAAAATGGTGCAGTAGTTTGACTAAAAGTAATTTGTTTTATCCCAAACCACATTTTGCATATTCCTATTCAGTTCTGTTTTAAAAAGAAAATTCCATGATTGAAATACACTGCAGAAAATGTTTGTGGGAGTAAACGAGCCTCGTCACATAGGCAATCAATAGGGAGATGTCTGTTTGTATATGATTTTACATATCTGCAAGCAAGCGGAGACATTCAACTACAAAATACTGCACCATGGGACACTGTGTAGGTATCTGATACTTTCCAAGGGATCTGGGGTCCGTAAACTAATGAGTGCTCTACATGTAGCCATATATGTAGGTTTTTCACCTCTGGCGAATATGGTAAGGATAATTTACTTCACTTAATAAGCAATTAAGTGCAGTTCAATACAGCTGACTCCTGTAAGTTAAATATCCATTTTACCTAACTGTTTCAGGACACTGTATGTGAGAGAAACACAAACGAGCAGAAATTGCTCATGCAAAATGTGAGAGGGGACGACAGCTTGTGTGCGATGCCTTTCAGTGCTATGAATTTCATTTCATAGCACTTTTGCTTTTTGACAGGCATAATATCCAGGCTGGGGCAGGTTGCAGTTAAAAAATCTAGGTTGGTATGTAACTTCAGAGCTCAGCGTGGGGGATGTTGGTGAGTGTTGCGATCCCCATCGGTGTGCATCGAGAGCTTGGGGTGCGTGAAAGTTGCTGTGGGTTGTGCGTGGTTGGGCACCTGCAGTTGTTCAGGGCAAAACGGAGGGGAAGGCGGTCAGCAGAGACTGAGAAGCACCTTCAGTTAGAAGTACAACACTTGGAGGGCTTCGGGACTGAGTCCACAACGCAGTGGTGACCATGCTGAGGTTTGCACAGATCGCCATGGGAAAGGACAGTAGGATGTACAGGCAGTATTTCCACCTAACACTTATGTGTACCCCTTGCAGAAATCAGGCACAAACCGCCAGAGAGCCATCCACCTTTTGGCCATAGATGTTTCCCTTCAGAAAGCTGGGCACTGGTATTTTCATTGCCTTGTGGTCCAGCAGTTACTGCTAGCCATGGATGGCCCCTTGCAGCACGGAAAATACTGCTCAAATTCTGAGTAAAGTGAATTTCCTGACAGTCCCGCTGCTGCGCGGCTTCTCTGCATCACCTCCAGCACAGGCAGGAGCTGACGAGTTACCCAAATGGCTGCAGAATTATCAGAAATACATATTTAGAAAACCCAATCAGCCTGATCTCCCCAAAGAAATCTGATAAAAGAGAATGCACAGCCACGCTGGTTTTACTCTGCTGCCAGGTCATTTCTGTTTGTGTTGCAAAAGAGCCAAGCCTCAAGATTTGGGCCCATATTTCCTAATTTATTTTGAACAAGAAAAGATTGGAATGGAGACCTTAGAAGGCACCGAGGCAGCATGCCACACTGGAGAATTTGTTTTGTTTTGCAGCCACTGAGACCGCTGCTCGAGAGTTAATTCATGGTCAGGGTGAAGAAACACAGTCCAACTTTGTAACTATTTGTCTTATTTCAATGTAACCTAGCATGAAATGCATTTATATATAAAAAATACAGTGCAACAACTTTATTAAGGATTAATAAGCTTTATTAAGCATATATTTGTTTGCTGGATGTTGACTAGAAGCTATGAAAAATGTGATGTTACTCTTGCTGCATGTTTAAATGATTGCCTGCATATGTATCCATGACAATATCTATTCATCTTATGTTCTTTATATATGTTTTTATTATAAATATCTTTCTTCTAGTGGAACATTTTAATATCAAAGTTGACACAGTGAAGTGCAAATTGGAATAGGTCAAATGAAAATCAGATATCTGTATCTTGAATTCATTCCAAGTAGTTGCGTATTGATAAGAGAAATCTGCTGCCTATATGCCAAGACGCAGCAGCCCTCAGTTACCCGTGCTTTCTAGTTACAGCACAGGTTCCACGCTCCACCTCCCAAGTCTGCAGTAAATACTTTACCAGACACAGGTGATACACAGAAATTAAATTAATCCGTGTTGCAGGGAGTTTGTAGGGCTTAGTACATATATGCAGCTTCAAGAAGACAGTGATTTTCCGTAATCATTTATCTCAAGCATAGGAAGCATATGCATGATTATATAATTAACAGAATATTTGTTTGTCAGTGTTTGGTTAGTGTGCATAATAATATCATTATTAGGCCTTCTGTGCTCCTGTATTATCAGATTGTTATCTCCCTGCTCCTTTAATTCTCTGTCTCTGCTTTTTAGATTAATCACTTTGTTTTACTCTGAACATTTTAAGGGTTTTTTGACCATGAAGGGAATGGTTTGTGACACCAAAGCAGAAGTTATTTTAGAACAGATTCTAATCTTTTTGTTTTCTTCATTGTTGTTATTGTCGTATCTGGTAATCATTCTTATAAAGTGCTGTTTTAGTCCCGAATCTTGTTCCAAATTGTATTTTTAAATATCAGATCTATTCTAACCGGCTCTGCATCCCTCAAATTATCTTCACTGCATCCCTCAAATTATCTTCCTTCTCCTCTATCGCACTGCAGGAAGCACACTGCCAGCTGAAACTCCCTCATCTTTCGTGTTTTTCTTCTTCAGTGGTCAGTCTTGCAAGCTACTAAAGTTTACTGCATCAGACTTTCCTGGAAAAGATGAAAACTGATACAATATTGCTATTTTCCACTGCGCTCATGAAGTTTAAATTCAAGTAGCAATCAGCATCTTTCCTCCAGCGGTTCAAATGTATCAGGAAATCTTTCTTTTCTTTCTTCCTTTCTTCCTTTCTTTTTCTTCTTTCTCTCTCTCTCTCTTTTATGGAGGGGCTGAATAATATTTAATCTATCATCTTGGAAAAAGATGGGTTTCTAAATAAACAACCCGTAGGACATTTATCCCTTGATCATATGTTATGGAAGATGTCATCTACATTTTCCCTTGTTTTTCTTTGTGAAATGTGTTTCTTGTTTTTTCCCCTTTTAAGCACTCTCGGTAACAATCTTAGTAACCTTTTTCGGGACATGCAACATCTGTACAACTTTTCATGTTTCCTATGTATTCCACCTCCACTTGCTCTGCTCTGAATAATAGCATTATGTAACACTGTGCTCATTTTCAAGCATTGCATTTCTTTGCTTCTGAGATTATAATCTATTTTGTGTGTTGCTGAATATTATAAATATTTCATGTATTTCACCCTATTACCATTTTATTATTTTTTTTTCTGTATGCTGTTTGTGCTTACTTGGGTAAATGTCAGCTTGTTTCCTTACCCAGTCCTGATGCATTCCTCTTGTTTTATAGTAGTACGTGTAGCGATAATTCTGCTCTTCATAGATTTATTGATTTGCCTTCTCTTTGCTCAGAGCCCATGCTATTTTGCGTACTCTACAACTGTTATCAGTCTTCCCGCTTGCCTGCTTTTGCTGCTGCGTCAAGTTGTATGTGCAGGTCGCTATTTTTTCTTAAGTTGCTCCCCTAACTATTTGGGCTTTAAACCCGCCTGCGCAGCAGTTCGCATTTCGCTGGTTGGTGATGCAACGCCCCTTGTTAGACACAGCGCCTTCAAACGCCATGCCCATTATCAATAAAGAACTTTAATTTTTCTCTTATCTCGCAGCCTGTACAAACTTGTTGCGTTCAAGTTCGGCTAGTTGGGTTACTTTTTTTTTTTTTTTTTTTTTTTTCTCGTGTTGTTGTTGTTTTTCCGAGTGCATTGTGGGAAGAAGTTACGGCTGGCTGCCGGTTATTTCTGCTGTCAGCGCGCTGCCACCTTCCAGCCCTCGCCTTGCGCTGGTGGCTGCGGGTCCCGCGGGGCGGAGGCGCTGCGGGGACCCCTCTGCCCCGGCCCGGGGACGCCGCTCGGGGCATCTCGACCCGGCCCGGCCCGGCTCAGCCCTCTCCAAAAACCAGCACCGGGGCTGACCCCTCCCGGGACAGGACTTGGGGTGGGGGACTTCTCCTAGCCTTTTAGGAGATCCGGCGGTGAAGAGGGGAGGGAAGGGGATGGGAGAGGGGGACAGAAGTTAGATTCGCTCCCCCGCTCCCCGCGCCCCCCCCCCCCCCCCCCGCCGCGCACCTGCCCGCGCAGGCTCCGCGGGGCGGGGGCTCCGCGCCATGCCCACGCCGGCAGGATATTATTGTTCGGCCTTCATCCCCGCCCCTCCTCCTCCAGCACCCCGACACACACACCGCCGCAGGCCCCCATCTGCCGCCTGCGGGGGGAGGAGGAGGGGGGTCAGCTTGCGGCGGTGTCTGCGCGGCCCTGCGCGGCTCGGCACGGCCCGGCCCGGCAGGCATTGTGAGCGGCGCAGGCAGGGCCGCCTCACCCGCAGCCAGCTGGTTGCAAATTCGTGCGCGCCCGGAAGCCGCACGCCCTCTTCCCCCGGCACCCCCCCCCCCCGGGCCACCCCCGCGCACCTCCCGGAGCCCCCTCCGGCCCGGCCCGGAGCCCCCCCGGTGCCACCACCTCTCCTCTCCCGGTCCCGTCCCCCCCCCTCCAACCTCAGCTCCCCGGCCTCCCCTCCCCCACGCCTCTCTCCTTCACCACTACCTCCTCCTCCTCCTCTGCCACTTTCTCTCTCTCTCTCTCTCTCTCTCTCTCTCTCTCTCTCTCTCTCTCT
>CM021732.1:38352862-38392833 GCA_011075105.1 Heteronetta atricapilla | reverse complement strand
TTTTTTTTTTTTTTTTTTTTTTTTTTTGCTCATGGCTACTCCGTTTCTCGCTCTCTATTTTTGCCCCTCCCCGCCTAGAGGAAAATAGCAACAAGAAAACAAGACAAATAAGCGAATATTAGGGGAAGTAGCCCTCAGGTCTGCTGCCCCCCCGACCCCCCCCCCCCCCCCCCCCCAAGAGGGGGGACCTAGAAAACATCAGTCTTGAACTTCTTCCTCTTCAAGAGCTCGGGCTGCAAAGGAAACCTCCTTTGTTTTTGTTATTTATATGCTGTCAAGTTTTGAAGTGGTGAGTTTCGGGTCGGTTTTGCTAATTTCACTCCGAAAACTGCAGTGTTTCTGTTTCTAGATAAGTACTTTGCTTCTTTGTCTCTTTAAAAGGTCACAGCGAAAGCTTGGCCTGGATTGCCAGAGCCATATGGAACGGATAAGTGCGGAGCCTCTCGCAAATGTGATTATGGGGTTTTATGGGGGAGGGAGGGAAGAGGAGGGGAAACGACTGGGGAGGGGGCTGGTTCAGGAGGAGAGGGAGAAATAAGATAATAGCGGCGGGGCTCCTCCATCGCGACAAAAGGAGACGCGGCACCGGCTTCTCATTGAGAAATCGCGCGGTGGGGCCGTACGCGTTACGCTGGGAAACCGTGCCTCGAAATCGGGCTCTGCTCTGAACGCCTGTGCCGAGAACTTGTAGTTGTGAAAGATGCCGAAACGCGAAACCCGGGGAAACTCTTGGCCTGGAAGCGGAGGAGATAATAGTACCTCCTCCCTGCAAACCCTCTCTCCCTGGGCAGGCCACGCTGGTTGTTGCTCATCACTATTCCAGGCTGAGGTTTCAGTGAACTTTAGCCTTGGGCATGGAGTTTAAATGAGTAAATTAGGTGTTTTATGTGCATGTAATTTTGCTTTGTAACATAAAGCTTTTTACAAGATGACTAAGCGGGGAGAGGATGCCGATGGGTGGGTATTCTAAGGCCAAGCAAAAATGACCCATTTGGTGTTTTGGTTGTAGTCAGGGTATTAACTGAGCTGCGATCTATCACTTTTATGCACTGTACATGATGTAGTGCCATTCTGACTCATGATGACTAGATACTTTTTGTAGCAAAGAGCCTTGGTGCATTAGAGTGCTTCCAAAGTTGCCAAAAGTGACGAGGATTTTCTTGTTCAGGGCTTCTTTATTATTATTAACACCCCTTCTCTTTATTTTTTATTTTTAATCCCCTTATTCTTGAGAGAGGGCAGCCTCAGAAAAGCAGCCCTATGGCACATTATCATTGTCAGAAACATCGGAAGATGTTAACGGTTTGAGACTGTAATTCTTTCCTTAGACTGCAGTTAACACAGTAAAAGAAAAAAATACTCTCTTCAGAAAGTGGCTAAAATAGGCATGTTTACCATTAATGAGAGAGACGACCTAAAACAGATGGGATCAAGATGAATGGAAAGCCTTAGCATGTCACGTTGCAGCATAAGGAAAAATAATGATTTTCTAAACTTCAGCTATTCGCTGGCATTCTTTAGGTTGCTCGTAAACATTCACGTTAATACATTACCTCTTTCTTCACCGTATCAGGAAAAACAGCGCAGTGTTCACGGGAGAAAAAAAATAGTTTACAGAATTGGCATATATAGCAATGACATAGAGTAGTATATAAAAAAAATAAAATCCCAAGATGTTTAGAGTTTAATAGCTTGGCTATGAATTGTGCAGAAAATGTGTTGAATTACTAGGCAACTGAAAGAAAGTAGCAATTATCAGATTCGCACCAGTCTTTCTAAATATGACTTCCCCAGTATTACTATTTGTGCTCGGTAATGTAAATACTAGTTCATAAATTAATGTCTAGTCACCTGTCCTTAGTGATTATCTTATATGCATAACATAATTGTAAATGTAGTCACACCTTTTCTCCGTCAGAGAAAGGTAGGGTAAAATCCCTAACAATCATAACAGTATTGATGAATGAAATCATAACCAGAAAGATGTCTCTGTTCTCAGCAACTGATTGCCTTTCTACTTGGTAAAATTGATTCTGACGAGTGACAAAAATCCTTGAAACTTACCCCATTATGTTCTAGGCTTCGGAGATTTTTAATGATTTCACTGGAATTGTTATTCATGGACTGGGGTTTCAAAAGTTTATAAAAAGGGAAATATAAGCATTCTAACAAATATCTTTTCTTAATTTACTATTGAAATTACTTCAATTTTTGTGTTTCACGTAGCTGTGCCAGTGTGTAACTTTGCTTTGCATCACCAAGGGATTCTTTATTTTTAAGGGTTTCAAATGTCTTGTTGAAATTGAGATTTTTTTTTTCAGCGTTGTGTTTTGTGAGATGCTGATTTTCTTCCTTCCTCTTATTTTTTTTTTTTAAGAAAACAAACTACTCTTTAATGGTTAAGGCTTAACACCTTTAAATTTTCATATGCTTATCTTGAACTTTGCAAAAGTTGATAAACTTTCTGTATAAAATCAGTTGGGCAACTCAAAATCAACTACCTCCCGCCACTGCTTTCTGAAGTTGAATGTTAAATTGTCAAATTCTCTTCTAATTCTTATTTTCAAGGTGTGGGGGGAAATTGTGAATGGCCAGTCTTCTACTTCACTAATAAATCTGTTGCTTCCTCAGCTAAAGTTTTAACAATCTCTCTATTGTTGTGCATCCATTTTTTATCAAGTAGATTGTGAACAGTTTCAGGAGAATCTTTCCCTTTCTCTCTCTGTCTGTCTCTCCCTCTCTCTCTTTCTCTCTTTAACACAATAAAAACACCCGGGTTTAATAACAACCCCTTCTGTGTGATTTGTAACAATAGCTGTGTTGGTGCACATACCTTGACAAACATCATCATTTATGAGAGTCTTAGTACCTCTCAGATATATAATAACTACGAAGATTTTTTTTTTTAAAGGGGTACTCTAGTTGGCTTTTTTAAAAAAATCCATCAGATTATGATGCAATCCCTCTGTAAACTGGGATATGGGGTCATTTTTGGAGAACAAGTTTGTATCTTTTAAAAAGGCATCTTCTCCTAGTTAAAATAGTTATTTGTTCTTCTTTATGAGCTTAGGATACATATATATCTCTGTACATGTGCAGGCTGTGTACGTATACATATGCGCACACGTGTACAACATATATATTTTTTTTTTTGATTCATGGCAGGTGATCTTTAGAGGCGGGACTGAGTATGGATCATTTGAACGAGGCAACTCAGGGGAAAGAACATTCAGAAATGTCTAACAATGTAAGCGATCCGAAGGGTCCACCAGCCAAAATTGCGCGCTTGGAACAGAATGGGAGCCCATTAGGAAGAGGAAGACTTGGAAGTACAGGAGCTAAAATGCAAGGAGTGCCTTTAAAACACTCTGGACACCTGATGAAAACTAATATTAGAAAAGGTAACAATTTTGTTAATTCTGCATTTGAGAAATATGAATTATAATATTGGGGGGGGGGGGAAGCATACTTTTGCAGAGTCTACTTCGTTTATGTTTCAGGATTAAATCTCCATTCTAAAATACTGTATATTCCCAACTCTGATATAAATCACATTTGGGAAATGTAAGCTTCATGCTTGGGTGGAGCATCTTGCTTTACAGGGTGGAGTCTGATTTTTGTTAAGGTAAAGGCTAGCTGCCCTGATTAAAGCAAATTCCTATATTGAAATAGAAGTAATATAATGCATTAATTCTTAGAGAAACTGTTGGTCTCAGAAACGCAAAAATATGTAAGAGCAAATACCGAACCCCCGAAACAAATTCTCGCCTTTCCTCTTAATGATGGTCCAAGTATGGAAGGGCAGCACTATTTCCATAACAGTTGCAAGTTGGTTGAAAGGAGAGTGTATAAATCTTTAGGTATCACATTGGAAAAGTCATTTATGATGTCAATCTTCGCAGTTTATTTTCTTAAGTACAATTCATTATTGAACAATGAACAACTTGGGTGTCATATTTTTCAGTGGCTGGTTTGCTGTAATTAGACATTTACACAAGGAAAAGACACATTTAGAATCACTGATGTTTGTATATGGATGGCTTTTGTTTGCATTAAAAGTACTTTCAATGGTCAATAATCTATAAATTTTACATACCAGAATATAGAAGCTTTTTTTTTTATCATGTTCTGCAGGCTTGCTAATTTAAATCAAAAGATGTTGTATGTAATTTGGCATTTGTATTAAAACAGCCTCTACTTTTCTCAATATAATCAGTATATGTTTGTAATCCAGATTTTTCTTGCATTTGCTAAGCAAAGTGCAAAATGCAACCAAGACTATTAAACGCACAAAGTTAGAAGGCAGAGGAATTTCATTGTGTCTGATGCATAACATTTATCGTACAATCATTTATTTTTTCCTCGGTTTGGCGAAAACAAAGAATATATTGATCCCGAAATGAACAGACACAGCAGTCCGTATTGTTAGATCTTTATCTATTAAAAATGGAAAAACAGCACTTCAGCAAATTCTTTGGCCTCTGCTCATGATTACCCTATTTATTGATTGTTTGCCAAGAATGTATGCATCTTAAGAAAGCCAGGGTAAGAGCATTAAAAATATAATTTATTACGGCTTTTCAAGCAGAGTGCATTAATATTGTACAGTGAAGCAGTGGGGCTATATAAAAAGGACTTTCTGACGCCTGCAAACATATAAGTTCCATAAATTCCTAAATAGGAGATTTCAGCTGTCTCTGGTATTATGTGATATTTGCACAGCAAACTTTAATGCCAGGACAGTTTTAGACAAGGATTCTACAGACTTTACTGCTCCTTACGGCAGACGTGCTGTTTACACAGACTCGTAAACCTTCAGCAAAAGCTCTAACACTGCCTTCAGGTTTAAATCATGCTGTATTTTTAGCAGCGAGCACTGACCAGTGCTCTCCCCTTTAATACTAGAAGGTTATGGAGTTGCTGCACTTGGAGGTCTTGCCAAGCACTAGCAGGGGAGATCAGCCAGCTGAGGTTGTGCTCTCCTGTACAACATTTTTCACATTAACAGAAGGACACTAGTGACAGTTTGCTAAAAGATTTAGTAGCTTGATTTGTAGTCAGATGATACCTGTATCACAGTACCAGGATCCACCTTTGCTAAGCTACTCTGGACTTCAAAATTTGGCCAGGAGTGTCTCCTGTTTTGTTTAAAGTACTACATTTTTCGGAATGCTGTAACTCCTGAGACCGCATACCTCTCAAAAACTGTGCTGACATGCAATGCAGTACCTGTGCATTGCTAGTTTTGTGTCTGATCATAACTTGATTTGTAGGAACTGATAAGGAAAAAGAAATCTCCCTTGGCTGTTTTTGAGTGTATATGCACTGTTTGCTAAAATGAAGCTTTGTTTACATTTCATCTTCAGGTATTAGTAGTGAAACCACTTAAGAATTTTGAGCTCTTTCTTTCAGTCAGATAGTAGTAGGTGAAACATCAATTGTAAGAGTGTGAAAAGAAGTGTGTGTGGGGGGAAACAGCCAAAACCTTTCTGCAGATGAAGTGTGTGTGTGTGTTGGAAAGCTCTCCACAGCTTAATTAAAACCAATGAAGAAATCACCAGTTTGCACGTACTGCTTTTGCTTTGGTCTTCTCTCCCTTCCTGACCAGTCTCACAGAGATTTAAAAAACAAGACACACACACACACACATACATACACACAAAGAAAAAAAAAAAAAAGCTCCTTCCTGCACTACATAAATATTGGCAAGCTTTTAGTCTTGTCTTTCATGCTGAGCCTATTGGGCAAACTGGAGTGAGTTTGTGAGCTTTTCCAAGCGAGCCTGAAGGGGTTTGTTTGCCAGAGATTGACTCTCTGGTGAACAGATGTAGTTTAAATATACAAGCTTAAAAGGTATCTTTTTTACTGTGATTCTTGCTAGATGTTACAGTACAAGTCAGCGGACGTGATCTTAAAGCATTTCTGTTGTCAACAGTAAATCTTCCTTTTCAGCTGCAGGATGCCTTGTGCACCAGAGCAGGTTAGGAGGCTCTGTCAGTCTAGAGGGCAGTGGTTATAGAGGCATTAACATTGTAGGACTAATTGGAGTTCCTGGGTGCCCTGTTAAAATAACCCTTGTCATCATTTATGCTAAAGATGATACCCCTCTGGCAGGCTGCCATAAGGCGGTTCAGTACATCTGCTTTTAACCCTTTGGCTTTCCGTCGCCAGGAGATCCTAACCTGGGACAGAGCTGGGGTGGAAGGCCGTGGGGCGAGGTGCCTCTGGAAGGCCGGGAGGGGTTCTCTCAGTGTCCGGAAACCTGGCTGCCAGCCCGGATGATCTCCCCAGAAAAGCCTGGGTTGTTCATTAATTTTTCTATCTTCTGTCAAAAAGGAATTAAAAGAATAAAATAAAATCCGAAAGGAAGGGAAAGAGATGGTTTGCTCAATATTCTGTGCAGCAGAGGGAAGGGTCTGTTGTGAAATGCTACAAAACTAGAAATTAGTAATTAGTTTCAGGTATACTGAAATAGCAGTGAACACCAGGAATGTTGAATGCAAGTGCATGAGGCAACAAAAAGAAAAGCCCAAGCTGCAGGTACACTACTCAAAACTGAATTGAAATCACGGTTTGTTTCTTAAAGATGTGAGTGAAAGCAGTGCTCAAGTGCACTCAATGAATGAGGCATGAATTAGTGTTAACTTTTGCCTTGTTTCCTCATGTGCCCTTTTCAGAGCAAATGTATAACATGTGAGGTGATTTGTTGTTGATGCTGAAGGTAATGAAATATTTTTGGCAGAACTGAGAAAGTTTTAGTGTTAACGAACAAAATTATGTGGCTGGTACTAAAATGGCATGCACTGAAGACATCTGCAGTGTGTATTTAGGTTCTCGTGCTGCCTGCTACTCACAACAAATCAGGCAGGACAGAGAGAATCAACTTCTCTTCAGTCAACCTTGTGATTTTTATAGCAGGTAATTCTTTCATCTCTACCCTATCAAGGAAGATAAATTTGCATTTCTGCTTTTCATAGAGAGGGGTGTTTTGCAGAACTTTCTCTTTTTCGGGGAGGGCGAGGGGAAAGGACTCGGGGAATATGTTTATCAAATATTTGTGATGATTCTTGATGCCTCGTCTGCCTGTTCATACAGGTTTTATTTACATAATACTTTGTAGACCCACCTACTCTACTATTACTCCAGTTTAATACGTGAAATTTAATTTTTTTAACAGGAAGTATGCTTCCAGTTTTCTGTGTAGTGGAACATTATGAAAATGCCATTGAGTATGATTCTAAGGAGGAGCATGCAGAATTTGTGCTGGTGAGGAAGGACATGCTTTTCAACCAACTGATTGAAATGGCATTGCTATCACTCGGATATTCTCACAGCTCTGCTGCCCAAGCAAAAGGTAAATAATGTTAGGAAATTGTACAATGAATTGTGCTTGTTTGGAGGGTCCTGGGGGAGGGTCAGGATTCAGGATTTCTTTCAGGAATGAGATGCAGGTTTCACTTCTTAAACTTCTTGCAGATTCTGTCTCTGTTGTTTTTTTTTTTTTCCTTAATGTATTTTTGTTAGCGCATGTTTTGTTCATGTGGAATGTTGAGGTAGACACTTTTTTCTTTATTTTTTTTTTAAGAAAAAAAGACTTCAACTGAATCATTAGTATGCTTATTGACCTTAATAATCTGCTCCACTGAGGATCCACAAGGAAGTGTAAAGCATATTTGAGCAGATGGACTGTTGAGAGTCAACTTGCATTTATGACTGAATATCCAGCTCTGTTTCTTTTATTTTGTTCCTGATGATTTTATAGACTGCAAAGCAGTTTTTTAATTCAGTCCTTGCATTGCAAAATTTTTATAATTTGTTAAGAAGGGTAACTATTATATTACATCCTATTGAATTAATCATCACTTGAGGAAAATATGCTTCTATGTATATTAAAAAATCTCTACTATAATGCCTTTGTATAATTTCACAATACACATAAAGAATGCCCTTTGTGATGTGTGAGTAGGTATTCTGTTGCTTTTTTGTTTGGTTGGTTTTGTTGGTTTTTTGTTTACTTGTTTGTTTTTGGGGAGGGGGGCTGTCTGTTGTTTTATAGTGGCAGATTTAAGAAGCTAGAAACAAAAGTGCCAATCTTGTTAAAATTGGTTATTTATTTCTTTTTGCCCCTAAGAATTAAGAGGTACATTACTTTTTTGGTTTTGTCCTCCTTGCCCTCCCTCCTCTTCCAAAAAAAAAAAAAAAAAGAAAAAAGAATATATAGATATGTATATGTGTATATCCCACAGGGCTTATCCAGGTTGGGAAGTGGAATCCAGTTCCACTTTCCTACGTGACAGATGCCCCTGATGCTACAGTAGCAGACATGCTGCAAGACGTGTATCATGTGGTCACACTGAAAATCCAGTTACACAGGTAAGTTGCATACCAGTTCTGGGAAGTGAACTGTTACTTGTCAGCTCTCATGGTTAATATTGCTTGTATTTAATTCCCGCTGTGCTGTGTGCTCAAAGTACAAAGGCTTATCTAAATTCCTTTTTAGTTACCCTAATTCTTCTTTAACTTACAGCATACTATTGCAGAAAACTTTTATAGCTCTGATACATAGATTTTCTTTGGATATCTCATTAAAACTATATTGCATTTTAGTCAATTAAATGATGCATTACAAGAAGGCATTTTACATAAAGTTTACTTAAGAGAAAAATATTTTTGCATATCATGAACAGTACCATCTGTGTGCATTTTGTAAAAGAATGACTTGCTCACACTTATTGTTGCTGTCTAGGTTCTTAAATTTCATGGTAACAAAAAAAGAAAAAAAAATGGTTAATATATTAATGCTTTTCATCATCAGTCGTGAGAAAGCATTACACCTTAAATTGTTTTACCAAGCGCATCAGAGCAGGAAGGTAGAAGTAACATGAAAAAATAGTCGCCACATGCAGCTGATGTATAATTCATGCATCAATACAGCAGATGTGTTGTATAAAGTAATTAACTAATCGGAACAATCAGGAGACCGAGAGCAATCTCCAGATGCATCTGCTTGATGCGCAAAATGAAATCTGTCTGTCTTAAAGGAATGTTCTGCAGCAGGATGCAATCTTGTAATAATCCCTTTTCTAATCTGTGTTTCAAATAGTTGCCCTAAACTAGAAGACTTGCCTCCTGAACAATGGTCTCACACAACAGTAAGAAATGCTCTGAAGGACTTACTGAAGGATATGAACCAGAGTTCATTGGCCAAGGAATGTCCCCTTTCACAGGTACTTAGCATAACATGTAATAAATAATAAAGCACTACAGGCAACACTGATGTGAGATTTGAGATTTCTACAGACTGCAGCAAGTAGTATCCGTGGAGTGAATCTGCCAAAAATGCTAATTCATTTGACCACTTCATGATCTTTATAAATATGCCTGATTCATTTTGAACATAGTCTTACAATGTTTCCCATAGGGAGTTGTGAAAGGTTGTTTACACCACACTAAAATTGTCTCACAGAAAACTGGATTTTAACTGGTTTTTGTCTTCAGTCTTTGAACTGCTTTGATGTAACTACTTTTTTCAAGCACATGTGTTCAAGATGTTAAAAGGCTCTCTACTTACTGCTGTCAAAAGTACTATTGAATCTGAATACTTGTTAGATAACCTGCAGTAGTTTTAAATGCTAATTCATAAAATGAGACAGTCCTTGGCATGCTATATGAGAGGGGAATAAAGAATAAAGCTCTTTGGATGATGTGTTGTTGTTGCAAACAACCAAAGGAAAATCAGCCATTTATTAGTTCTAATCAAAATATACCTAAACAAAAATGAAGTCTCAGTTATGCATTGCTAAATATTGAATTGATGCCTTCCTGAAGCCTTAGTCATATTGTTCTTTTCTGTCATTCTTTTGTCGAATTACTGGGAGGGAGCAACTTATTTTTCTATGCAGTACAGAGTCCACCGGTGTTGTGGTGGGCATATATTGTTACGTTTTAGATTTTAAATTGTATTTTGTTGTGGCACAGTGGAGACAAATTCAGTGTACAAATAAATGATGCTAATTTTGGTAGGGAGAGGAAAAAGAAAGTTAAGGAAGTTGAGATATTTTAATAGGAATTTTATTCCTCTTGCTCAGAATATTGGAGTCTTTGTCTCTGAAAGACTTCAGTTAATCTATAAAGAACTATGCTCTCCCTCTCTCTCACTCTCTCTCTCTCTCTGTCTTTCCAGTGGCTATATTAGCAGTCTGTTTTCCCATCATTTTTTTTCCCCTATGGTTAGATTGTTTTCAGTGATGTGGCTTCAATATAGGAAGTTTTGAAGTGGAAATAATCAAAATTATCTTCACTGGTTGCAAACCATTCTGGTAATACATATGCAAAGTTATCTTGTGCGTACCTACTATAAAAGCATGTGAGCTTTTGCACTGCTGGCTTGTGGAGGCTGCGGATAATTTGGGATTATTCTCCATTTTAGTCTAACAGTGCTAGTTTTTACTTGATAGTGATGGAAAGCCAGTAAATTGTATAAAGATGGAACATCTCATTTATAATTGGGCTTAGTGTTTCACATAGCAACTTGTGTATATATGTAGATGATCAAGTGGCAAAGCAGGAAATCAGTTTTTAAAAGAAATACTTCATTGTATTAACTCTCCATAGTACTGGAGAAATTTCAGTAATTACTATTTTTAAAAGATTTTTTTAAAAACTGAATTTTTACAACATAATTCTAATGGGCAAAAACCTTGCCTAATATCAGTCCTCAAAAACAGCTGAGATTACCAAAACCCCAGGTTACAGAACTCTGATTTGAGATGTTTGCTGTTTTTGCTGTTTTACTTTTTTTTTTTTTTATAAAAGAATATATTTAAAGCCATGAGAATTTTTTTTTTCTGTTGTTTAAAGCATGCTACGTACTTTTGCCATCCGTTTATCTTCACCAGTGCTGCAGTGGTTGGGTTGCTTGGGAATTTAAATAGCTTCTGTTTTTCTTTTTGTAGTCCATTTCTTTAAAGACCATATCACATTAAAATTAAAACGTGTTTATTTAATCTTAACTTTTGGAAAAATAAATGGTTGGTCAAGAGTCCGTCAGTTGATCTAAATCTTCCTGCTTTCCTCCAGGAGCGAGAGGGAAGACATGTTGGTCTGACAGTGCCTTTTCATTAACTCAATTGATATGAATGCTTCCCGTATTTGCCAAAATAATGACTAATTGTATATTGCTCCTGCGCAAAGGAGACTGATTTAAAGTGTCTGTGTTTGGTTAAATATATTCAAGTTTGTGAATTGCCCACAATACTGTGCTGCCGTAACAGAGGTGAGAAGTAAGAGCAAAGCAGAAGGTAGAGGGTAATTTTTCCTTAGAGGATTTGTCAAAATGCCAGCATTAGACCCTTGTGAGAGAAGAGCAGTGGTCTCTGCTCTTATGTACTTCTGTGGGCATAGGTAATGCCATATGAAGTGCTTCATCACAAATGCAAACTAATGCAGTGACACCGTACCATAACTTATTAACACTGTTATGGATATAATTTATTTACCACAGAAAAATGACTCAAAGTGGAAACAAGATTAGTTATCATTTTCTGTCACTGTCATTAGCAGTACTCTATTTGTGTAGGTACAGAGGATTTGTTAGAGAATATGTAAGCTGCTGCGCTCAATGTGTGGCATCTCTGAAGCCTAATTTAAGTATGGAAGACCGAGAGTCATCATCTTCACTTAAAATTTACCTTTTTTCATATTTAATCTTGCATTTTGTGTATTAGAAAATTGGTCTTATTTATGTAGAATATTGATATTCTGTGAACTGCAAAAATAGGAAGCATGCTATTTCTCTTGTCCAAATATATTTAATGGCTTGAAAATATATCAGCAGGGAAACTTTGAGATCCAGATAGAGTCTAGAAACAGCATCTTCTACTTCTGGGAGTTTTGTGGTTTTTTTTTTTTTTTGTTTGTTTGTTTTTTCATTTTCTTATTTAAACTAAAACTTTGGGGAGTACGGATATGAACTCTCCATGCCTTTCTCAGTACCACTACGACTCTTGCTTCTGTTAGGAGAGTGGAGTACATGGTCTCTTCTGAAGTTACTGCAGCTGTCTCTCTCTGAGACTGCTGCGGCTACCTTCCAACAGCCAGGTTTACCACTTACTATAGGAACCCACGTCACAGGGACATGAATTGGAGTCCTTGGGACAGATTGGAGCAAAAACATGGCTGTCAGTTGCCGTAGAGTTGGGAGTATAGTTATCAAGATTAATTCTCAAAATTTGTTATTAAGAAGGTAAGGTAAAAGGGTGCTACAAATTTTGCATGGAAAAGCCAAACCTTTTCTGATTTATGCTCTGCAGTGTATTTTCATGCTTTTCCTTGGGTTTGCAGATTTTATTGCTAGAGACTAGCAGCATATGCAGGTGCTGGGTGAAAGAGTTCTTGTGTTTGATACGCACGACTCACTTCATTTCTGCTTCCTCTCCAGATCTCTTTTGATGGGGAAGGCAACTTGGAATTTAATCTAGGGCTCAATTCTGAGCCATCTCGTGCATTCCATTAAATTGGTACATCTTGCAAGTGGCTTAGATCTCATTTCTCTCCTGTTTTGGTTCTTCAGTCTTGAAAGAGTTGTAAAGAAATTGTTCTACCATCAATTCTTATTTCTAAACCCTTGCGCTGAAGCTCTGCTCTACCTCAGTCTGTTGAGAGCTGCTCTAAAGTGATCAGTCAAGCAGGCCTGTTGCATTTATTTATTTAATGTTAATCATACCATCTCACTGCTCAGCATTAGTTCTAACATTTCATACTTCATTTTCACAGTTTTGCTGTGTTTGGGGTTTTAGTGCTCAAGTTTCTTATTACTTTTACAGTTAAAATAACTGAAATACTACATATCCATGCTGTCATTAATAAAGAGGGTTTTTTTTGTTTAATTTTGTCTCTTTCAAATTAGAAAGGCTGGAAGTTCATTTGATTCTGGAACAATCGCACTGTTGGTGTGCTTTTGAACTTTTAGATGTACCCCTTGAGTTCCTGTTATCTTTTCCATGAGAAGGAGATAATAGGTCACCTACCAGACTAAGAGATTGTGGAGATTAATTAGTTTCTGGGCACAGCCTTGAAAATATAGCAATGATCAAATGACATTGACTTTCTAACTGGTATTGTCTCCCTTGATTTTTTTCTACAAAAAGATTTTCTGAATCATTGCTGTTAGTATTCACAGACAGGTTTGTTTTTTTCATTTTAGTGTTTTTATTTGTTTGTTTATCGAACCTCTGTAACAGCACTTGTAAAAGCAAGGAATACTTTCCCTTTCCCCACAGTATCCCGAAACATGAAGGTGGTCTTTTATTTATTTATTTATTTTCCTTCCTTTTTGCTCATCCTTTGAAATTGTCCGTGCCTAACTCTCAGGACAACCAATAGCCAGTGCATTATAGATTAGAAATTCCAGGCTTGATGTATAGTAGAATCTCATGGTTGCATCTTTTTAATATATTTTGTAGGAGACATGAAATATTTCCGTGGAATATATCTGAAGTCTGTGGTACTTATGGCATAGTAATTTATATGCATTCTATTACTATTTACATTTATTTTGAAGATCTTTGTGTGCCATCTCTGTCCGTCCTCCCTCCCCTTCCCAGAATATCTTTTACATAATTCTGCAGTTGATGATCAGGGACAGATACACGCTTGCATTCCGTAAAACATGTGCACCCACCAAACAAGTGCTGGTATGATACTGAAGTCTGAATGGCTCTGCACTTGTGATAAATATAGATGTCTTGACTGCATTTAATCAGACTTCTGGTGCTGTAGTGAATGATTTTCTGCCCATGACATGGGCACAATATGTATCACATATTTTGCTCTTTGTTCAAATATACTGCCCTGAATTTGCATGGTGTTTTATGCAGATTTCATGCAGGTTTTATATGATCTGGCAGAGATGCCAGCTTGCTTGGAACCTAAGTGTTTCTCAGTTTACCTGATCTGAGTGTACCTGGCCATCATAGCAAACAAGCAGCATAATAGCAATATATAAATCCTCTCACATTTCCTGGCTGCTGTTCTGACAACCTGCACTCCCACCCCTATCACAACCAAAAAAAATAAAATAAAATTTCAGTTGCTAAAATTAAAATTTCCAGACTTGTAAATAACCAAGGAATGAGCTATTAAGAGTTGCCAAAATCCATACTTTTTATGAGCATTTCTGAATTCTTTCTTCACAAAACTGAAAGGTTGTTTTCTGCCCTCTCCTTTTAATTTTACTTGCCTAGACCTGAGACCAAGTTGTTGGGTTTCTTTTGCTGCTTGTGCTTCCCTACTCTTTCTTCTCTTCCTCCCCTCTCCCACCCTCCCTCCTCCCCTAATTAATAAACTCAGTAAGGAATGCAGCTCCTTTTTCTACTTTAGATGTTACTGTACTTTAGGTTTTGAAGATGTCATTAATTATTTCAGGGAAGTAAATCCTTGAGGGCCTGGGCTCAGGTCTTGGCAGGCAGGTCCCTTCCAACCCACCCCTAGTTGCTCAAGAGCATTCCCTCTGATGTCTCTTCAATCTGACAAGGTATCGCGATTCCTAAAATGTTTTCAATTAACTATTAAAATTTGTACCTGTGATTTTTAGTCACCAAAGTAGGACAGGCATTTGGAGTGAAGTACTGAGCCTATTGCTGATGGGATGGGAAAGGTAAAATAATAATATTGGGACAGAGGGGCTTCGATCCCAGAGCTGGCCTTGCATGGGGCTGCTGGAGCCTCCATTTCAGTTCCGCCGCAAGACTCAGTGTGGTGCTGGAGGCCCCTGGGCACTCAAGGTGAACCTTAGAGGTACACTGTGTTTAAGGGTGTTCTCAGGGTACTCAACTCTTGTAACCTTAAAGATATTTTGTCTTCTATCTGATACCCTTTATGTGCTGCTGGTTGACCTCGCTAGTGTTGTATTTCTTTTGAGGACAGTGGGTTCAAAATTCAAATCGCTTAATTGTTTGATCATTGATTTATGTTCTTTAGATACATCTAAACACTCTCAATGTTAGAGTTATATCAATCTTAAACTGTTTTCTCTGGGCAGTAGCTACTATAGGAGAAAATATGTAGATTTTTTTTTTCATGCCTCTTCATCAGGTAAAATTATGAGGATGTCGAAGTCCCTTTCCATACCAACTATGGAGCCTGGACTTACTGTGCAGGGAGGGAGGCAGGAAGGAAAGAGAGCATACCTTGTTTCTCAAATAAGTGCAGTTTATGGCTTCAGAAGACTCTGTAACATGTCAACAAATCCCTAAGTATCTATCTGTGCTGTCAGGAGGTTGTGTGCTTCTGAAAAAGAGAAGTCCAATAGTGGGATGGTGCTAGTGTTGATTTTTCATTTTTCTTTCTTTCCCCCCTCGTTCCCCTTAATTCAGCTGTATGGAGGAATAAACAGTTGTTTTCTGCAAAGCTTTCCTGTGAACAAAGTACAAAATTCATGATTTTTAGGAGAATAACATTTTTGTGACTGTCTTCCCAACTTCGTGTGTTAACCACTTGCTATTGTTTCTCAGCAATTTTGAGAACTGTGTCATGTGAGGGATTGTCTGTATCATATGACCTTTAAGTTTTAGGGAAGTGACAGAATAAAAAAGGAACAAAGCACATTTTCTTCTGATGCATTTTGCTTCTAAAATGTGTATATGTTGTAGAAATGAACCCTACTCAGCTTCTATTTTCTTTGCCTCAGTGGTCCTGAGAATGGTATATAGAATAACTTGCATTTTAAATACTTGTTGCAATGTTCTTTTTTATTTTTCCATATATATAAAAACATGTTTGTTGTTGTTATTTTTTTTCCCTTTTTACAGCTAGCTGGTAAAGAGTCAGCCAAGTAATGCAGTGCTACAAAATTTTCTATTCATTCATTCATACTTCTTAATGCAGTTATGGCAGAGTGCGAACTCTTTTTTTTTTTCTGTAACTTTATTAGAGGGTTAACAAGCCACTCCTCCACTGTTCTTTAAAGCAAGATTGCAAATAAGTCTTTTTTCTTCTTCTTATTGGCAAATTGTTGGCTGCAGAGTACTGCACAAGTATAAACAACATGAGAGATCCTTTAACATAACATGAGAGAGCCTTTAGTCGCTTTGCTCCCTAGCTTTGGAGCTCATTGCCAATTGAAGTAAGGAAAGCTCTGGCTGTTGGGACTTTTAAATCTAGACTTAAAAGTTATTTGTTCTGTTTAGCATTTTTAAAATGATTCTATTAGGAATTGTATGTGCTTCAGTTTTAATTTTAACTCATAATGATTGTAAAGCACCCTGGGATGTTTGCATGAAGGGCGCTACAGAAATCCAAGATTGTATTGTACTGTGTTGTAATGTATTGTATTATTACATGGTGCTGGAGTTGGACCACGGACAATTCATATAGAAAGCATTTGAATACTTAGCTAAAGATAAGGAGAATATGGATGGGGAGGAGGTATTGTCTCTTCTCACTTCTTTTCCCCCTTTTCTCTGTCAGTTATTTTATTAAACTAAATTAACATGGCAGCTATTCCCTAAGAAATGCCAGTATAATTTACTGCTGCAAAGGGGCTCAAAATGTAAACCAGATGATAAACTAAAAATAAAAAAGTCCACATTAAGATTTAATTGCACTTCCCTTTCTATATTACGTTCTTATGTAAAATACATTACAAAACAGTACTTTCTTTATCACTTCCTTCACTTTTAACTGAATTTCATTAACAATAAAGAAATATGTTGTCTCTGTTTCACTAATGTCACTTGATAGTTAATCCCTTAACTTGATGTACATGTCTTTAAAATTTTTTTCATTATTATTTTTTTTTTAAAGAACATGATAGCACTGACTGGAGCCAAGTATTGCACAACCATGTGATTTGCAAGTTTCCCAGCTCACAGCTTTGCCAGTGCAGGTCAATTCACACCTGCCACACTTATGCCATTCTGGTCCTCATGTTGCTTTTCCTCAGTGATTGTCAGAGGTAGGGAGAGTCGTGCATGCGGCTCGTTCCTTCCTTCCCCCCCCTCCCCGCTCCAAATGTGTGGTAAACCTTGTGCATTGGAAGTGTCTGCTCAGGAATTAAATGGAGTTTAATTTCTGTCCATTAGGAAACTGCTATCCACATCGCCAATTAAGCCTTCTATTTAAAGGGCAAGTAGATACGTATGTCTATGTCTTAATCACTGCTGCGATGGGTTTGCGGAGACCTTCCTCGACTGGTTCAGTTATTACTAGCAGTGGTGGGAGGCATGGGTATCAGTGTGGTTATAAAACCTACCCAAAAGCTGAGCAAATTCTGTAGGTGCTGTAGCAGTGCTGTCAGCAGATTTAAAGCCGAGGTACATGTGCATCAGGGCAAATGGTGATGTAGGCATAAAGATTTGTCTGGAGAAAATTACTTGAATTTGTAATAATCTTTTACCAGACGAGAATGAAAGCAAGGCAGGACCCACTCATCAAGAGGTGGTGCCAAGAGATGAGCACCTCTCACATTGTCAGACCAGACTCATGCAGTTCTTGGCTCTAATCACAACTTAGAAGAGCTATGTTTCTCAAAAAGACCCTGAGCAAAACTCTCAAAACTTGCTCCCTTCCCTCCTCCCTCCTTTTCTTCTTCATTTTTTAATTAATAATTGCGTTCTTTCTCTTTATTTCCAAGAGACACAGTAGGAAAACCTAAGGCAAGGGTGAGCTTTGTCTCCCTTTCCTTGGACACTTCTTTAAGAATAACACAAACAGTATCAGATTCCTGTGGTGCCTTGCAGCAGCTATCAGAGGACAGGTTTTTCAGGACATCAACAGCCTCAGACCTGCCTCACTCCAAGACATGGAATAAACGAGTCAAAAAGAAAAAGCTCTGTTCCCCAGGGGTGGGAGCACATGAAAGACTTGACTCTCTTCATATATGCACATCCCTTACATCTCTCTCTCTCTCTCTCTCTCTTTTTTTTTTTTTTTTTTTTAAGAAGTAAGATTTCCTACACTGGGAGTTGCAGTTGTTTCATAAGCTTGTGAAGAACAATTACCTAAATTACCTATGTGCTGGGTGAGGGGGAAACTGTCCTAAAGCATAACCTATTCCTGGCTTTGCCACCTTTCCAAAGGATTTGATAATTTTTAGCAAAATGTCATAGAGAAGGATGGATTTTGTGATGATAAAAAAAGGGACGTGTGAAGGACATTGCTGTCTATATCCTTTTGAGAGATGGTGAAGAGATTTCATCTCTTTGAAATTTACCTAGCATCTGTATTTAAGTCAGTATATCTAAATTCTCCCAGAATTGTGGGATTTTGTATGTACCACAATAAAATCTCACTAAAATATACTTGCCAGCTAGTATGTCCCCAAGCCTTTAAAGCTGTGTGGACTGTTCTACACATTTTGTAAGGAGTAGCTTTGCGTGCAAAACCTTAACTAGCTACATTTTAATCTGAGTAGTAACTAAGATAATTTTTGCACAGGTAGAACCTCAAAGTGTACATGCCTATTCCACATAGAAAGCTAGCTGGAACATTTGTCTTCCAAGATCATTGAGTTTTACATCTTTTTATGAACTCTTCAGAGCATCTAGATATTTCACAAACTCTTAACAATGAAAGGCAACAATGCAGAAGAAACTAGTATCTTGTCTAACACAGCTGCTTAAAATGTCACTTGCAAATGATTTTATTTAGCAGAAGTAAAGAATCTATAGCAAATTTCATTCTGTAACTCTTTTTTCTCCTGATAATTTTTTACATGTTTTCCCCGGACAAAGAAGCTTGTTCATATGCTTTTTTGCAGGGTAAATATCCTCATAGAATTGGGGTCTATATGATTAAGAATAATCAGCAGTACAGGTGGCTCATAAAGAGGTATGAGGCCTGAAACAATAAATCTGACGCTGAAGCATTTAAACAAAGGATAGGCAGGGGATGTTACATTTGTCACTAGAGGGGTATTTAAGCAAGCAATCAGAGACATAAGAGATGCACTGACTAGGAGCTGAAATCAATAAAGTTCAAACTAAAAGCAAGTCATATGTTTTTTAAAAAAATACTTCTATAGTGAAACAGATTACCATGGGACATGTTGAAAGATCATGTGCTAGAAATCTTCAGATCAATATCAGATGTTTGCTGTAGCTCAGCCACAGGTAACTTAGCTGAACTCAGAAATTGCTAGATGAACTTCTAGGGTCCATTTTTATGTAGAGTCCAAATAGATGCTCAAAATTGTCCCTTTTGGCTTTAAAAATCTACAAAATCTTGTGTAGGAAAAGGAAAAGAGATCAAAGAAAGGGCTTATCCTAAACACCAAAAGAAATTCAGCAAGACAAGTGTTAGTGCTACTGAGTCTGATGACTTCTTGTCTGGACATTGTGCCTTAGGGCTCAACTTCATGCCAGACATCTGATGCTTTGCCTAGCAGAACAGTGGAATCCGAGAAAAGACTTGCTGAAATTATGTCCTATTTCCCAGCAAGGAAATCTTCTTTAACGTGGTGGGTAATGCTAAACAATTTTGACTAGCCTTTTACAAAAACCATAGTAGAAAACAACCATTGTGATGGGTTGAAGGTAGAGAAATTACCCACATCTCTATCAAGAGAATGTGTATGTTACATTTTGGGGGATTTTTTTTTGTGTGCCCATTTGATGCATTAATAAATCTAAAATGTCACCTATCACAAAAAGCATTTACATTAGGATAGCATTTTGAAACATTTCTATTAGGATTGTCATTTCCAGATAGGAAACAAGTCAGAAGCTTTCTGACCTGGCTGGAACAGAATTGTTGGAAGTAAAAGCAATCCACTTAAGAGGGAGACTGAAGGTGTATCTCACTCCAGTTTTCCACCAGATCAGTTTGTGCGATCCACATACCTCATCCTTCATTCTTGTAAAAGACATGCTGGTTGGCCTTGACCTCAGTGCACTCTGCCACTCCCTAGTATAGGAGCAGCAGCCTGGAGAGGGAGATGGCTGGGGCAGAGGACCCTGTCTTCACGTTACAGGACTGGGGAGGAGAGATGGAGCTTGCCCTGGAGAAGATCTGCTCTGGTCCGAAGGTTGGAGCACA
Source organism: Heteronetta atricapilla (assembly GCA_011075105.1). Taxonomy (NCBI): domain Eukaryota; kingdom Metazoa; phylum Chordata; class Aves; order Anseriformes; family Anatidae; genus Heteronetta; species Heteronetta atricapilla. The sequence continues at coordinate 38,372,799 of CM021732.1, read as the reverse complement.
GCTTCTGGGTTTAGCTTCATCTGGCAGAAACTCTGCCAGTGTATTCCAAGATGGCTTCATGATAGGCACCAAAGTGGGAGCAACAGGCACAGTCCCTTGAAAATGTGCATTTCTGATTTAAGCTAAAACAGTATTATAAAGAAATCTAGTTACTTCAGAACAGCTTTTTTCAGTCAGATTTCTGACTAAAACTGGATAGTGCTTTCCTTACCTGTGAAGCTCTCTGGTTTCAGAGCTTTTCCAGCAAAGGCACAGCAGAATCAAAATCTTAAAACACCCCCCAAACTAAAGGGCCATTTTAATTTAGTAAAGTAAACTGCAAATTAACTTTGATTTTGATTTGATTTTGATTATTTAGCATTTTATATTTTATCCAGATTGAGTTTGGGAAAGGCTTACCCAGAAATATTTTTGCTACTAAGTACCTATGTTTTACAAACAGAGTGCAATAAAAAATCAGGATGATTATAAAGATTCATGTAGGGCATCTGACAGTGAAGACAAAAATGTCCTGTGTCTCCTATCTTTCAAAGGTTGGCGTTGTGATGACAATTTTTTTAACAGTCTAGGCCACGATGCTGTACAGCTTATAAAGCAGTTATAAAGTACTTCAGATCTAAATTAACATTCCTCACCTATTTTTCTTGCTCTTTAAACTTTTAACCTTTGCAGTATCCTGGAAATCAGCTTTTTGTTTGAGCTTTTTTTATATCCATCATGGGATATACTCAGAAAATACTGGGAGGAAGTTGTTCAATCGTGCAGCAACTGAGAATTTATGTTACCAAATTGTGAAGTGCAAGGATCAGTTTCTTCAGATGATGAATCCTCATTTCTGATTTTCAGATCTTCTTGTATAGGGTTATATATGACTTATTGAGGTTCCTTTTGGTTTATAATCTTCCCTCGTTATATTCAATGTTGCTCAATGATTGCATTAATGTGTACATTTAGAATTCATAGAGATGCCATGAGGTAGAAAAGGAAGAGGAGATAATTTAGGCTATGCAAGGACAGCAGAAAGGACAAAATAAGTGCTTGTGCATTGGAAGAAATGCTTCTGTCGTCATTTGAAATCAGCCATTAGGCAGTTTTAACTTATATGACCAGCATTTGCCATGCAGATCCTTAGTTCTTCTGACCCTGGCAGAAGTATAGAGGTCAGATAGCCAACCAAATGCAATGCCAAAGGTACAAACAAAAGTAGTTTTTTTTCTTTTCTGTCCATCTGTGTTTTTTTTTCCTTATTCTACATGTTTATAGGGCATGCATCAACAAAATCCATTGTGTTGCTTGTTACAGTTAAAGGTAAAAATAATAATAAAAAAACTTCTTAAAAAAAAAAAAAAAAAAAAAAAAGCTAGTGGCTGGATATATCAGAGCTATAGGTCTGGTTTTACTTGAAGTGGCAAGTGATAGTTCTCAGCTATACCCGAGCACTAGGAGCAATGTTTTGCCCTGGCTGGGTTTTTGCAGTATGTGGGCTGGCATAGGCTCAGACAAACTAAAATCTTCGATTTAGGGTAATCTTGTGTTATCCGTCTGGGGGGTTGAATGTTCATTCTTATCTGAAAAATGTTAACATAGAGTCTTCTGAGAAAGAAACACTCCTAAGGTTTCAGCTTGCATTAATACTGATGTTTCCATATCTGTGCAAACAAAAGCCACTGATAGCAGCTAGGATGGGAGAAACAAAGTTCCTCTGTCCTTTAAGAAAAGATCTCTCCTCCCACCCAAATCTTGAAGTACTGTCCGGCTCTGCAACTTTATCGCTATTCAAATTAGATCTAGGAACAAAGGCTTGTAGCATTTTTCTTTTTCTTCCTTTTTTTCTTTTTTTTTTTTTAAAGGAGTGTTAGGGTTGCAGAATTGGGACATGCTGCCCTGCCAGTGTAAAGTAAAGTGGAGGATTTATGGAAGAGAAAATAGAATAGAGCCTTAAAAGTTTGGCTTTAAAAAATGGAGCCACTAGTTTGACAGATTGTTCAGTAAATGTTCATTTTATTGAGAATTATAAAAAAGGTGCTTAACGCCTCTCTGCCATTAATATAATACATTAAAAGGTTACTGTCAAGATTAGTGTTTCAGCTCTGAAAATTGACTGTAAGGTTTATGGGTAGCACTGTTCATATTCTGCTTGGAAGACAAGGTACCTTCTACTTATCACTTGACAAAACCATTATGATGTTACAAGGCTTTATGCTGAAAAACTTGATAAATAGTAAAACATAAATAAAATCTCATTTGAAAAGCAGGAGAACAGCTCCTGCCTGTCTTATAGCCAGATTTAGCAGATGCGGGTTTGAATGCAAAACAGTTGTGAAAATAGCCAGTGTCAAACTCGTGCAAAATTAAACTTGTGGGGTGTTCTGTTTTCAGTGGCTGTTCTTGTTGAAGTGCTCCATTTCAAAAGCATGCATTCCTTCCTACAGAAAAAAAAAAAAAAAAAAAAAAAAACAGATTCCTTAGTTGAAATTAATTAGCATTCAGAAACCAGATAGCATGTTTTTGGGTATTCATGAGATCTCTGTTTGAAAAAATGTTTTTAACTTGTAGAAATGTGTTGCAACACACAGATGGGAAGAAAAAGAAAAAAAAAATCTCTTTAGCAAGCACTGTGTGTAAAAGGAATATTACTTTGCACGCTCCTGATTACCCTGTGTAAACAGTTTTTGACATCTGTCTTTATAGTTTTCGAGGAGAGGAAGACTTTGTTAAAAGAACCATTTTTATACAGCAGTCACCATTTCAGTCTTGCTTTACCTGTATTATGAAAGCAGATGGTCTGCATGTCTTTTGAATATTTATAACTATCAAAAACAATCTCTTGCTATTCACCCTTAGGCTTATGAGATGTCAGGACTGTTCTGGTTGAAAAAAAATCATCTTGGGTGTTTACAGAAAGAGGATTACATTAAGCTGAAATGACTATACATTTTCCAGTTTAATATTTGTCCATCAGCTGTTTAATCGTATTTAGATAATTGTGTAAATAAGTTGTTGCAGCCCTTGCCCCTTCTACTGAGCAGACTTGAAGCTTTAAACACCGCTGAATGAGTTGCAAAAATGCTTGGATTTTTTTTTTTTAATTTTTTTTTCTCCCTCCTAGTTAAACATCCTGGAAGGCCTAAATAAGTTTGGGTTACAATGCTGCTTTTGAGAGGAATGCTTCATTTGCACAGGAATCCCCAATATCTAATTCAACCGTGTTGTTTTAGGAAGCTGCAGTGCCTGTTCCTCTCTGCTAAGTCAGTTAGCATGTATTTGTTTTGTGTAAATACTGCAGCCCAACTACCCCTTCATGAGGCATGAAAACAACCTCATTCTGCCCATATAAAAATAATTTAAGGTTATTTAGGGGGAAGTTTTGGGACTGTGGGGGTTAAAAGCTTTTTTGACTGGAAGCTGAGCAATCACTGATAACAGATTTTGCTGTGGTTGGTTGATTTGGCAGAAAAGCATGAACAGTTTTGGTTTAGATGATTGAATTAACCTGATTAACATTGTTTTTGTTGTTTTGCAAAAAGGACAACAGTATACTTTTAGCAATGATTGAACAATGCTTCACCTGGCCTGAGAGCAGTGCTAGAGGAAATGACTCACAAATGCCTCCCTCGTAGCACCTGTGCTGGTGGCTGAAGTGACTGGCTAGCATGAAAGGCACAGGTCCTTACCTTGGCTTGCAGGACGCACCTTGCATTAGTTTCTGACACAACGTGAAAAGTGTCTGATGCTGCTGTTCTATCAGTTTTTACTTGATGGACATATGAAAGCAATTCTGGCTGAGATTTAAGGCCTTTCCCCAGAGAGTTCCCCAACTTATTTGAGAAATTATGGTGCCTAGTTTACAATTCTCTGATATTTAATATCCCCGAAATAATGGGATTTGGTTCAAGCTACATGGAATGAACCTCAGCTGAACTTTGCAGCGAATTCTACCCCTACCTCCACACAGTTGTTGGATGCCTAATTATAATTAACTTATTTGGCTAAAAAAAGAGCACTTGGGCTGCAGCAGATGGTATCATTCCAGAATACTGGGATTTCTGTGAAGGTGGCACCATTTCAGACTAGATCTTCTGATTCTCAGAGCAGGACTGTAAGCGCCGTGTCTGGGGGGAGCAATAGAAGGAGGTGAGAGAGGGAAATTTATGATCTTGAAGTCTTGCAACTTGCTTTCGAAGGTAAACTTCTAGGAGATGGGTTAAGACTGTGGATCTGTGACCAGTTTTTGCATTCTATCAATTTTCTTGGCGATGTGTGAAAAAAAAAATGAAATTATGAGTGACGAATGTGATTCATTTGAATACGCCTGATATTTGAGTGATGCATTTATATTCGTCATCCTTGTACATGGAAAGTATTTGCCTCTGTGGCTCACAGATAAGCAATACCTATGTACAGTAGTACCTGAGTATGCTTCAAATACAATCATTCTAACTTTGATTACTAATAAGCCTAAAGCCAGACATTGGGAGCTCCTCATATGTAGTGACCAGAGAAATAAGGAAAACTTGTTAAACTTTGTACCTCTAGTCTAGAGTGTAAATCTCTGAAGACCATTAACTTGGAGGGTTTTATATTCGGTTTTAGTCCCTAAGCATAGTGGGCATCTCTATAGATAGACAGTCACTAAAACATATATAAGAATTACACAGCAACAAGAATTATATAGGAATTTCTATAGCAAAGTGCATCTCTCTGCACTGATGTGACTGAAGATTTGATGACAAGATAATATATAAGGAATAAAAATAATGAAATGCAATGTTGTCAAGTTATTTTCTGAGTTAACAAGGTAGTAATATTTTATCTGGCTTGTAAAATTTTGCCTTCAGTGAATTAGTAAATAAATCATTGATTCTTCCTGATGAGGATTTTTAGTGTATGTAATATCGCTTGAAAGTTTGCATGAGTGTTCTCAAAGAAAAAGCAGTATAATTTTTATTTTAAAATGTGTAGGTAACGTCTATAATACTTCTATCTACTTTGAAGATTTAGAGTAAAATCCCACTATTTAGCCATCAGAGTATCAGATTCACATTGTGCCAAAGAAGCTGAAATTCCTAGCACTGTTCTTTAAACAGACTAGTCCCCTATTTGGTTGTAAAATAAATTAACTACATTAAATTTGTTTCTGAAGAAGCAGGGGATATCACAAACTGCCATGTCATTGGTATATCTTTGTAAAATGACATGGAAGGGTGGAATAGGAAATCCTAGACAACCATATTCATTGGCAATAGGTAATTTATTAAAATTATTATCCATCTACATGTTTTCATGCTCCATAAAGTTACTTGGGCAGAAGACATTTGAGATAAACAAAATAAAATAAAGGAAAAACACCTTGAAGTCTAAACGCCATCCACAAAATACGTGCAAATATGGGAAAGAGGCCTAGTAAAGTTGCAGTTCCCCATTTTGCACATGCAGATCTGCAAGTTTTGCATATACAGTAACTTCATATAACTTGTCAGATCAGTTCTACAGAAGCTTTTTTTAATCAGACAATTTATATCATGTGCCCATGTTTTAAGTGGTTTAATCTGTAAAAGAGCTTAAACAATAATTCTGTAAGTTGTAGACGTTAATGATACTGCTATTATGTTAGAAATTGAAACTGGGTTCAGCTGAGCTTGGTTCAGGTCATTCAGGCTAACATTGCAGTAGTCTATTAAGATTTCTATCTCCTTTTATATCACTGGCAAAATGCTTATAGTTAATTTCAGAGGTGCTAGAGTGATACCAAGGAATGGTAAGAATTCTGGTGATTCAGAGAAACATTTAAATAGTTACTTGATGGGTAAAGGGTATCTACATTTGGCGTAAGTAGTACCGCCTCACTCTAGCAATTCTTAGACTCTACAAACAGCATGTTACTGAGTAATATTAGAAAACAAATGGTTATAATGAACTTCACTAAGATCAATAATCAAGGTCCTTTGAATCAGAAGCTGAACTAGCCTTATAAGAGAAGACTTAGAGTAATATTTATTGTATTTTTACTCCAAACTGTTTCTTCTAGTGGTTATTACAAATTTTTTAACAGAGTTCACACTGTACATTGATTTTATGACAGCACAAATATAGCTAAATGTTACATGCTGAATAGCAAAGAAACAAAATAATGAAAGCTTTGTCTTTTTGAATATCATTGTTTTCTCAATATGTTGGATGATTCCTCTAGTTAAGCTAAAAGTATCTACTTTCCTCACAGAAATCTAAAGGGTGGCAAAGTTCAGTCTATTGGAATTACATTTGCTAATTTTGTTATTTATGTATCGTAAACCGAATATAATTTTCACGTTGGAGCAGCACCTCATTTTGAAAGGCTTGGTTTTAATTGATTTTTTTAAAGGAACATACTAGAACTGAAAGTTTAGGCATTGTAAACTCCACTGTTTTAAAATTGGTTAAAACTGAGCAGAAGGTAAATTTCTCACTGTAGCTATTTGATATCTCGAGAACCTTTGAGGAAAAAAAAAAAAAATCTGTATCATCCTTTAGTCTATTTTATAGCTAATATTCACTTACAGAATTAGACATGACAATGAGCGTTTCATACGCCTCTTTCTGTGAATCACTTAACATGCCCTCTTTAGGAAAAGCAAGTCTGGGTTTGATTTAGGTCGTTACAAGTGTATTTTATCCTTCTAGAAATCATTTTGTTTTACCCTACCAATAACACATTCAGATAAACTTTGGTCCTGTGATTTTCCAGATACTGCTCTGTATGTAAGTGGCACAAGGGGAATGGGCATGGATTTCTTGGGCATCAGTACATATCTGGACTCAGTGTAGCATTTGTATGCCTGTAAACTTGTGTTGGTACATGAAGGGTCAATCAAATTTAAAAGCAGAAACAGCACAAACAAAAGGCACTTTCATGATTAGCATTTTCCATCCAAAGTCCATCCCGTGGCCTGATGTTTCTTGGTCGATAACTTTGTTCTTCCCTTAGTACATCTGCTTTTTTTGCTCTCATTTATAATAACCCTTGGTTTGGTTTTATGCTCAATTAATGAGTTTTTGAAAAGGTTTTGGACAACAGGATCAAAATGCAATATGGTTCTCAAACTCTAAAAATATAATGGTTTCAACAATTGAAGTAATTTGTGCTTTGACTTGTACTGCTCTGTATTACAGATTATTTTTTTCTTCTCCCCTTTTCACGCAGAGTATGATTTCTTCCATTGTGAACAGCACTTACTATGCAAATGTCTCAGCAGCAAAATGTCAGGAATTTGGAAGGTGGTATAAACATTTCAAGAAGGCAAAAGATATGATGGGTAAGCAAAAAAAAAAAAAAAATTTGCCGTGATGGTGGATACATACCATTATGTGTCAAGTTAAGGTCTGTCACAGTCATATAAGAAGTCAGGCCCCTTCATGATAAGTTTAGGATGCTTTTGATGAGTAGATGTAGAAAGTATAGTGAAAGAATTCATTTAAATAAATATTTGCTATTGAAACAGCCAAACTGACTTGGTTTGCCAGAGATGTAAAGCTGTCATTCTGTAAAGCTAGAGATCTTCTACAGCCCAGAATAATTGTTTAAAAAACTTGTTCCTGGAACTGTGATGGGCTAGTTTCTTTAATGTATGCAGTTTTTTCTTGCTCTGGCTAATGTATATTTAAAGAAAAAGGCTTCTATAACTATCACTGCATTCCAAGAAGAATGCTATAATTTCATGAATTCATATATTTCTCTAACTTTGGGACCCTGATTTCAATTCATATTAGCAAATAGTTGTTGTGACAATTGTTTGCTTGTTGTAGTAATCATGAGTAAAGTACTGGAGAGAAAAATACAACACTGGGACATATTCTATAATACCTTTTATCTTTCTATGTTGTCCCTTTTTAAAACTATTAAACCTATTAACAAAATTTGAACATCTTATGTCAGAAAATTTCTTAAGAGTTTTCAGCAGAATTAAGTACCAGAATGAAATGGTACCTCAGTTGGACCGAATTTTAAGCCTGACTTAGCTGTTAGAATTTGGAGAAAAATCATTCATCCACCAAAACGGATTTCTTGCCTTTTATAGCTTAAGGCTGTAATGAAGACAATGAATCACTTTTTTTGATAATTACTTGAATTACTGTTGCAAATGAATGGCCCACTTGGGTTGATCTCTACTTTCCGCTGGTGGAAATAGGCGGCTTCATCTACGTTGTACCTTGTGTGCAACATTGAACTGCTCTAAGGGTTTATAGCCTTCTGAGGCTATATGACTGCACTTGGTTTGAGGCAGTCCATGTCAGCAGAGTGCCTGCATGGGGGCTGACCATCCCACAGCACCTCCTTCCAGCCCCATCGCAGTGGCACTTCTGCTGTGGGGCCCATGCATGGGGCAGCCCCTGCAGAATTCTCCTTTTGTGACCTACCAAGACAGTTTCATCATCTGTTCATTTGGGGACACGGGAAACATGTATATGTATTCCTGCTTAGTGCAACAGGGGAGGGCAGGCTGTGGGTGGGAGTCCAGGTGTTGATTTCTTCTTCCAGTTATTTTTGTGGAGAAAAGGGTGTTTTGTACTGAATACCTGTTAGTGAAGATCATAGTCACTATGAAAAGCATAGATATTGCCTTATCCTTGTTAAATATGATTTACTGTATAAGAAAAAATAGCTACAACACTTTCATGAAGATACTAGTTTTTTGGTTTTTAAATAAAGCATGTTTTCTTAAAGCTATTTCCAGACCAGCATTGCTAAACATCTAAAACTGAGGTTGTTTAAAATGAAAAAGTGACGTATACTGGTAAAAGTGAGACTCCTTTACATTAAGCTAGAGTTACTCTATATTGTCTTATCACACATGAGAGAGGAGCTGGAAGAACTCTTGTAGTTTAAAAAACTGTGTTGTTAATTAAAAAGGAGGGTGTGTCAAGGCAGATGAGTTAATATAGGAAAAAAAATCAACCATGTTGCAAGTCACTGAAAAAAAAAAAAACATGCATACATGGTTGCAAAATAAAGCAGCCCATCTGTGTAATTTACATAAATTATACTAGTTCCTAGCAGTCACATACAATTGATGCTGCATCTAGAAATTATCAGGCATGGGGAGGTCTATACCACACCCTGCTTGTTACAGATTTCCAGTGTCTGGGAACTGAAGATGTAGTGGGAGGGAACCCCACAGGAGAAGCAAAACCTGTCACTGGGGCTTCTCTCTCCAATCTGGGTGAGTTTTCCAGTAACAACCCTCCTTACTCTTTGCACAGATACTCTCACCATTTTACTTGCCACTTCTGCAGCATACAGAGGGACTTCCCATCTTTGCCCCACTTCTGGTTGTTTGCTACCATGCCTGAAGCACCCTTCATCCATCACTGTGGGGATGCCCTCTGTAGCCACATGCTCCTGGTTTGGTTGGCAATTGGTGCATTGCGCTTTTGCAGAGCTCTCTAGCAGTGACTCCTTTGCCATATGTGGTTTCCAGCACATTGTTTTGGCTCTGATAAACTGCTGGTTCCTCCAATGGCTTGGTGATAGTGATGGGCAATTTGTTGTGTTTTTTGTTGGTGGTGGGTTTTTTTTGTTTGTTTGTTTTGTTTAAATATCCAATACACCATTATTTGTAGGTATTTTCAAGGCAAATAACAGCAACAGTGATCTTATGGACTTACTGATCTAGGCTGGAGAATACTGTAAGCTCAGCCATGAATGTTGAGCTATTTTGTATTTATATATTTTTGTTAGCATGTCTTGCAAGGATCATGAAGTTTGTGATTTTCAGTCTTATGTTGGCTTTTTCAATGTTTCTTTTCCACCATAGTTGAGATGGATAGCCTTTCTGAACTATCCCAGCAAGGTGCCAACCATGTCAACTTCGGTCAACAGCCGGTCCCAGGGAACACAGCCGAACAGCCTCCATCCCCTGTTCAGCTTTCTCATGGTAGTCAACCATCAGTTCGGACCCCGCTTCCAAACCTGCACCCTGGACTTGTATCTACTCCCATTAGCCCTCAGCTGGTAAATCAGCAGCTGGTAATGGCCCAATTGCTGAACCAGCAGTATGCAGTGAACAGACTTCTAGCCCAGCAGTCCTTAAACCAACAGTACTTGAACCACCCTCCTCCTGTCAGTAGATCCATGAACAAGCCGTTGGAGCAGCAGGTCTCAACAAACACAGAGGTGTCTTCCGAAATCTACCAGTGGGTCCGTGATGAACTGAAACGAGCAGGAATCTCACAGGCAGTATTTGCACGCGTGGCTTTTAACCGAACTCAGGTCAGTCTTTTTATCTTACTCTTTTAAATCTAGCAGCCTCTTCTCTTTCTCTCTTTTTTTTTCTCTCTCTCTCATTAATTAATTTACATATTTATTAATTATCACCTTTTAAGTCTCTGTCCTCAATTCTGTCTTGCCACTTAGCTCCTGTGAAGGAACCACACTTCCTTGTAGGACCAGTGTCCATGTTGACACAGTACAGAAATCCATGGTGATAGGTTTGTGGAAATACACATTGTTCTTAGAGATATCTTGGTTCCTCTCCATTTTCCCTGGAAAGGGAATGAACAGTTCTTTGTGATCATTCACAAAGTTACCCAACCGATTGCTTTTTGTATTGTAAAGGTATGCCAGTACCGACCACACGCATGCACTGAACTACCTATTTTCTTTTCCTTATTTGTGTTTTTTATTTTCTAGTGGAAGTCTTAATAACATGACTCATAGGAACTTTCTGAAAAGACCTAATTTAAAAAAAAAACAAAAGCTTTATATTTAGATCTTCTGCTCTCATGTGTTTTTGCAGCTTGTTGCAAAAACAGTAGTTTCTGAGATTGCCGATGTCCACGTCAGATCATATACTTCAGCTCTTCAATGCAGAAAAAACTAGCCCTAGCAAAGCTGATAAGTAACACTAAAATGTGTTATTTTTTACACCTGTTTTAGAAGCTAACCCTGTTATAATTTATTCTGCTTTATGAATTTAACTTAATGCCATGTTGCGTGGAATTTAATCAAGCTGAAGTTATGAAAGAAACACCAGTATACCCAAAGCAAATAAGATCTCAAATTTTAAAAAGCCTGTTTTAACAGAAAATAAAATAGGATTTCCTTATAAGAAATATTTTTAAACGATGTAGGTAAATTAGTTTTGGATTCCACATTTTTAACTTAGGGAACAAGTATTTGCCCATTGTTGAATAAAAAATATATAATTTGGGATTCTCTTGAAATGTTGATGTTTCTGACTTAGAGAATAAAAACTATTTCATGTGCACTTGTGCTGGATTTGAATCAGCAAGTTATTGGTAATCATTCAGAATTATTATTACCTTTATTTTTTACATCCTTCAGGATGTGAAAGGAAGTATAGTTATGGTGAATTCTCTCTAGAGCTGTGTTTATGTCCTTGTGTCTTTCCTCTTAACAGTAGAGGAGACTCTGAAGATTTGGGTCTTTTATACCAAATTTCATGGGATACATGAACTCATGCAGCTTACATAGATTCAGGCAGTGTCAGTTGTTATAAGTAAGTGACATAGAGATTTGTTTAATACACTAAGTAATATTTTGGGTATTGATACTCTAACGTATCAAAATACTAATAGTTCAAGTATAGTTTCAATAGTTTAAAGTTACCACGGTTTGCAGCTGCCAAATAATTCAGAAAATAAATAATTTATTATTTACTTATTTCTCAGACTTGTCTAATAAAAGCTTGTTTTTTTCTCTCAGCTTACTCCCCCTTCCAAAATCATTTGTTCAATTTTCTCATGCAGTTTTTGGTCTATTGCTTGTTTTTGAACAGTATTTATCTGAAGTACAAGGACAATTCGTTCTGACTGGACATTGAATTTATATGACGTGCTGCATAAAGATACTCTAGAGATGGGATGAAAGCAACAGTAGAGCCAGATTTCTAGTGCAAATACTGATTCCTGATTACTAGACATTTCTCTTACTACCAAGTTATTAAATATTTGTTTAAAGTTCAGTTCTTCCACAGACACTGTAGTTAACCAGCTAGGAAGAATGTGTTGCTCAAAGTGACCTAAAGCTGGAAAGAAATCAAAAAATGAACATTGAAAAAAATCCAGGAAAAGATATGAAATATATATATACGTAATATATTTTGGCAATATTCAACCAAATCAACTTGAAAGAACACAGAGTAGTATCCCCATATCCTACAAATTGTGTTAGCTAATCAAATTAGTATTTGTATTTAGCTACATAACTATTTGCTGTATTTGTTACTTATTGTGACCAACGTAGGGAATAGAAAGGAAAAATACTAGGAGCCTAGGCAACATTAGCCTCAGTAAGGTGAAGAAATAAGTCAGTATAATTTTCATATGCACGTGAAGTCCCACTGAAATCCAGAAGAGTTTGCTTTTGGCACATTTCACCTTTGCAAAACTGAAAATTGTCATTGTACCCACAGGAATAGCTAACGTCCAAGTATAAGTACAGGTATAGTCACCTGTGGTTTTTATATGAAAGTACAGAAATTTGTTTTGTTTGCTGTGCTTCAGAATTTATCACAGCTTATTCAAGGATATATTGCATTTAACTAAAATTAAAGCAGCACTTTAATAACTATTGCTGTTTATAAGTTAACTTCTAATATTGATGTAATATCTCCTGACTTTTTTTTGCTAAAGCAAGTGAAAATGCTTGTTTAAATTTATCCACTGTTTTGCAAGATAAAAAGCTAGCTCAGGCTTACCACTGACATTTTTGAAACTGCCATAAGCATATTTGTGCCGTGTCCAGGGACCATATCATGCCATCAGTTGTTGAAGGCACAAGACCTCACTAAAATCAGTCAGGAGTTCTGCACCAAAAAAAAAAAAAAAAAAAAAAAGAGAGATTTGCTTTCACTGTTATGGAAGGAAGTGAATTGTAAACTCAGAGTAATTTAGCTTAGTGTTTTGGCAATAAAGATGAACTTGAGTTGAATTGGCTGAATATGTTGGTACCTCATTTTACACATTTCTGCTCTGTAGTATGAATACAGAATTTGTGTTTTTTTGTTTGAGGGGGAGGGTGCAGGGGGTGAGGGGTGGTTCTACCAGCTGAGCATAGTAGTTCATCATTTGGCCATAATTTTCAAGATTTTTTTTTTGGGGGGCCCCCCCCCCCCCCCGGCCCTGATGTTGCCTGGAAATATTTCTGCTTCCGCTTAGCCCAAAGGAAATAAAATAGTAAAATTACTATGGAGGACTAGATCATTTGGTGTTTTTTTGTTGTTGTTTTTTGTTACTAAATTAACATCTATTAATAGGACAGAAAAAAAACCTCAGCCACACCTAAGAAAATTGTAAGGGTGTTCAGTGTTCTTAATCTCTTTTTGGATAATTTCCACCCTATCCGTACCTTCAAAATGGTAGTTTCAAAACCATGCATTTTTCAGGAATGTGCCTTGCAAAGTTTAATCAAAGAGAAGGCCAGAAAGCTGTAACTTGCATGCACCATACGTGCACAATAGTACAATTGTTATGGGCAGCAGAAGTAGCTTTGGAGGCTGGAACGCCTCTCCTTGCAAGAAATTTCACAGTAGTCCTGCTAGGAAGGCTTCAGTTCACAGTGAGGTCTGAAGTTTTATTTGTCCTTCAGCAGTTGCTATTCCAGCTCACTGGCTGCAAAGAAACAGGCTGAATCCTGTTAGGATCCTTTTGTAATGCACCCTGGAAAAGTTTGTAGTGTCAGGATCTGTGCAAGCAGGTCCAAGTTTCACTGCAATCTTGGCTACCAAATGTGTGCACCAGTCTCTCAACTTGCTAGAGCAATTTTGGTAAATTGAGCTATACATTCAGAAAATCTCATTAAATTACACTTCAGTTGCCATTAAGCTGAATTAATAAATCTTATATATTTTCCAGCTGATGTTGGTATACTGGACCGTTCAGCTTTTTTCCAGGCACTTTGCTGGGCAGAAATGGTGTTTGCAATCAGCTTGTTGGTCCAGCCATGCCATGACAGCACCAATGCAGGGTGGCCTTTGAGAGGATGCAGCAAAGCGTAATGCCCCTGCTCCAGCCTGTCCCACAGACTCCCCCTAGCAGATAGGCTCAGCCTGCCCCTGCAGAGCTCCTGTTAAACCAGGAGGCTTTTCATGCAGCTTGGTTCTTGAAAGAGCTGGAAAGGATCATCAGCATTTGTTCCTCTGAACCACCTTCGGAGTCTTAGACAAATAAACTCCTCTCCAATTTCTGCAATGTTTGTAAATGCAAACATGAGTCAGGAAATGGAAAGCTTTGGTTCACACTAGTGAGTCTGGCATTGGACTTGAAGGCATAACTTAACCTGGTGCATGGCACGGTGACATCTATGTGCAGCTCAAGTAGGTGTTAGTCATGGTTGTGGCTGGAACTGTAACTCCGAATTGCCAGCCTTTGTTTGTGTACACTTTCAACCATAACATTTGCTGCTTGAGCTCAGGTTCTGCTGTACGGAGGTGACCTCTCATCTCCATCATCATGAAAGGAGGGGGAGTGCTTTCTGCTGCTTTTGCCATGTCTGACTATTGTAATTCTTCTCTTCCCACAAGTGACAATTTTACATCTCAAGGTTTTTTAGTACTTCTCAGTGTTTCTGCCAGATACCTTTCTCTCCCCCTCCTTTCTCCTTCACCCCCATACTTGTTTAAAATATTAGCTGCCAGGATTTATTGCATTTTGTTAATGTATAATTCCTTATCTCTTATGTGAAAACTTCTGTGTATTTAGGACTGTGCTCATACTAATTCTGGGCAACTTCTATTTCAGAGGAGAACACTTGGATGCAGTAAATGGCTCCACATAATTTTAAAACAAAATCCAAGTTTACACCAACCACCTTCTCAGGCACTTTTTTTTTTCTTCCACTTTGTCTTTGGCACACTTTATTTTCCAGTAAAATGAAAAATGAAGATGGATTATTCAAAATTGATAACAGTAATGGACCATCATGTAATGTTTTATTGAATTTGAGTTCTGTAAATTATGTGGTAGAGAGAAATTTGCCTGCTTAAGTATAACAGAAATTGCCACTGTATTCATATAATTCTTCGTACTGTAATTTAAGAAAAAGCACACTATCCATATCACTATTGAATAAAAGGTAAAAAGGTGCTATTACACTATCATGACGGCTCTCCTCTTGCTACTAAGCGACATAGATAAATGTGTCTGCTTATAACTTCCTTGGCAGGGATCCAGGCCTGTGGGTGGAGCTTGCAAATAATCCTCCACCTGGACATGGGGCTTAAGCACCCCGCAATGGAGGCAGATAGCATTCGAGGACGTTCTGCATATTTTGGGGAGGTTTGGGCAAATTGCATTTTTCTTCTGGAAGCTTTGAAGTTCTGTGAGGCTGATAAAATCTATTTGAATCAATGATTACGTTCAAAGAGGAGACAAACTGGGGGCCAGACAGGCAGCGTTTTTGTTCACTTTGGCAGACACTTTCGTTTATCTCCAGTTTTAAAGAATTCATAATTAGCTTTTGAAAGCACAGATAATATTTATTGAACATTTTTGTGCAATTAGTAATAAATTACACTTGTGATGACGTGTAAACTTTCTTTTTTCAATGGGTCCTGGTAACATCTTAAGAAAATACATTTCCAGTGTGAAAGAATACGAGGGAGGAAGAACAAAGGGGACTCTGCCCCTGACAGTTTCTGTACTCTCTATACTAAATGGCATGGATCTTCTATGCGACCTGAGGTTCAATATCAGGAGACCACACCAAGACTTGCAGCTTTGCAAGCCAGTTCAGGCCTAGTAAAATGAACAGTAAATTACTGCACATAGGAGGCAAGACTTAAGAGCCAGTGTATTCTTTCTAGGATTTTCCCATTTTACTTGTTGTCCAACTGTCTTTAGCTGGATTTTGTTGCTCAAAAAATTGAAGCAGTAGCAACAAATTAGTATTTAAAGCCAGCAAACTGTATTGTAAGACTTGCCCTGTACCTGGCACTACACCTTTTTCATCTGTTATTTGCATCCATATTCTGACCTTTTCATTCAAAGTAAGCACCTCCTCATGCCTTCTCCCCACACTCTCATCTCCCCTCTTCTCTCCACATTTGAGTCCTCTGCTGTGCTCCCAGCTCATGCAAAGATTCACACCAGTGATAGGGAAAAGACAGGGGAATTAATACCTAATGACATTTCCTGCATAAATTGTTATACTGAAAGACACAGGGGAGGGTAAAAAAAAGTTTTATTTTTATTATTTTCTAGTATGGTCCAAAGTATTTTTTTAAGGACATTTTCTGTGGTTGACAGTGGGTTGCTGGAAAGGAGTCTTCCTTCCTGCCACTTGTGTTTAATTTGCCTTTCTTCTTTTTAATCCTGGAGCACTTGTTTTCAGCACAGTAGCAGTCAGAAATCACATGTTTACACCTTAATCATACATCCTGTGCTCTGCGGGCAGCTCTGCCTCCTCTTCAGTGGCACAAAATCATTTTTGATACTCTTTGGAGGATGGGTAGCGTAACCCTACCATTAACAAGCAGTAACAGTGTGAGTACTTAGGTACAAAAGTACATAAACCTTGTAGACAATAAGTTAACTTCCATATTTGCTAATAAGTCTATTGTTGAGGCTAAACAAAATTTTAAAATTTGTACTCCACACAAATTATACTTTTGTCTGTAACTCATTTATTTACCTTCTAAATAGTTTCTGCCTGGACACCAGAAAAGAGGAGGGATGAAGAACAGTGGTAAGAAAGCATCCACCAGATTATTATTATTATTTTAAGTTTACCTCCAAATTATCTTTCAGACTCAGTGCTGGAAGGACGGTTTGTGTTTTCCATCCCATTTCCCTCCTGTGTGTGCAGACCCATATGGAGCCATGAGGACCACATGGCCCCAACATAGTGATTAGCACCTCTGTCCTCATTGCCCCTGGGAGGCAGAGGGGCAATAGGGCAAACACAGAGCTCAGAGCCACACTGGTGGGTGCTGACCTGCCTGAGCACAGCTGCCTGGGAGCAGTAGCTTTGCAGCAGTATTTCCATAAGGGGCTTTTGGGATAGGAGACAACTGCCATAGGTGGTTTCATAGGTGTGCGCACCAGACTCATCATCAGGAGCTGATACTTTGGCTGCAGCTTTCTGTGTGAATGGCCATCTATGGTCAGAATCATCTCTCTTAGCTTTTTTTATTGCTCCCTCCTTACACCTTCACCCTTCACACACCTCAATTACCCGCAAATAACATAAACATTATTTAGGAAAAGGAACATTCGGTTGTGTTCTTTAACGTCACATCCATGTTCCCTTGTTACAATGGCATTAGAAGTCTCTCATGCCAAGCCTCTCCTTGTCCCTGCATGGCAACAACATGTATTGTCAAAAGAAGTTTTTGCTTTTGCAAAAATTACAGTTTCCTTACTGCAAGTTTTGTAACTTCAAGACAGCAGAGCATTTTGTATGCCTGACGTATTTAAAAGGAGAATTTGGCAGGGGGGAGACTTCAAGAACCTGTTGATGTTAAATTCCTAGTTGCACTCACAGGTTCATAAATATTTCATCTTTTAGAGTAATTAGGTGTCCCAGACCGCCAGACCTGCTCCATTGCTGAGACCTGAGATGAAGTGATTACGCAAGGAACCTGGCGTGGTCTGTATGAGCCGGCGGCATGCTCTCGTCTGCAGCCTACCATTCCCAGCTCACTGCTGCCTATGCCCTCTGTGCTGACTTTCTTTCACTCCCCAATGCTCGTTTTTATGTATTGTTGTTGGGCTCTGAAAGTTGTCAAAGGACAGCAACAGTAAATGGATTTAGGAAGTGGGACATGCACAGCAGGTGCTCAAATAAACAGCCCAGGCGATGGATGGGGTGAGGATTAGGATAGTCTGGTGAGGGGAGGAGGGTGGTGGGAGGAGGAGAGGGGCACACTTCTCTCCTTTCAGTGGCCAACAGTCAGTATTGACACCTGTTGTTAAACTCTGATATAAAACTCTCTTTTCTAAGTATTGACTTATTAAAAATATGGACCTGAGTCAGTTAAGCCTGCAGGACCATTATGAGTTTATCATCTCAGATTAGCTGTGGAATATCACTTCCTTTCAAAGAGCTGTTTAAACTGCTAGAAATGTGGAAAGGCAATTTCTCTAGGTTTGCTATGTGCTTTGTCTGGGAAGCCTGAGAATAGCACAGCATCATGCCTCTGGACTATGTGTGTTTCACTTACTCTTAACTTCTTGTGATTGTCTGGTGACTGTGAAAGATTTCATGGCAAGTTAAGCCAGTAAAAGGAAGGAGACCTATTAGGCAGATTCAGTTTGCGTTGTATGTAAAACAGATGCTTAATAAAATTAAGAGCACAATTGAGGCTCTCTTCTCTGCTACCTAAATTGCCATTAATATATTCCTGTGTGGAGTGGATAGTACATTTGGCCGCTCTTGTTCCAAGCCCAGTGGAAGGAGGACTGATGAGCAACGGCTGTGCAAAGGATGTTTTCACCAGGCTAACTGTCCAGCATTTTTTCTTCTCCACCTCCCTACAGGGCTTGCTCTCAGAAATCCTCCGAAAGGAAGAGGATCCCAAGACTGCCTCGCAGTCCTTGCTGGTAAACCTTCGGGCTATGCAGAACTTCTTGCAGCTGCCAGAAGCCGAACGAGATCGAATTTACCAGGATGAAAGGGAAAGGAGCTTGAATGCAGCCTCTGCCATGGGCCCCGCACCTCTCATAAGCACACCGCCTAGCCGGCCTCCACAAGTAAACTGCTCTCTCTATCTTTTGGATTTGCTTGTGCTTTCTCCATATCCCGCCGGCTGATGCCTTTCTTCAGAACAAGAAAGCTTTTGCTGTTGAATTCTTGAAACGCTCGCAGAATCATTATTTGCAGTGCATGTCACAAATTAAATTTAAGGAATGTAATGGATGATAGTAGCAGTTCATTACTAGCTATTTTCTAGTTTTAAGATAAACTCTATCCATTATGGCCCCCACAGAGTTTTTTGCTCTTTCTATTGAGACATGAGCTTTATTTGGTCCAGGAACATGCTGGTTTTCTGTTGTTGTCTTTATTTTTTCCTGTAATTCTCAGGTATTGTTTTAATGATAGAGTTTTAAATAGGGATTTTGAAGGATTTGGACCACTAAACTGAGTGGGAATGAAAAGCAGAAGTATGAGCACATCGTATTGCCTTAAAAATATCTTCCAGAAAACAAACAGGTAAAGCTAAAGGTCTGGGGGAGAGAAGACTCCCTCCTAAAATGCTGGGGGCACCTTCACCAGTTTGGGCTGGGTAACAAAACAGTCTTGCTTTGCTTCATCGCTTTGAAAGACTGGGATATGTTCTTTAAAGCTTCATTTAGTTCATGTTCAAATGAAACTCCTATTGATTTCCATAAAATCTGGTGGGACTATTTCTTTAATTCTCCTCAAATGAAAACGTCTGATAGATTGGTATCCAGAAATTCAATGGTGCAGTTCTTGTGTCTGTAAAGTAAATTCCTGATGCTGGTTTTAGGGTGCATGTGAAATAAAACTGTGAGCTACAGGAATGCATATGATTTCCATAAAGAAGAAATGCAACTGGGAAAGAAACACTCCAAAAAATTCTGTACCTTTTCTGAAATACTCTGCATTGCTGTGGCTCAGGGTTGTACCTTTACAAGAACAAACCAAACTGATCTACAGATAGGTGGAAATCATGCTGTCCTAGATTCACTATGCAAAGCAAAGCTTTGGGACTGAAAATTTTGTGACAGTTGAATGTACAAACTCAGGGCAGTTTTTTAACTAAACAGGCTCAAGTGCCTAGGGCTATATTCAGTACCTTTTCTAAACACTACAAATTTCTGCAGATCATTTTTCAAATATTTCTATAGCTAATGAACGCTAAGGACCACACAAAAGTAATGAATAACGAGAACATAGGAAAAGGGAAGGACAGAAGATCTCTTCTGACCTGCTACAAGTACTTTTCACAAGAAAAAAAAAAAAAAAAAAAAAAAAAAAA
>CM021732.1:38314735-38343104 GCA_011075105.1 Heteronetta atricapilla | reverse complement strand
TCCTTTCCTTTCCTTTCCTTTTTTTTTTTTAAAAAAAAAAGAAAAAAAAAGGAAAGAAACTGGTTTGTGTCAACATTAGATTGGACCTCTAACTAAGCAGCCAGCATCTGCAAGGTGGCTGGGCTTGCCCGAGTCAGGAGACTGCAGATAATGTTCTGCTGACTAGAGCACTTTGAACAGAAGAGCTGTTAAATGATGCGCTACAGAAGTTTCTATTTAGGTAGCGCTGAGGTAAAAACCGAGAGCATCCTCCCTTGTGCTGTGTTAGTGCCTTTGATAGCAGTTACCTGCTTCACTGAGGACCACGCGTGGTCCTGGTGCTCGACAGACCCAGCAGGTGCAGGGGCTGGGTGCAGCAGAGGTTGTAGTGCCGGGCAAGGAAAAGATGACGGCAGCAGGAAGAGATTGCAGTGTTACCAGTGAGATCGTGCCCTGCCCTAGGTGAGTGGTGATTTGCATACTTTCAGTTTCACGGCACACTTTGCTGGCGACTCACTCAAAAACTGCTGGTTGACTTTCTTGAAGAAAAGGATTTGAATGAGTTTGGGGTTGTAGCTAGGAGATTCCTCCTGTTGTTGAATTATTTTCCATGTAGGAATGTACACAATCTGTGTATTTCAGAAAATCCTATGTATTTAAGGATCAATATATTATCTGCAAAATAAATTCAAATTCTGTTAAATTCAAAATATATACTTTAAAATTTACGATGATTATACTAAAGAATTCAGGAAAATATCATAATTAAAAATGTTTGGATACATAATATATTTGGGGGGATTTAGAATTGTAATCAGCAAAACACCTTAAGTCAGTATTTAAAGTCTTACATCTTTATTGCATTTAGCCTGCATAATAGGCCAACAATTTTTTTGTGTTCGGTTATGTTGAAAAGAGAGCTTTAGAAAAACATATACAAATAAAAGACAGAAATATTTACCAAGTGCTTTGTCTCTGCTCCCAGGGTTGTTTTTTTGTGGAAGAATGGCAGTACTAACAACATTGTTTGCTAAAATTTAATCAGCACACCTGAATAACTCAAAATGAAAAGAATCCACACACATAACATTTTGTGTGGTATGCATTACTTTTACAATTTAATCATATTGGGGTTTTATTAAATTTATTACCTAACAGTCTGATTCAAATAATTCTGAGAGCACATTCTTAATTTTGTTACTTCAAAAAAAAAAAAAAAAGTTGATTTGTGTAATGATCATTAAGGCATCATGGTTCAGTAACTGTGCATTGGTTACAATGTTTTCATGTGGGAGCTAGGGATGAGGGTTTTTTTGATGGTGACAGATGCTGAAATCTAATTTTATTCCATAAAAACAAACAAGGAAACAAACAAACAAACAAACAAAAACCTAAAAGCCCCGAGAGATAAGGGAAGTAGAGACTTGTAGTGCTCCTATATTTTTCTGTATTTTGAGAAGTTATGTCTATGTTTTATCCTGAAAAGCTGTGGCCTGTACATGCTGGTATGAAATAGGGAAGAAAGCAAAACTTTGACGAAAATCAGTTTATATTGCAAAAGCTGTCTTAAGTTTAAGAAATTACAATTTGCAAAACCTGAAGTGATACCAACTTCCATATCTCTGAGAGTCCCGTGCACTATAATATAAAGCTGTTCGCCTGCTTTATTATAACTAAATAATTTTAGGTTATAGTATAGTAACTAGGTAAAATAGATACCCCTCTGCAGTTCCAGTCTTGCAGATTACTGTGCATGTTGCAGATAGGTGTCAGATGCCCTTCCGTCTCCCTGAATAAAGATGCCCGTATGTTGAAGCTTGTTGTTGCTGAGGCACTTGGCTCTTCCAGGATCACACTCTGATTTTAACATTGGAATAAAACAAATCAGAATTTAGCCAAAATTCCAGAAACATAACGTAATTAAAGAGGGTTTTGACCCGTTACTTCTGAGCTGTTGCACGGTGTTGCCTAATTTCCTGTCCCTCCGTCCCCATCTTTCAATTCGGTTAGGCAGTTATCCTCTTTGAAATGAGTAGTTCTGCATGCAAACCATGGAGGTGCCATCAGTGGTTTAGACTGTGCTATAGACTCCATCCTAAGCCATCACACAAGTATTTCATGCAGTGGTATTTTATCACAAGTGTTTGACCTAGTCTTAGTATGCACCTGGAGTTTCCTCCTCTGGAGCTCTGCATGGGAAGGTGCATGGGGTAGGACTGAAAGAGCATCTCCCACTTGCAAGTAGATTGGAAGGAGTTAAATGGGAAGGGAATGCTAAACATTGGCACTAAAATTGCTTTTGGCATGCAAATACCATGCTTTTTCTGACATAAATATTTTCAGAATAGGCCATTAGAGTTCAGGTATATAAAACCCTGCTTTTACTGGAAATTTTAATGTTGTAGTAAATCCAAAGATTTATAGTGAAAAATTGATGTCTGTTATCTCACTTTTATCTTTTAACCAGCAGTTTTATAAATGCTATATCTTTGATCTGGCATTTTCCATCTAGAGACTGAGCTATATACTCTAATAGGAAAGTCGTTTTTAAACAGCTTCCCACATTGAACAAGCACGGTATTGTGGATCTGGCACAAAGATGTAACATGCCATTACTGCAGATACATAACGATCTATTCAACTATTTTCCAAGGTGGGGGGGAGAAACCTTTTTATCAGCAGGAGTAACCCTCTGGTAACAATGTGGCTTTAAGGGGCGGGGGGGGGGGTGGGGGGGGGAGTCACAATTTATTTCCAAAGCTGTTTCCTCCCAGAGCTGCATCTCATGCTGTCCTGGGGCAGTCCAGCCTGGGGGCTTGGGTCCTTCACCCCACTGTGAAGTTGTCTCCTGCTTTGTCTCCCTCTGAGCAGCTGAGTCACTTCCTGTTTTTAAATCTTGGCTTAAAACCTCCTTTTTTCCCCCCTCTCAGCTTACAATGGGCTCTCTGTGGAATGGGGAGGGATGCTGCACAGGCAGCCACAAGGTAGAAATAAAAACGTGCTCCAGGGTCTTCTGCCATCCTTCGCTTCCACCTGGAGATAAACCCCTTGCCCTTGCAGGAAGGCGAGACAGCAAGCATTAGCAGCCGAAGCACAGTATGCAACAGCCTCTCTCTTTATTTTTTTTCCACGTCCCCCCCTTCACTCCCCGCGGGGATTGCTCTGGCAGTTGAAGACGTGCCATGAGCAGCAGGAGCTGGGATGGGATCGGGTGTCAGCAGGGCCGGGAGAGGAAGAGTGTGAACTGAGAAGGCAAGATGGGCTCCTGTGCTTGATCAAGAATGGCCCTATAAAGCAGCGTGTCATTCAGTGAAACTGTGAAACTTGGCAGATAAAGCTGATTTGCTTCTTTCACAAAATATCGTATGGCTGAGGCAGTGTGTTCTGCCTCGCCTGGGTCAGATGCAAGGAGATTTTCGGGTTTCTATTTGCAGGAACAAAGGGAGTGCTTAGAGCACTCCAGATCCTTCCTCTGCCCATGTCTTAACTTTATTTACATTGTGTCTTCTCAGAAATAGAGGTTAAAACCTTAGGAAATTTCCTTAGGATTTTTTTTTTTTTTTAATTATTGCTCAGGCAATAGAAAAATGAGGTCCAGTTAGCCGGCTTATCATTTACCCCAGGCAGAACCAGAGAAGGGCTGGCGGCA
This sequence comes from Heteronetta atricapilla, assembly GCA_011075105.1. Classification (NCBI taxonomy): domain Eukaryota; kingdom Metazoa; phylum Chordata; class Aves; order Anseriformes; family Anatidae; genus Heteronetta; species Heteronetta atricapilla. The sequence goes on along the minus strand of CM021732.1, from coordinate 38,339,476 downwards.
GTCCTGGCCACCCCTATTTTATGGGTATTACCTTGGTTAAGCAGGTTGTCTTCAGGAAGTCTTGGGTTCCCACTCGTAAAAAGTAGACAGCAGCTTATTGAATCAACAGCGATACGCTGAAGAGTGTAAGCCTTAAAATCTCTGAGGTAGTTCATATCAGTGTGCAATTGCCCACGGAAATCTGTGTGGAGGGAAAAAATAGGCATTAAAATCCTGACAGAGTTGAAGCCAAAGAAAAAGGTTCAGCATGGAAAGTACTTCACTCGTAAGAGGACAATACTGACCACTTCAAGCCGCTCCTTGGGGCTGGGCAGACCTTTCAGCACATAAGGCAAAGGTTGGGTTTGTTGACACACAGATTGAAGAGTGTGCTTCCCAAGTGTGCTCTACACGTGGGGTCAAACAGCTCTTGCAAGAGGCTCCCAGTGAGGTGGGTTGAGGAGCTGGTAGCAGTTTCCAGAAGCGCCATGTATTTGAGCCCTAAGGAGAGATTTCCCAGAGGAATGCAGTGCACACCTGCCTGGCATTACTCAGGAGTTAATGCTTAATGCCTTCACGGTCTCATCCTGCAGCGCATCCCTTCGAGGCACTGGGGTTGGGGCTGCTGAGTGCTGGGCAGGATGCGGCCCCGTATCACAGGTGGCCGGGAGCATCACTCACGGCTCTTGCTTGGGTGGTTTTGTCCAGTGGAAGGAGCACAGTGTGGGGGAGAAGCAAGGAGAGCTGCAAGTTTAAGTTGTCAAATGTACAAATGACAAAAGAGAGCCAAGTAGGGAAAGCTTTTTACAAAATATAAAATTCTGTTAAGGAAGCAAGACGGCACAACATAAGGAATGTTTGGTACATGTTATTGCAACTGAAAAATCAGAGTATGGAATGAATTATAATGTAGCATAATCCATAATTTTACAGTTTTCATTTTGAATTATTTATCTTATTTGATTTGATTAAAGATAAAACCAGCTAACAATATCTTGAACATCTCTTCATGGCTTAATGACAACTGAAAGATGTCCTTATTACAGCTTCCCAATTTTAAAAAAAAAATATTTGTACCATTTCTGTATAATTCCCTTTTCTTTTAAAGCACATTTCAGACATGCATTGTGTACACACGATTCCATAACCCATCAGGCTTCAGTGTTGCCTCAGTACCTCTGATTCAGTAAATCAGATCATAGGCAGCATGCTGTCATATAATAAGGTGTCTGATCCTTATTACCAGTTTGTTGATGCACAGACTCCTTCAAATTGACCATTGCAACACATGGTTTCCCCTGAAACTAGCTGTGATAATTAGCGTGGCTCTAATGAGACAGAATGTCACTGATCTTGTGCTGAACTGTCGAGTATCGACGCTACGGATGGGAACTGTCAAAGCTTGCCATCTGTGACAGAGCTTGGCATATTCCATTTGCAAGGTAGAGCATGCTCAATAGACTGTTTTTAAACAAATGGTCCATTTCTTGATTAGGGCTCTGTGTTCTGCTACCATGGAAGACTTTATATTAGAGTGAAACTTTTTTTTTTTCTTTCCTTTTTTCCCCCTTTTTTTTTTTTTTGCTGGGGTAAGCTCATTAGGAAATGAAAATGTTACTAATTCTCAATCCGGTGCCTTCAATCCTTTTAACTGTGGCCTATCAGCTTTTTGGGGAGAGGTGGTGGGGAGCCGATCACGTATTTTTTCTCCTTCCTTCCCCAGTTATCTTAAGGTGCTTATTCTAAGGCTAGCACTTCTTCCGGGCTTTTACCCGATTTTGAGGCAGCAAGGGATACGGACAGCATAGTTTTAAGAGATAGAGGAGCAAAAATTAAACCAAAGTCCTGGATCCCGTGGAGCGGGAGCACGTGTGGCCAGGATGAAAGCATCGAGCCGGTCGAGAGAGCAGGGCAGCCAGGCTCCTGAGAGCAGTCCTGCAACGCGCCCTGCGAGAAGTCCAGTGCTGCTTATCATTCCAAAATATGCTTTGTTGCTTTTTATTTCCTCCTTCCCTGGCAGACCACACAGGGCTTGTTCTGAAGAACATTTTCACTAATCTGATCAGGCAGCCAAATACGCCGGGAAAACTGCTTTAATGATCCCACTAATTACCTCAAGTCAATATGAACTGTATTATTAGACTGAGGGAAAATATTCCATTAGGTCTCCCCCTTGGGAGTTTCTCCGCTTTGTGATGTCACCGGAGCCTTCGCCCTCTCGCTTGTAATTAATTTTATTTACACACGCAGGCACGCACAAGGTCACACCTGCACAACCGGAGCTGGCCGGGGAGCGAGTGGCACTCAGGCTTAATCAGATCTGTCATAATTACCATTCTGCATGTTTCTGACACACGCTGTGAAATATTTCAATTTAACTGCCGCTACCAGCACAACCAGATGTAGTGTGAGTGTGGCTGCATTGGAAATATTATTCCTCAGGATAAACTCTCTCCTCCTCCTTTTTCCTCCCACCCCCTCTCCCTTTTACAGCTAATGTGGCACAGAAGCTGATGTATCCTGTAAATCTTGAATGCAGCGCTAGATTGATAACAGCAGATTAGACAGTTTAACCACAAACAGCTTGTTCATTTTTCACAAATGAAAACCACATGTGGTGTAACTAAAATTTCAGGCTCCTTTTTTTTTTTTTTCTTCTCCTCTTTGGTTGTTGTTTCCTTTTGTGCGTTTGTGTGTGTTGAGGTCTGCCTTTCGCTGCAAAGGAGCGAAATAAAAGGGTAAACATACAGGGGGGGAGAGACACTGCTTTCTTTGGAGATTATTTCTCCATGACCTTTATTAAAAACCTTCCTTGCTTTGGCAAAGAAATCCGATATCACACGGGGGGGTTGCCTCTCACTCTGAGACTTTCTAATCTCTATTTTATGCCCACTTATTAAAGAAGTCATCCTACTGTGCTGTTTTTCAAAATAACATGCCAGCAAACACCTCGCTTCTAACCAAAAATTGAGCCTTTGCCGCCACCTGAATTTAGCAGAAATAAAATTTTCTGCCAAAGTTTTTCTCCATGAATTTTGACCCTGTGCTATCTCTTTCCTTTTCCTCCTCTTTTGGGGAGAAGATACTTTTTTAAAAAGAATTGTCAAAGTATTGATAATTTTGGCAAATGAAGAATTTATTTTTTTAATGAAAATGTCCCAGTATTTCTTATGAAAGGAGGTTGTGATTGGGTTTTAGGAGTCAAAATGTTGTCTATAAATTGATGTATTTTTTTTTAGAAATCCAATTTTTTCAGTTCAATTGTTCAGCCAGTTAAACAGCCTTCAATACTTAGTAAGGCTTTTTAAAACCATCTACTCTTTAGTAGATCACTGTTGTCTAGTTTTCTTACACAAAGAAAAAGAAATAAGCAGTTTTGATTGAAAGTTTTAATTAAAAGTGTCTAAAACATTTCTTACAGAAAGGAAAAAAAATGTGTGTGTTGTGCAACTAAACAGATTCTCCAAATGATGCTGCAGGTATTGTCAGGTGAGATGAGTGGTGCGACAGAGCTGAGAGAAATTTCTCCAATCTAATCTGTAATACGGCATCCAGGGGAGGCTTAAAAGAAGTGGCTTCAGTAAGTGACCGCTTTAGCCCTTGCAACTGACTTGCGATGAGGTGGCAATATCGAAAGTGCATGAGATGTACAAGGAAGACTCAGTGTTCAAAGCTGGTTGAAAAAAAGGCATGCAGGGTAGTGTTTGAATGCCACAGATGGTCCGATTTACAGAGGAAAATCTGGCTACATGATGACCCCCAGCCTGGTGCAGGCATAGCAAATGCCCCAAGCTGTGCCTGCACAGCCCAGCCCCAGCGCTGAGCTGCAGCAGGGCGGTGCGGGTGTGCTGCCAGCCGCCCCTGCTGCAGGGCACCACCACCTCTGGGATAGATCCCCGGGGTCCCTGCATACCCTACGTGGGCAGGTAACCTCCAGGGCTCCTGCTGCACCTACAGAGGTGCCATGGCTCCTGATGATTCCAAAATAAGTCTATGGTAAGGCAAAGAGGAGGAGAAGAAGCAAGAAAGCTGAGGGTGACCTGTCAAGATGCTCGCAAGGGTCCAGAAATCCATCTCTTGTTTTTTGCAAAACTATTTGAAAATAGCAATGCAGTCTGGAAGCACTGGATTGCCAAGAGAAAGAAAGCATGGCACCCTCTCCCACCTCCTTGGAGTCTTTTATTTTCAATTTCTCTTTCCTAGGTAGAGGTGTTTCGTTTCCTACACTCCAGATGCGTGAATCAGCTCCTCCTCAGGCAGCACCTGCTGTCTGCCTGACAAGAGGTGCTGTTTCTGGCAGGATGGATTTTCTTAATCTCTCTTCCTGCTTTCTGTATCCTCACCTTCTGTTTTGTTTTCCTCTCATCACCTTCGCTAATTCCTCTAGCTACACCTCTCCTCTTAGCCTTTCCTTGATTTCTTCCCACCCTTTCTACACGCTCACCGTCACCTTGTGCTCCATCTGCCCCTCTCTTCTGTCCCACTGCTGCTCCCTGAGTGTTGGAGCTGTGTGTAGGGCATCGCACCCAGTGTGTATTTCCCACCCCTTCTTCATTGCCAGTGCAGGTCACTGATATGTGGGGGATTCTGAGGGCTCAGTATATTGTTTTTTCAACATGAAGTTAAGGCATTAAAAAAAAAAGGGGGGGGGGGGGGGGAAGAAGAAAAGTCATAGCGAGCTGTACAGGAATTAATGGCATACTGAAATGAAAACAAAGCTGTAGTGCTAGAGCTGAGGAAGAGGCTGAGGAGTCCTTGGTTCCCGGCACCAGGGGAAGCAGGGCACCAAGTAAACAGTGCAGAAAACAAAAGAGAGCAAAACGCGTAACTAAACAGGAAGCGGCAGGGTAAATTTCGTCCTGAGAAACCGAGGGCTACAAAATATGCTGCTGCAAAGAATAAAGGCATCTTCTGCAAACACAAACATGCAGTAGCAGTCTGAGAAGCAATTTGCTAAAGGAGTGACCAATTAAAATTCAGGTGAAGGGCTTCTGGGCTAAGGAAGGGGTAAGGAATCCTGGATACCTGACGGTAAGCTGGGTAATTCAAAACATTCAACACCTGAAAGAATGTTACAGGCTTGTTAGGTGCAAGGTGAGAAAGGAGACAATGTTTTGTTGCATATAATTTTTAATTTCACTGCTTCTGATGATTTCTTATTGTGTCCGTTTTTCGTTTTCCTCAAATTTAACCTCTAAGTCAAACTCCAAGGTTTTGGTTACAGAGTAGCCCAAACTGCTGTCATGTAATGAAAAGACTAGGGCAAGTGCACAGCTTGCTAAGTTGGAAAAAAAAAATCCAATTTGCAAATATTTATCTAATTCTCAATCTGTCAGATTATATGAGAATCCACATTATTCCGTGGTCATTTTACTTTTATTCCTGTGCAGCTGTCAAGTTCCCTTACCATACAGGATGGCATTTGAGAAACAAATGAAAAGAGTTTTCAGAACCTTTGTAAAGTAAAAGTGTTAGACTGAGAGGTCTGCAGCAGGATTCCCTCAAATTTTGGGCCTCACGTGAACAAGCTTTGTACAAGTATCTGTTACCTCTGTGGGTGTGCTTAGATGACTAGTGTTAGGGCAAGTGAGGGTATTTTGCTGATCCAGGTGCTTAGCATCTCTAGTCTATGTAACATGTATACTGATACAGGAACTTTTCACTGTTTATATAAAAATGATTATTAGGAAAAAAAAAAAAAAAAGCTATGGAGTGTTTACAGGAGCTGCTTTTTATTTTTCCTTTGGGGCAGCCAGTTTGCTTCACCTTTAAGAAATCATTTCCTATTCTTACATAGTATGAGGAGGGAGTCTTACTAAAGGATTGATCTTCCCCAGCCAGAGGAAGGGGCCGGGGCACGCAGGAGGGTGCCTGCTCCCCTGGCGCCCGCTTGAAGGGCAGGAGTTGCCATGCTGCTCTTCCCAGCCCTTCTGCTGCCTGCAAATGTTCCACTTGGCTGCCACTTTTCTTGGCTGGTGAAGAAACACCTAACACCTAAGAGCTGTTCTCTTTCTAGGAGCCTTTCCCCTGTGGCCATGGTTGTCCCCAGCATGGGGGCAAGCTACCTGAAAATGCCCTTTTGTGGGTTCCCATCCACAGCCAGCCAGGGGGAAAAAGAATTCTCTCCAGCTTCCCCTTTTGGTTCAGCTTTCCTATTCTTGTAAGTCGATGCCCCAAGCAACCACGCTGCAGTTTAGGGATTTTAGCTTTCTGATTGCTTCGCTGCCTTTATTTTTCCATGGGTGATGTATGTGTTTCTGACGGCTTTTTTCTCATTCACTTGGGAGGTTTCCGTCTTTCGCAAGTGTGAATTTTAAACTTTTTAAAAATGCGTGGAGGAAATGGGCATTCTTAATTTTCTGATGTAATTAACAAAATTTGGAGGAAAGTTAGGGAAATTTTGGTTTCTGTTTCTTTAAGACCCCTTCACCTTTGGCACGATCAAAGAATTATGTGTTGTTCACCATGGAACCGGGACCTGCGGGATCTGACTGAATCGCAGGAGAAATGTTAAAAGAAATCTTCTCAGCCTATTTAAAAGTCTAATTCAAATACACAGGAAAGCATTTAGTTATGCCATAAAAATGTCTGAGATGTCTGAGAGTGTGTTTGAGTCGTGTGGGTTTTGGACTGATGTCACTTGTTGGAGCATCTTGTCAGCTGAGCTGAATTCACAGTTAAGTCCGAATATCTACAAGTCTGTGATTCCTCAGCGTGAGGTGGATCTTCCTGTGATCCAAAATGAATTCTGGAAAGAAAAAGGCATATGACAAGAAGCCACAGGTTTAAATTACTCCCTCTGGGAAATTATAATCTTTTTTTTAAAAAAAAAAATCTAATGACATGATGTGCACATGTACAAGTAATTGCAGAAGTGACACTTTGGCCCTATGGCCTTTTTACTGGAGGTCTTACCCCCAAAGCAAATGTTAAATCTCCATAAGCAACATAATAATAAACATTTGCAGTTCACTTGTAAATTGATAGTACTAAAAAAAGATTTTTAAAACTGCCAAGCTCTTTCTGTTAAAGATCCTTCTCTAACTAAGCTGTAGCTATAGCTGCCATATGAAAATTGATTGCACATTTAAGAATAAATAAATATGGGCTATTAAGGGTCGTGGTTGGATTTAGGGTTGTATTTACTTTCAGGGGAAGCATTGGCATTGCAGTGAAATCAGTAGTTTTCCCTACTTAAATGAAAGATAAAGCGCCATATATTACCAGTCACCCTCTGTGAAACCCACTGACCCATTTTATGTGCCTATGCCATAAAAAGTAATGTACCAGACTAAGACTGACTTATTTAATAATTAGCAGATATATTTTTCTTGTTTAGATTTTTATAAGTATGTTTTTTGTCCTGTGTATCTCATGGTTATGATGCCAACTGAATCGTGTGTGTGAAAAAGGAAGGATATGGAGGAGAGGAAGGCAGAATAAAGCTTCACCCACTGTTTTTTGCATCTATTACTTTTTCCCTTCTTTTTACATATGAATGTAGTTGCATTTTATGTAAGATTTTCAAAGGAATGCATATTATGTTTTTGATTAGGGCTTATGCCTATCATTGCTAGGCAATTGAAGGCAATACTGTAGAAAAGATACGTTTAAACAAGGAAACGGAGAGGTGGAGGAGGCTGAGAGCAGAGAAACCAAGCCTGGGAGAAGCCCTTAATTTAGTTTATTAATTCCCTCTGTACTTGACTAAAAAGTAATGATATTTATGTTTTCAGCCAGTTTTAGAGTTAACGGGTTAGGAGCATTCTGGTTTTTTCTTCCCAGGCGCTGGTGGTACGTCTCAAGTGTTCACACCCAGGGACCGTGCATACCGATTTTGATACAGCTTCAGCCCTTAATCCGACAAGTTTTTCTGTAGTGCTGGCTCCCAGCCACGCACCAGGGCTCCGAGTAGAGAGAGGTCTTATACGACAGACTAGACTGCTCCTGCAGGGCAGCAGTTCCCTCAGTCGTTTTGTTTCTGTACTCATTTCATGCCTATCATTGAATTTTACAGGTTGCTTTAGCAAGTTTCCTTTTTGCTTTTTTTTTTTGTGTGTGTGTGTGTGTGTGTGTGTTTTATTTGTTTGTTTGTTTTGTTTGGCTGTTTACAAGAGTAGAAATACATATTTAATTTGTAAGTGTTGCAGCTAATACAGGGAAAAAGGCAAAGGGAAGAAGAGACAGGGATCCTTTTCCCCTAAATATCACCCCCCCAAAAAATGCAGTGAAATGTTGTCAGCACCAGTGCCGGCAGCTCGGTCATTTTTTTTTTTCCCAGCCCAGGGAAGAGGTGTAGGTAACATGAAGACAGATGGTGCAGCTGAATAATAGGTTGGATAACAAATTTAACGGCATAATCTGTTTCTTCAAAGGAAGTTTTTCCTGCTAGTGAAGTTTACCTTTCTTCTGAAAAGCCCTATGAGGTTGTGGGGTTTTCAGTTTGTTTGTTTTACTAAATCTCATCTATTACAATGGCAGATACAGATTTACTTAAAATTCACATCTGGCTTCCCCTTTCAATGTTCTAGTAATGAAAGCCAGTAGAACAGATAAACCAGAAATACCTGGAGATAAAGGACAGCTTCAGGTTTCAAACTTTCTCTGATTTAGTGGAATGCTTAAAAGCAGAGCCTGAAATTTAGGACTGATTAGCATGAATAAAATAATAATGCAAACATCTTTCTGGGAACATTTATTTTCACTTTATGCCACATCTCAAGAAGAGGCATTCATGTTCTAGCAGCTCTGCTCATCCTCTGGATCAGGCTGAACACCAGCTTTTGCTTCTTGAATTACAGATACACAGTTTTGTGAGCAAAATAGGGAAATCCCAAGCTATTGAACATTGATGGCAGCTTTCAAAATTACTTGAAAGTATTTGCCTCACAGAAGTCAGTTCTTAAAAGTACTTGAACATATAAGCTAAAATGAAAAGCTTTTCACTAACTAATGTGTTGTTCAGTATCAAAAACTACTGAGCAGATTATTAATTACTGACAGATTATTAATTTTCCTTAATATTTTATAAAGATGTCCAGTGGCCATTCTTTTAACAAACTTTGGCTCTTCTGGGAAACATGTAGGTCTATTTAGCTTTGATAGGAGATAACCATGACAATTTATGTATTTTAGGAAAAATACAAACCTGCAGTCAGAATAAATTCTCCTGAAGTCAGGGAATTCCTGAGGAATATTTAAGGCTTAAAAGAAGAACTCTGATCATCTGGGCTCGTACCTCTGTCTGAACCCACATGTTTTAAACCCAGAAAGAAGTCAAATTTCAGTAATCTCAGCCCAAAGATTAATTTTGAATTAATTGCTCTCTTCTTCCACTGCACTGGGGGTTGCCTGATGTAGTTTTCTGGATAATACAAATGTAATGCAAACTGCATTCCCACTGTAAACTAAATCAGAGTCCATTGCTACTTATTTGTTGGATTTGTTTTGTGCTGAAGCAACATTAGTTTGTTTCCCTTCATGATACCTTATACAGGAGCTTACGTATTCTGAACTCCCTGAATTTTCGATCCTGTTCAACACTCTGAGAAATCTCAGTTGAAGGGTTTAATGCGTTTTCTAATCAATGTGTAGGAAATTTGGCCTTATCAATTTAAATGCTGGTGATCCTTTCATTGCATTATGGAAGAATCTTCTCTAAGCAGAGATTATTCTTAAGAACTTCATAACATTTAAAGGTTAATATGTTAGGTAAAGAACAATATCTTAAGACAAACATTTTTATTACAGGACATGAAGGGATAGTTCTGATTAAATTACATGATTATTTGAATGGGAAGGAAGACAAAGTGCATCATTTCTTGCCCTCAACTTTAATGCCTTTAATCAAATAATGACCTTCTGGAAATAGTTAATTTTAAGCATTTGGAAAGATCAATACCACTTTGCCACCAAAAAATGGCCCAGATGATGAAATTTGATGTATTTAAAGTACCATTTCACCCTTTTAACCTAGTAAATAATTTAAAATGCTTTCAGTACTCCTATGCTACCATAATGTATCTCATTGGAAGTATTATGACTTTTCCAAAAGCAACCTTTCTGTACAATGAGCAGCTTACAAGTTTAATACTGAAGCCTAAGACTATATGCACATACTGTAGTGGTGGTGTCGGCCTTTTTTTCTTCTCTTTTATGTGTGGATTCAGTTTTGAAAAGAAATGGAAATATCTATGATGAACACAGCCATTTGGAACAAAAATGAGATTTGTAAAGCAAGTTGGACAGCTTTTGAAGGGAAAAAGTCAATATTTAAAGTTTAGTTCATGAGTTCTTTTCCTTTGTTTTGTCTATAAGCTTTTGTGTTAAAGGTGAAGGATTTGGGTTGCTCAGACAATTAAGAGCCTATTTTACCAAGTGTAATTTCATATCTGTGCTCTGTAAACTGGAGTGCCTTCAGCATTGTAAATAAAAAAAATTGCCCTCTATTAGCATGTTTGTGGGCAGATTAAAAACAGTCTTCATTAGCATAAGTAACACTTACAGATTCTTTTAAAAGTAGAAAATTATTTGCTGAATGATAAATTGCTAGCTTTATAGTTAGTTGCTGAAAATGTGCTCATTCAAAATGCCTACTTTAGTTTAGTCTACAATACTCAATTTTTTTGAGTTCAAAGTACTGTTTAATGGATTATGTACTTAGTCTTTGTTCACAGTAGATGCTGAAATGCAATTCACACTTTTTGCTAAAATGTTTGTATCAAATACCTCCCTATTTAGACTGATTTCTTCTAACACTATATATTTTTATTATGCTATATGCCCCAGAGACTGATACAAAATAATCTTCAATATGCTATACCAAGGAAAAGCTGTTCACATCTTAGCACTGATACTGTAAAATGTTTTGCCTTCATGGATTCAAATTACAGCTCTTTTTAAAAATGTTTGATTTTTTGTTAGTTATTCTGAAAGAAATATTCATCATTTGGCAAATTATTATCACTATAGCAAAATCACCAAACAAAAGAATTCAGTTGCTCCACCTTGAAGCCCTTTCTTTCCGGACTTGTTTATTGCTGATTTGGATGGAAGCTTTGCCCAGACAGCATCTTTCATTCTGGTAATGCTACCCTCTTTGATCTAGTTAGAGATAGTATTTACACCTTAAGTGTTGATTTCCAATTTTTTATTTTTTTTTCATTTAATAAGAAGGATACCAGAATGCAAGAATATTTTTTTAGACACTGTGCGTGACAGAGCAGGACTTTAAATACAGCTCAACTCAGTCTGAATAAAATAGTATTTTTATTTATACGTAAATAAAATGCACGTATGCTTTCTTTAAAATAAGCATGCTCATGGGTCTTGCAGACTCTGTTTGGCAGTTATCCTCTTTGCGCTTTTCTTGCAATAGTTTGGCAGTAGAGCTTTCACAGGTTTTTTTCCTTTAATATCTTATGTTTCTTTACTAAATCCCTACAAGAAAACCAGGCAAAAGACTCTTATTTATTTTAAATATCTTAGGTTTAGCATCTTTTTTTTTTTCACCATTTTCTTGCTTACTGTAGCAAGACCTTTGCAGATGGTACTTGGTTACTTGAAAGTGCATAACAGTATTTTCTTTGTAGCAGATGGATTTAAGACTTTTAGTTCCCAATAAATGTAGGTTTACAATACATAACTTTACAGGATTTGTGTTGTATATAACAGGTTTGAACATATTATCTCAGAATTCATCTGCATGGCATTTTCAGCTTATCCAGGGCCCATGCCAGTATTTTAAGTAATAGGGAGAGCATAGTGATTGATAGCAGCTAAAGGCGTGATTTTGAATAGAAACAAAGGTTTTAGAACAGAAGGTGTCAAATTAAACTTTGTCAGTTTGAAAAGTAGTAACATCCTGAAAGTTCTGCAAACATATTTACATGTGGCTAATGTTTATATTTTGCTTTGTACTCTCTTTATATTCAGTGTAATGTTGCCTGGCAAATTTACTCTGTTTTAAAATCAAGGTTTTTCCCAATGTCATTGCAGAGTTTTGGGGTGTTTGCCTTGCTGCATAGATATATCTGTCTAATTATTTTAAGGCTGTTTTATAATGATGTGCTGCATGTGCTTTAGAAACTGGCTGTCATCTAATTTGAGTTATAAATATTTCCTTATTATTTTAGAGTCCTGTCCACTTACTATAAGATTATAAAAGCCTGAAAAAGCAGTGGTCTGAGCTCTCTCTCCTTCAGAATAAATTGTATGAACTATACAGAAATTGCTCTAGATGTAGGTGCCTGTAAGAGGAGAAAAATCAGCCTTGTTAAGTTTACTAGTAAATTAAACTATGATAACTATAGCACTTCATACTTCTTTAGATCAAATAGAAGCAAAACCTACAATTTTTGCATAACTTAAAATCCCCATTAGACGAGTCTGTATCATTATTTTTTCTCAAAGTTACAAAAACATTTCATACATTCTCATTTAGCTGACTTTTCTGAATAAGCTTTATGTTCAAACACAAGTCTGAACTGAAATTAAATACTTACAGGTTTTGGTTGGTTGGTTGGTTTTCTGAACCAAGAGAAAACACAGTGGTATAAAGTCCTACTAACTAAATAAACCCCTACAGCCTCTGTTACTGCCCACTCACTAACTCTTCTGAGAATTTCTGTGAGGTCAACTTTTACAAATATTTTCAGAAATAAACAAAGACCCAAAATTGCTTCTGTCCTTGTAATTTTAGAAGACTTCAGTTGGTCATTTCCATGTTGCCCATCATATATTTATAATAATTGTTTACTTCTTTAAGAGCATGAAGAACAGAGCGGAAAAGAGACATTTAATTAGAATAGCAGTATATTCTATACACAGTGTCAGAAGCAACTGATTTCTGTATCTCAAAATCAGTTTCTCTGAAGGGCTAGCAGAGACATGCTTCATCTTACAACTCATCAAATCAGTTTTACATAAAAAATTAGAAATGAGATTTCAGTGCAAAGACTAATAGCATAGTACTGAAAGTGCAATGCTAGTTAACAGTAATTTGTAAGAATAAAGACTGATCTATCGACTGTAGAAACACACAAAAGGCAATATGTGGAGAAGGAATTTCTTAGTTAACAAAAGTGTTGTTGTGAAATATGTTTAATAAACAAACTTTGATTGCTTAGGAATGATTTTTACTACAGGGCATTTAATAAGAGTTACAAATACCTTTTCAAAAGAGCATCTGAGATTCCCATTGCCAGCACACAAAACGTGCAGCTTCTAATCGCATGGTGCAATTTCTTGTTAGGTCTGTGAGTATACCTTAAAGAGCTGTCATGGAAGGGGAAACGTTGTCTGTCTCGTCTTTATATATATATATATATATATATATATAAATAACTTTCACCTAATTGCTTTTGCAGTTCTCCTTTCTCTTTCACCACCGTTAGAAACAGGAACAACAGCTTCAATATGAAGCAGTGCAGACTCCAATTGTCCTTCAGTTAGAGGGACAATTTTTTCAGCTTCAGGGTGGGCCTGTTTCTTTTTAATTAAATTTTCATTTCAGTTAAAAGATCTTGATTTGGTTCTCTTTGTCTTCTCTCCTCCATCCCCAGTAAACCACCTATGCTTTCTGATTGCACATCTTGCTGCAGAAAGCTAGCACTGCTGTTGAGCACAGTCGTGCACTTGACCCTATGGAATCAAGGCAGGCAGAGAACCACAAGCAGCATGTGGAATTTGTTAGGGGCATGGAGAGTTTGTGCATTGACCTGCTGACACATCCCAGGGCTCCTCATGATGGGGAGGGAGAACATACAGACTCTTGCTACTGTTTCAGAAACATGCCATAGAGCTCGAACTGATATAAGCTGTACATTATGTGCTCTGTAGGATGGCACTTGGCTACATTTCCCAATTAGCTTCTTAAGCCCTGGGGCAATACCCAGCATCTGCGTGGCCAAAAAGTGTGGTGCGCCCTACCTCCATGGTGCAGGGGGCCTCTCTGCTGCTGCTGCTCTCCTCCCTCTCAACACACCTGCTGAGCACACAGTGGGTCTGGGCCCTGCTTAAATTTTTGCCTTCTCAGCTCTGCTACCAGCATCTCACCAACATTTATCAATTGGGTTATTTCTACTTTTTCTCCCATCTCATTTGTTCAGTTTTCCTCCAAGAGCATACACTTGAATCTTTATACACCCCTCACCAAATATTTTCTTATACAATATGAATGCATTAAGATTATTTGTTTACTTTCACCTCTTCCAATCATGGCAATATTTTTACACTGCATTTATTAACTGCTAGCTAAAGATATGAATGTCTTCAAGAAAATAATGTATCTATTCTGTATCTATGTATCTATTGTATCTAGTAGTAAACCAGTCTGGATAAACCATTTTTCAACCACCAGTATATATAAAAAGGATCTAAAAGCTTCTGTACATTTATATTATTTGTTGATTCAATAAAATGTCATATTATCTTTCCCACAGCATTAAAAAATAAAATTGCATGGACCTAGTTTTGAAAACAGATCCTCAATGCTAAAAAGAAGAAATATCCATGTTGCATGTGTACAATATTTTGTTTCTAAATTTTAATATACCAAAAAATTGCCGATGCACATTGTGCTTGCTAGAGCATTTACACGAGTCTTTTAAAAATGTCAGTGCACGATTGAGAAAAAAATATTCAATTAAATTTTAAGAGCATATGAGGAAAGAATTGTTAAATTTTCAAGATGAATTTTTATGTCTTTTTAGAAGCAAGCTCTTCAAGGCATTCCTTAGCCAACTTCATAGCATTTCCTGAAAAGACTGAGTTAGGGTAGGTACAGTTTTAGGCAACTTGCTGTCTGGTGACCTGGAGATGGTATAAAGGGTATGTCAGAAGCCTGAGGATATATTGTTGTGACCCCAACAGTTCCTAGTAATATATATAAAAGTGTGAGACTTTTTTCCTGGATCTACAAGAAAAATACTGAAACAGATAATCAACATTCAAATCAGTTCAGCTGCAGAGGCCCCCCTACTTGTGGCAGATAGGAACACAATATTACTTTCCTGCATCCCATGAAAGGATTCCTCTCTTTTAAAAGGATGCTAGGAAGCTTCGCTATCATTCTGATTTCCATCAGGCAGCTCTGCAGTCAAAGCAGGTATCTGAAGTACTTTCCTGTTTGGAGGAGTAGTACCAGCATTTAGAAACTGCACAGCAGCTGATCTACCAGCTACTGAAATGTGATGTTGATGCTCTCAGGCGGGGTGTAGGCTTGCATAACATAAAACAGGCAGCAGAGAGAGTATCACATACTGGCATCAGTGTGCAGGGGAGAATATAGGGGATTCTGCCTTGGTCAATGGGTTTGTTGAACAAAGAGCACTGGGGTGCAGGACCAAATAAAATGTGCTTGTGTCTTACAAGGGTCTGAGCAATAAGGCGATGGTTTCTTGGTGTGCTGACTTTTGCTTCCAGCATTTACAGTGAAAGCCACGTCTTGTCAAGGGAGGGGGTGAGAGAACACAGCACTGCTGAAGTCCATGTTTCACCCTCATTTGCCCCTCATGAGGTGAGGAAATACTAATGTTTTGCTGGTGTTATTTTCAAGGGGTGGCTCTGCGAGCTGTTACGTTGGAAAGAAGATCCCTCACCAGAGAACAGGACCCTCTGGGAGAATCTCTCCATGATCCGAAGGTTCCTCAGTCTTCCTCAGCCGGAACGCGATGCCATTTATGAACAAGAAAGCAATGCAGTTCATCACCATGGTGACAGGCCTTCCCACATTATCCATGTGCCAGCAGACCAGATTCAGGTTAGTTTACCTTGGCCAATCCAGCAGAGCACTAAGTAAATAAAGCTTTAAACATAGCAAAGGAAATTAGTGTTTCTTTCCTCCTCACCAGACTAACTACAGGTCTCCTGGCAAGAGATAACAACGCACTGCCCTCCGCCACCTGAACTAAAAGACGAGCAGATGACCCCCTGTGTTTTTATTCTGGTTTGGGTTTTTTCAAGCTTGTGTGGAGAGGGCGGCTCAGGCACATGTGCGTGGGGCAGTACAAGCCATCCACGTGAGCTGCCCTTAGCTAGACAGGCATCAGGACCAAAAGACAGATGTGTTGGGTGCTAGCTGTGCATTGCCATCAGAGTGGGAGGAGGTGATAACACACTGCTGTTGGAAAGCTAAGCTCAGCCCCTCAGCAGTGGTGGCTCACCCCAGGAAGGACTGAGGGAAGGGGACATGATTCCTCGTCCCATTTGAACCCCAGCCGAGACCGGGATGAGTCAATGTTTGTTTGTTTTTCCTTTAGAGCCCCTCTCCCACCACCCTTGGGAAAGGAGAGCATAGAGGCGCTTTCTTACCAGGCCTGCTGACCGCCGGACCTTGGCTGGGTGCTGCTCCGCAGGTGAGCTGGCACAAGGGCAAATGTGCCAGGGAGAGAACAGAGGGCTTGCAGGACCCATGCCACCTGGCTTGGAGGTGCTGGTCCCCTAGCTGTCCCAGGCATCACACACACGAGCCTGGTGGCCTCTCAGCCAGGGAACGCGGCTAGCCAGTTTGCTAAACATCATAGGCCAGATCTGCAGCTCTCTGAGCTGGAGACTCTTTAATCCCTTCTCACTGAAGACCTGAGGTCAGCCTCTAAGTGTTCCCTCTTACAGGGCAGATATTACCCCTGCTTTCCAGTTCCCAACCTCAGCTGAGACATGGTGCACGATTTGTATTACCTATATAGGAAAATATTTACAGAGCTAGGGAGGATAGAGTTATCTTGCAGCCAGAAACAACACAAGTGTATATTAAAGATAAAGTAAACTGAATAAGTCAATCCCATAGGATATCAACTGCTAAAATAATTGTGAAAGCCTGCAAAGTTGCTGTTTGATTTAGAAAAAAAAAAAAAAAAAGATCTATATTAAGTAATAAAACAACACTTGTTTGAAAACATACATTGTTTTTAATAAAATCACTTCTTAAGGGGATAAAAGGAAAAGCTTATGCATGGTATAAACATTTTGCCACTATGCCATTTACTTAGATTTTCTTGCCATGTTGATAAAAGTTCTGTCTTCGATCTCACAAATATTATTCACCTAAGCAGTTGCACTGTAACCTCTTAATATGACTTGTAAGAGTACGGACTGGGAGACGGCCTGAGTTTTGTCTGTGCCCTTCTACACTATAATTGTTGGAGATGCAAAATTGTGTAGTTAAGACACGAGTTTTCAAACTGTATATACAAAGCCTCCAGTCTTGTAAGATTTTAATGTGCTGGGAGAATCTCTGTGCGTTTGAAGCTATGAATGGGACCTCTCACAGACCGTAAAACATGAAAGGATGTGAATAGAGATGAGGCAAGAGCCCTAATTCCATGGGCATTTGCATCAGATTTTACAATAACAGGATCACTTCAAGCAGGGGTTGCTGAAATGGGTGTTGAGACCTACATGAAGTCTTCACAACCACAAGCGGCACTGCAAAATGGCCAGAAATTAAACTCACCCAATCCCTACAATATTTTGTGTTTCTTAGGGTCTGCAAGTAAACTGCAATCAAAAGCTTGGGAACCACTTCTGACACTCAAAAATTCTTGAGGGGAGACTCACAAAGGGAAATGAAATGTAGTGATAGCAGCTGCTTGTTTTGCTGCTGTTGTTTTTTAATAATAACTGGTGGTTTGTACTCTATGACAAGAAATTTGCTGATCCAAAATACCATACTAACCAGTGCTTCCTGTGCTGTGAAGCAAGAGAATTGTCAACAAAAACAGTAGCTGATAAGTTTACTTTTGATTTTAAACATGATCTTATAATGTACTGTACTCCAGCAGTGGAGGAGAAAAACATCTCTGTCCCTAGGGCTCAGTGCCTCACCTTTTAAGAATGTTTCTGAATCCATGCTTGCAAAACTTCATTTTAAGCTCTTGTTAATTATTTACATCATGATTTGCTTTATCTTATTCTTCTGATGTGCATACTGGCTCATTTTTATTGCTTGAGTTTTTGGAATGCAGCATGTTCCCTTCTAATAATAATAGTGCAACTTATTTAGAGCTTTGCATCTTAGTGCTTTATAAATATTAACTAAATAATCCCCAGCACAAACACTGCAGTAGGTAAATATGTTTGTTCCCCATTTATACACTGGGATCCTTGAACACAGGCAAGACAGACCCTCTCCATGGCCACAGGCAAGATGGGTCAGAGCCAGACTGGGAAACAAGGAGTTGCTACCTCCTGATCTCTTTGTCCTTGTGGAGGCAGGGTTTGGCAGCAAGATGTTAGACCCTTCCAGCTAACGCAGTCTGCAGTAACGTTTGCAAGTTTGGGGAGGCTTCAGTGGCTGCTCAGCACAGATCGGTAGTGGGATATTCCACACTTAGTTAAAATGCTTTCCCTCGCCCTGATCCCCCCGGTCCCTCTGTCTAGCCATTGCTAGAGATTTTCAACCCTCGCTTTTGGGCAGCAGCTGCTGCTGCTGGCAGAGCTCCTGTATGTTTGCTCTCATCTGGCGCTTTTCTCACTTTGCCCTTGCTACAGTTCTGGCTAAGCTGGTCAAGTTAATCCTACGCTATGTCACCTACTTAGCATTTTGTCTTGTCTGCACCTGACTCGTGGAGCATGTTCATTAAACTGTCGGCTGAACCGCACCGATGTCACGTCATCAGTGTGTCAGCCGGACCAACCCAGAGTGCTCTACCACTCTGCCCACATCTTGCCAGCCCGTTGTCCCCAGTCCCTGCTCACACATGTGCAGATGTGTGCAAGATATGCAGAGGCTTACTAATTATTTTAATTCAGGTTCACCTTACTACCATCAATAACAAGCCTTTTGTTTTGTTTCGCTTAAAGTTACTGAGCAATTGCTTATAGCGCTGCAATTTTTTCCCCTGGATTTTCTTGCTAACACCAAATACAGGCAGGAATACATGTACAAAAAATGCTGTGCTTTGTCTTGCAGCAGCAGCAACAGCAACAGCAACAACAGCAGCAGCAGCAGCAACAGCAACCAGGTCCCAGACTACCCCCAAGGCAACCGACAGTAGCATCACCAGCTGAATCTGAGGATGAAAATCGTCAGAAACCCCGGCCAAGAACAAAGATTTCTGTTGAAGCCCTAGGGATCCTACAGAGTTTCATTCAAGATGTGGGCCTGTATCCAGATGAAGAAGCAATCCAGACTCTCTCCGCTCAGCTTGACCTGCCCAAGTACACCATCATCAAGTTCTTTCAGAACCAGCGATATTATCTCAAGCACCACGGGAAGCTGAAGGACAATTCTGGGTTGGAAGTGGATGTTGCAGAATACAAGGAGGAAGAGTTGCTCAAGGATTTAGAAGACAGCATCCAAGACAAAAACGCAAACACGCTTTTTCCGGTTAAACTAGAAGAAGAGTTATCGGTAGAAAGGAACACAGAGATTAATGCTGAATTGAAAGACTGATCTAAAAGTATTATTTTCTTTCAACAGTACCACTGGTATTTACTAATGAAATGAAAGTTCCATCTTGCGTTCTGTCAAAAACCTTTATTATTCATTGTTTGGCCAATGAATCTTCCAAAACTTGCACAAAAGTTGAAAAAAGGATAATGCAGACTGCACTAGATGTTTTACTCTGTTTTACAAACTGCTTCGCAGCAACAGATGAAGCGTTGAGGATTGTTTGATATTAATTTGTGTTCACTGGATACACTGTGAGTGTACCCAATAAGCATGATACCAGTGATTTTGATTCTGGAGCCTTCAGACAAGCATTACAACTTTTGTGATTACTGTTTTTTGTTTTTGTTTTGTTATTTTTTTTTTTTAATTATTACTGTAGCACTCCACACTTGATCTTTGGAAACTCACATTTATTTAAAAAAATAAAATAAAATAAAAAGAGTTTGTTACTCTTGTTCTATTGTATGTTACAAAAGAACTATAGACTGTGGAATGCAGTTTAAAGATAACATATGCCAACAAATGCCTTGTATTATATGGCACTGCCGTAATTCAGATTTGTTTTCTTTTGGAAATAAAGGTCACTGTTGTGTTTTTTTTCCATTCTCATTGTTACATGGTTTTAAAGAAAATGAAAAAGAAAATGTGAAACACAATTTAGTCCTCATTATTTATTTGTAGATCCTGCAGCATCATGTTGTAATTAATTTTTTTGGAAGTTTCCGTTAAATGTAATATTGCTTCTCTTGTTATCATACTGATTTTTTTTTTCTATTTATAAATGTATTTTGATGGGCAGTAAAACAAAGTGTCTTAAAAGTTTTAAATAGAGAAAATGTGCTTTACACAGTTGCCTATAAAAAGTGCTCTATGTTATCCAAGCAATTCATACTATAAGCTTCACTCTTATTGTTGTATGCAATTTTTACTATCATGCAAATAAGCTTAGGTAAATAAAACTAATAGATCACCTTAGAAACTTATGCAATTAATGTGAAAATAATTGATGTTTGCAATGTGTCTTCCTTTGGTTTACAATCAATTTTAAAGCTACAGCTGTATAAATTTTCTGTATAAAGGTGTATTTCTTTTTTATGAGTTTATTGCTATGAAAACACCAGTTATTTTGTTACAGCTGGCTGTTTTTATAAGTGTATCACAATTTTCTTTATGCAGAAATGTTCTGACTAGGAGTGGTTATTGACTGTAACTACACAATTAAAATTGTTTGTATGGTATGATATGGCAGGGTTTGTCTGTGTATGTGTATATCTGGGAAGAATAACTTGTTCTTAGTGCACATCGTACCTTCTTGCTGCCACTTTGAATATGACATTTCAATTGTTCTCCTTTAAAATCACAAGCAGATATTTTTTTAATGACCTCCTTAATATTTGAATATAGATAACATACTTCAAAAAGAAACACAGTTTGGTTATGAAAATCATAACCTGTCTTTTCTTGGTTTAAAAACTTGCCTGCCCAACAGAGATAGCAGGATATTATTGAGTCAAAAGGCTATCAGGCATAAACATATTTACAGTTCCTGGCAGTAATGCACTTATAATGGATACAGCTGGTTTTCTTTTACACTAGAATTATGCTAACACTATTCCTTGCACTAATATAGAAACATTAAAAAAACATATTAGTCACATACTACATAGGAAAGGTAGGTTTGCACATAGCAGTCCCCTTCTAAGCAAGATAATTCATCACAAATAAGTCTCTTGATAAAGCCGTCATAACTGGGAGCTCTGCATTTATGCAAAGCTCTTGTCTAGGTTACAGAGGAGTCTACAGCTGAAACTTGTACATGACACCTATGCAGTTGTTCTCCATTCCTAGAGGAGGGACAACTTCCACCTGGTGTAATTTAGCTTTTAATATGAGATTCAATTTCAGCACAGTGATTCTAAAATGACTAAAAGTTTGCAAACCTCAGTTTTGTTTCAAAAGCACAAAAGAGCTTTAAAAGCACAAGTGGCTCTTAGGTGGCTGATAATTTATCCTTTTAGCCCCATTCAGTTCTTTAAGAAGATAATCATTAGGTAGCAAGGCAGGCTTTCATACCACATTTAAAATCACCGTTGTCTATGGCCTTTGTGTCAGCACCCATGGGTTTATTGAGCAGGTCCCAGCCATGGCACCTCTGGGCTGTTCCCAGGGCTGCACCGGGCTGCACCCGGCTTTGGGCTTGGTTTAAAAGAATGGAGCCTTCGTGCGAGGCTGGGAGGGCAACCGGCCTTAGGAGGGACACAGATGTGTAATTTGACATCACAATTGAAGAAAAAGACTGTGAGACTATGACATCACTTAAAGGACTGTATTAGGTATAAAGCTATTGCTAGCCAACAGCTGTGCTGATTGTAGAAGGGCATAACCTAAGCTCAGTCCAGGGAAGCCTCTGTGGTCACCACTTCTCATACTGCAAATGGGATCATTTGTTTTGATCATTGGTTCTGGGATCCAGACTTGCTGTAGCCTGAGCAGTCCAAGCTGAGCTGATGCGCAGGACAGTGCCACTGGCAACCTGGGGACAGTTGAAGAGCCAAGAGCCCATTGCAGTAGAGCAGCTTAAGATTAAAAATAAAAATCACTTTTAAACTAATGTGTGCATATGCAGGACAGAAGGAAGAAGAACCACTTTCCTGGAATATACTCCCCTTCATGCTAAAAGCTAATATGTGCAGCACTGCTAATAGCAGAAATAGGGCAACAAGTCTAACACCCTATAAAAGCATAAGAAGAAATATTTATAAAATTGTCTTTTCAATTTTGAAAGCAATTTCCTTTTCTTTTATCCTTTTAAATCTTATGGGTGCTGAAGTGGAGGCCATGTGGGCTTGCAGATGGTTATTATAGCTGTTTCTTTTCCATTATCTTTGTTTTTCCTTCCCCTAGTCTAGCTGAGGTTATCTTCCAAGTGGTCCAGCCTGGGCAGTCACACATTACCTGCACAGAGGTTTGAGTCAGTGCATTTTGTGTCCCCATGGGTGGGCTGAAAGCAGCATTTTACTGTGGCCTGAATGACCAAAGTATTTCTGTTGAATGCTTATCAGCATCCTCAAAGATGATACAGGTATTAAGGATCTCAGTGTTATGTGGGTTCAAGAGGTTTATACTGTTAGAAATTAAGCTATTACCAGTATATGTCACCTTGACTTTAGGACTGGTTAGACTACCTAGGAAATACCTTATGCTCTTTTCTGTTCCTTTTTCTCATCATCTGGCATAATCCTATCAACAAATTTTCCATTTCTTCAGAGATCAAGAAATTGGGCTTGATTTCTGTAGTGAAGAAGTCTCTTTCTAAATGCAGCCCAGACAAAAAGATGATTAGTTGGGAAGTTGTCAGTAAAACTCACTGCTGAGTAGGACTTCGCTGTCAGTGTATGAAAATAGAGTATTTTGTATGTGCTTAGGGAAGTATGGGGAAATAATAGTGCTTACTAGGAATAAAATTTAAACTGTGAATAAAGCCAAACGCCTAAAAAAAGAGAGAACTGAGTGTTGGGTGGGGATGACAGGACAGCTTTTGCTATAAAACTGAAGTTAAGCATTTACCATGTTTTATGGTTTTTACCATAAAAAGTAGAGTATTTTTACTCCCTGCTGGTTCCCATTAATCTATATTTAAGTGACAAGATTTATGCAGATATACTGGAGTCTCCAGTGAGCATTTTTCAAGCCTGAAATGAAACCAAAGAGGCCCCGGATTCCAGGAAGGCCATGACTTTGGGGCAGTCAGATGCCCCAGCCACACATACAAAGGTTGAGTGCCATTGTAAAGTTTCCCTGCCCTACAATACAGGATTCCTAGAGCTGTGCTTTGTATTGCTCCTTTAAACTGGGCAGATGATGCAGAAAGAAATGTCTAGGTTTGAAAGTAAATTATTGTGCTTATTTATTTATTTATTTAAGATAAAATGGTGAGGCAAATGGAGGAGGAAGAGAAGGTTTCCCTGAACCAGTGATATGGTTTCAGTGGTTTTCTGACTCAGTACTTCAGTTGTGTGCTGGGAAAACACTAAACATTGCTGCTTAGTCCAGTTACCAAAGCAAATGCCCCATACATTAACAGCAGTGTAAATTACATACTGCTGAAGCATCTGCTGAAGCATACTTTGAGCATCAAGCATTAGCAATTCTGCTTAACATTGACTGTGTGTTTTTATGTCAGGTACATTGCAGAGACCAAAGGTTTTTTTGATTTTTACATAATGATTTATATTGTGCTTTGAATAACAGTCCCATGGCAAAGCAGGGATATAAATACACTCCCAGGCCTTTTTTGCACACAGATGTAATTTTAGTTTGGTCTCCTCACAGTGCCTTGCGTCCACACAGTCTTTTACTACAACAAATGAGCTAATAATTCAAACTGCAATAAGTGATCCTCCTTGGAGCAGGAGCAGCACTACTTGGCAGTGAGTTTGTTTGCTTTCAGGTTCATACAAGAGCCTTCCCGACCGCTCGGCTACTGGCAGCCCTCCCGCTACTCCACGCCGCATTGTTTTGCACCGGCCTGGCCCAGGTGCCCTTCCTGCTCTGGGTCAGCCTGCCCAAATGTCATCTCTCCTCTTTACATGCAAGCACAATGCACCACAGTTTGCTATTAGGCAGTAAATACGGTGTGTATCTATCATCACCTACCTCTTATCATCACTGTTTGTGCTGTGAGCCCTATAGGTTTTCTAGAACAGCTCATTTTCATCAGAAAGATTGTGTTGTCTGGAGCAAAGCCACCAGGAGGCAAGTAGTCCCTGGGGTGCTGGGGTAGAGGAGGCAGAGAGGATATGTGTCCCAGAGAGAAGCAGGAAAAGAAAAAGTGGATGACAACAGAGAAGGATGGGAGCATCAGGAAAGTCACAATAGGTATCATAGAGGAGTGGGCTCTGTTACAAGCTGTGCTAGAGGGACACCCCAGAAGGCTACATTGTACCACCAGGATGATGTAGAAGATGTTCTTGACCAGAAATGTACCATGGTCTCCACCAGAGATACAGCATAACACAAAAGCCTCCTCACCTGTCCACAGCAAAAGAGGTCCCCTAGCAGTGTGTGTTCTAGTGCCACCTCACCATGTAGTGCAAGCAGTTTTTTTCCTTAGCTGCAGACTGGCAGCTGCCATGGCAGATGAAGGTAGGGCTCTCTTTCCACGTCACTTGCTTACCTACACAATATGCTAAAGCAACATCCAGTCTGTGAAAAAGGAAAGGATGGAAAGGAAAGGAAAGGAAAGGAAAGGAAAGGAAAGGAAAGGAAAGGAAAGGAAAGGAAAGGAAAGGAAAGGAAAGGAAAGGAAAGGAAAGGAAAGGAAAGGAAAGGAAAGGAAAGGAAAGGAAAGGAAAGGAAAGGAAAGGAAA
>CM021732.1:38264852-38314335 GCA_011075105.1 Heteronetta atricapilla | reverse complement strand
GAAAAGAAAAGAAAAGAAAAGAAAAGAAAAGAAAAGAAAAGAAAAGAAAAGAAAAGAAAAGAAAAGGAGAAAAAAAATCATTTTCCTACAGAATTCCAGGCAACCACAAACAGCATGTTTACAGCCTCAACTCCTCCTTGAACCAGATGTGCCATAAGAGCTGAAACAAATCAGATGTGTTGTATGGCCTGCATATTTATCACAGGGCGAGAGAATAGAGGAAAAAAAACCAAACAAACAAACAAAAAACCCCTTTGCTTCTGTTGGTATGCAGAGTTATATAAGCATGCACAGTTCTGGGGTAAAAATTTGGGGCAAATAGGTTGCCCCAAGATGCTTCAGACTGCTACTGACATTTAAAACCAGTTGCAATGATTTGTAATTATTGGGACCAGAAAGATTTGGGCAGAATGCTGCTGACTTTGACAGAGATTTTCTCCCAGAACAGAATTCAAGGCAAAGAGCACTCTTGTGTTACTTGCATTACAAAATAAACAGCCTTGCAAGACCAGCCTCGTGGATGTTGCTGCCATTCTACATCTGCATTAAAGAAGGACACCATCCTGTAACTGGCAACACTGCCCACAGCTGTGCATCCCTTTTTACCCCATCTCAAGGGAGCTTCCCTGCTCATAGCATGCCCCCAGATTCCTTCTTTCTCTTTACTCTCTTATCATCAACTTAAAAATGGCCCCTCTTCCTCAGGCAACATTTTTACATGGGAAGAGCAGAAGGTGTTTGTTTTAGAGAACATCTTACCTTAGAGCAAACAATGGCAGGGAAAGCTAGGCGAGGATGTCCTTTCAAAAGTGTAGGGAAAGTGATTCTTTATCATTATCAGCATGACAGCTTGGATTGGGAAATAAGTACAGGTGTTGTTGTTGGCTTGCGTAAGTGGGAAAAATGCTATATCCCCAGCCTAATAGGAATTTAATAACAGCTGAGAGACCAAAGGAGACAGAAAAGGAAGACAGAGGAGAAGTATCTGGATACAAACATCTTAGGGCCAGTCATGCCTCACAATGAGTTCAGAATTGTAAGACTAGTTTAAACCGAAGGAGATCTGAGTTAGACACCAGGAAAAACTAAGTGAGAAGCACTCATAGTTCACAAACTGTATGTAGGTATAGGAACAGCCAGCAAAAACACAGAAAGAAGGATAAGAGTTATGGACTTTCAGAGGAAAGGTTAAATAGAGAAGGCTTGCAAAAAGGTAGCGGCAGATTCCTTTGTTAAGAAACATCTGCAAAATTTTGAGTGGCGAATACAGAAAGAAAACACAAATTTTCTTATAACACATATAAAATCCATGTTTGTGATTACCAGGCAGCAGGTTTAAGCAACCTCAAAAGGGAGCATTTGAACTACAGACCTCCTTGTCGCACACCCCGTTTCATAGCAGGGGCATGGCTGCTTTGAGTGCTCTGTAGTCATGAGTGAGATGAATGCAAGAGCTCTGAAACTGGCAGTGTTCTTGCTCAGGTATGCTGAGTGCAGTTTGCACTCTCTATTCCCTGTCTTGTTCATAACCAGATTTTAAAACAACTGACCTGAATAATTTCATTGAGGAGTGGGTCACCTGATTATTTACAAAACATTCCCTCCCACACAGGCCAGTATAAAAAATTATATCCAAAGCTCTTTGGTCATTGCCATGGTACCAGTGCAGTCACTATCCACAACTGTGCTCCAACTGCAGCAAAAGTGAACTGAGGCTCCTTTGACCCACTTACCTATGAAACCAGGCCACTTTTATGTGGTACCACCTTTCTTTCAGTCTCCCCTGTGCCCATCCCACTTTCATTCACATTTAGCTGCCCTGTTCCATTCTCTTCTTGAAAAGCACCACTAGAAAGGTTCATGTGGCAAAAAGGTAAATGAGTGCTCCTGGGACAACTAGAAAAAATATGTGTATATATTTGCATCATTCCCTCATGTGACATCAGCCCAAAGATATTTAGGGTGCACTACGGGACGGCTGGGAGAATAATCACAGGAATGTACTGATTTGATCCCAGGTCTCCTCCAGCTGTCACCAGGCTTTCTGCAATGCATTCCAGGGTGCAGTGAGTGGATGGATGGAGAGACACTGCATCCCTGGGTACCTCCCCTGGGCATCGCGGGGCGAACAAGCACACCACTGCTTGCAAGCACACTGCTGGACAAAAAAGCACACTGTGGGAAAGCAGATCAAAGCAATGTGATTGCATTTCACGTCTGATACAGCTCATTCCTGAAGCCAGGGTGAATAGCCTAATCCAATGTATCATTCCTGTGCAGGCAGAGCCTCAGGCTGGCATCGTGTCCCGTGGAGCACTGCTCCAGCGTGCAGCATCTGCCACCGCCTGCCCTAGGGCTTGGCGTAAGACTGCCCTGCTCCTCTCCACCTCCTTCTGGGAGATGCTTTGCACAAGCCCTGACAGCCAAAACTCAAGCTGTTTCAGGCCCTTGAGCGCACTGACTCTCCCGCCATGGCCTGCACAGCTCGATCTCTGATCCACACTCTTGACCTTTAAGGATTCACAGGGGTGAATTTCCAGTGATTTAGCTTCAATTTCACGTGTTCTTGCTTTTGCAGATATTTTACCCACTTACCCACTCTCTCCCCTGGTTAATCATATCAGCTGTTGATGGCAACCCCTGCCAGACAGCTAGTAGATGGAACAATTATTCTCACAAGGACTTTGAAGTCCAGACTTTTAACCCACCAGCTCCAGTACGGAGCAGCTGCAAGAGTTCTGAGTAGCAGCTGCCCCTTTTCTACTGCAACCACTGAGCTGCTCTACTTCTGGTCTCTGGCTACTTGCTATGGCAAGGGGAAAAAAGAGTGTATTTTCAAGACATCTGGCTACTTGCTATGGCAAGGGGAAAAAAGAGTGTATTTTCAAGACATCATAGTATGAAATCTTAAGTGACTTCTGCCTTAAAAAAGGAGGTGAAGCCCTACCGCCAGCTCCCATGTCATAAACAGTAAGATATTCTACTGCAGAGGATCAAGTGATTTGATAGCATCCCTCACCCTTTCCAAAGCATACTCATGGCCACAGGACTTCACCTCTTCAACACACCTCCTAAGAGTAAGATTGTGTTAGGGAAAAAAAAAGTGAGCAGCCAACACATTAGCTCAGCCACCTGAACCCTCAGGTCTGCTCTGGCCCCACAGATGTCATGGACCAGCAAGTGTAACTTCAAGCAGTCTCTGTGTTGCTCTGGCTTCTGGTAGGAACTGGCCTTATTGTCACCTGGCACTGAGACTGAGGCTAAACAAATTTGATTCAAGGCCATGCTCTCCAGTTTTACTGCAAGAAATGCTCATCAGTATCAAACCATTTGTACTGCCACAGTTTAGGGCTATAAAGTTAGAGCTGTGAAGTGTTACTGCCACTAGTCAGAAGTTGTAGAACACATGGTCCTTTACCCAAGTCTTCAGCATAAGGGGTCCAGCAGGTAGGCATCAGGGCATTCCCAACACAGGGGAAATTCGCTCCTTCCGCTGATTTCTCCCTCCTGGCCTCATTCTGAGCCCCACTTCTGTGATTTCTTCATGCAAAGCAAGAAACAAAGTGAATTTATATACATGCCTCCAGCCTTCACAATGTGAGCAACCACTAGCTATAGGAGCAGGAAATGCTTTCAGGGGATTTGTCCTGACTTCTCTGAGAAGCTCATGTCCAGCTCTGTAACCTGCAGTTATATCAAGGCTGCCCCGTGGAGGGATCCCTTCCAGCAGTAGCTGAGAGTGTCTTTCAACACAGCAGAAGGATCTGATGCCTTTGGGTCTGTGTAGCAGCACCAGTGCTAATGGGCATAACACTGAAATAGCATGAGGAGAACAGATCTCAGGCAGAGCCATGTGAGAAACAGCACAGGGGAGGAAACACAGGAATTGACACTGAGAAAATGGACAAAATAATAAAGTGGGAATGGCAAAAAGGAAGAAAAAGACAAATAGGTGACTGAAATATACACTAACGTTGGTAAAATGCCCCTGCCCTCATTCACATTTTATATATATATTACTCCAGTATTTCCTTCCATGTCTCACACAGATTTGCCAGTGTTTCACTCAGCTGGTAGAAATCAAATAGAAAGTATTTCCTACCCAGTGAAGGAAGTGTTTTAAACTTTGAAGTACTTGGATTCTTCTAAATTATTTTTTATTCTTATTCTTTTTGGGGGGCTCATAGGCACAATGTTTATCTCATCTACGCATGGGAAGAGGGGGAGGAATGGGTAGGCTAGACTCATGCTAACTGTTGGCAACAGTTGTTTAATTTTTTGCAACATGCACCGAAGTATCAAGAGACTGAGTAAAATATAAATAAATATGCTCTTTGGAAACCCCATACATCTTTATGGCCTACGATACCTTCAAATCATGGAAAAACACATGTTTGTTTGTTTGTCTTAAAAAAAAAAAAAAAAAAAAAAAAAAAAGATTTTGGTGGCAAAGCTACCTCCCATTGCTGTAAACAAGGTCAGGAGGCCAAAATTAGTCTGTCCCATTTTGCACAAAACAGTCAACAACTTAAGATGTTTTTGCAATAATCAGAAAATTATTGACCGGTGTCAACACCCCCTTTCTGATAAACTGTTGAAATGTTAATATTCTTGGCAAAATTGTTTTTGCTCTAATTACTGTATCCATCTGCTCTATAAGATTGATTATACTGTGAGAGTGTTTGTTCTCTTGTCTCCTGCAATGATGGGCCTCTCCTTGGCTCAGAAACAGTCCTGCCTCATCTTTACACAGAGACGAAATGTGCAACAGAAATCAAACCACCATTCAGCCCCAATAAAGCCGAATAAAAATTCCTTGAAGGAGTTAATACAACAGCCATTAACTGGCTCTTGGATGGGCCATCCCTTCGAAAGCTATTGCCCTGTCCTGGACAAAAACAGCTGGTCTCCATCCAGCACAGGAGATCAGTGACCAAGAAGGCCACCAAAGCCCTGGAAGCCCACAAACACTGGCACATCAGCGGTGTAACTGATTCAGCTGAGTAGAAGTTTGGCTAGTTGGAGACACCAGGCCTCCTCTGCACCAGCTCCTTGGCAAGGAGCTGCCGAGTAGTCGGAGGAGGAGAGCGCTTCCCGTCCTACCCTCCACGAGCACCTGCAGAGGCTAATGTTACCTGGACTGGAATGGTTATTTTAGGAGCCAACATGTAATGTACATGCTATCTGTGGCATATGCCAAAAAAGACTTGCTATAAAGTTATGTGTGGTATTAATCATTATTAAAGTGGATCAAAAGGAGAAAAAATCAGCAGAAAAATAATTGTTTTATTAGAAAAATGCTGTTTTCACATGGCAAGCCTGGAAGAGATTCAAACTTGCATTTTGTTTTTGAACTGGCATTTCAAAATAGATGCACCAAAAAAATCACTCAAACTCAAAAAAATGTCTTTTTCTTTGAGCCTTCTTACACAGCAGCTGAACTTTTTCTTTGGAAAATGATGCTTTTTCACACAAACAAAATGAAATTCAGCAAAAACATCTATTTCAGAAATATGATTTTTCATACATACAAAAAAAAAAAAAAAAAAAAAAAAAGCTATTCTTTTCCACATTCTGAACTGCGTAATCATGTCTAAAGCATTCAAAGCCATCAAGCTATAAGGCTGAGATTGCTTTCAGGTTTTTATTTTTAAAAAGATTTGTGATCTTTCTAAAAATTTTCCAAGTTCTTGACTCCATAGGGTGCACTCAGTGCATATGCTCATTCTTGGAGAATGAAGCCCAAAGGTTAGAAAGTTCAAAAAAGGAAGATGGTCTTTGAAGGGATGGCTTTTTCATATTTTTTAAATCCTCAACATATGAGTACCTACAACTTTTCCTGAACTGTAATGCAACCTAAAGAGCCTCTGCTGGGTACTCATTCCCACCATTGTGTCATCCCTTTATTTGTGGCAGCAGGAGGGATTAAGCTGTACTTAGGTAATACAGGCTGTTTCCAGTGCCTCAGCTATTGTACCATAGAGAAGAATTTAGGGAAGGAAAGGAGAGAAGGCTAATGACAATATTGTTACCAGATTTATTAGAGAGAGTGTGGGAGAATGAAATTTTTAGGAGAAATTGCTCCTCAGGAAAAAAGAAAAAAAAAAAAAAATCTATGCCCACTTGCTTAGTGTGCTGTTACACTGCCTACTGTTTTTTGTACACCTGAGAGAAATTTCAATGGTGAGAGGGTGACTGCAGTCCAGCCTCAATGGAACACCCCTCTCTTGTCTTCTTCTGAGCCTACCTTCTCCTCCAGCTTCTTGCAGCTGTTCCCAACTCCAAGAAGAGCCAGTACAATGGTACATTGCTGCTGCCATTGCCCTGAGCATGCTAGAGCAGGAGAAGCACAAGAGGACTTTCTACAGGAGAAATGTAGGAGTTTTCCCATGCACCCAAAGCACCCAAAAAGTCCATTCTGCCACCACTCACACAAAGCCCTTGTGTCCTTGTGTCTGATGACCACCATTCAAAGGACTTTCCACTTGGGAAAGAAACATTTGGGCTGTTGCCAAAGCCAGGGAGTGACGGACAAGATCCCTTTCAAAATGGAACCTGCAAGACAAACTCTGGATAGCCTATGCTGAAATCAGTAAGGATTTTCAATCAGATATGTAGTTGACAACCACTTTTAAAGTTGTTTTTTTTTTTTTTTAACTTTTCCAAGCTTTTTTAAAAATTTTTATTTATTTATTTATTTATTTTGTCATACATTTATCTCTGTACCTTTAGTTACGCTGGCCCTAAAATGCCAGGTAGAACTTCAGTAAATACCATTGGAAACCATAATGGAAAGAACATTTCAGCACAAAGAGCTCTAAATCTCAGGAAGAAGGATTAAAAGTTATAATCTCTGCCTTGGACAAATATAAATACCTAAGAAAAGAATGCTGACAACAGTGAGGACACTGCACTCAACAAAAAGCCATTGGGAAGTTCAGAAATCCCAAGAGAAGGTAAGGTTTCCCTAAGCTTTCAACTGCCACAGTTATTCTTTGTGCAGGGACCTGAATATTTTCTCATTGTCCCCTGCACAAAACACAGGGAGGAATGCAGCGACTGAATTAGGCTTGATAATTTCCTGTCTGCCTGCAGTCTCGGACTGACATCCTGACTCTGTCCTACACTGGAGGACCATTTTAAAAGCTGCCTTTACAGGCATGCTGGATGTAATGCAGTTTTATTTTTAAATGAAATCTTTGATTATGGAGAACAATCCCATGGCTGGGGATGCATGTTACAGAACCACAGAGTCTGTGGGGGACCATGCTTATCACAGCAAAATCGCCTTCTCAACTGTTCAGCATTGCTGCCGTGTCATGTTACAGTAATAACTGCAGATGAAGAGCTTTTAATTCATTGATAAAAGCAGAAGGCTGGAGTAGCTGGCTAGCTGTAATGAAGCTTATTATTCTGCAGCTAATTTGCCGATTATATTAGAGTTTTATTTCTGAGCACTTGTACCAGAAGACAGTATTATCAACACAACATCTAAACATAGAAGGTCCTGGGAAGAATGTTAATGAGCTATCACCTACCTCTGCAAAGGTCCCTGTTATTAATAGTGAGTAGCCTAAGTATAGATCAAAAACTCTCCCTGAAGAGTGTGCAACCTGTGTAAAATATGATTACTCATTTGGAACATAACCAGAAAGTAATGGCTAAGTCATGTCTCATTTAAAAGATTGTGGTTCCTTTAATGACTGTAAGTGGACAAGGGCTCAGCTGAAGCACCCTGGTCCAGCAGTGGGATTCCTGCATTCCCTCAGCAGTCCCAGCCATGGGCTAGAGCCTGATACAGGGAGAAAAGCTGTGCATTAAGGAGCTCTGCTGCTCCCTCTCCGCTGCCTTTCTCTTTCCTGCCTCTTTATCTCACAGTCTGGAGGCAGGAGTTTCTGAAGACTACAGGAAATCTGTTCCTTCCTCCTGCCCCTAGAGCTTTGATCCCCCAAAGGAGTTAAAAATGATACTGGCACATCTCTTCTATGTCAGGGAGTGAGAGGGGTGTCATGATACACAGACAGGTAAAGAGGAATGAAACATCTAGGTACCCAACCATCACTGAGATTCAAGTGGACCTTCAGTCAGTCAAGTACCCTGGCATCTTCCTAGAAATATTGAAACTGTTCTTCTGTTTTCTGAAAATTGCTTCAAAATTTCAGTGGGAGAAGGAATTCCTCACATCCTGATGTTTGCTCTCACCAGTCTCCTGCCATGCCCCGATTCCTTCTGAGAACATAACGTCACACTGAAAACACCATGTCTTTTCAGACCTCCTTGCAGGAAAAAACAGAGTGCCACTGAGGTTCATTGTGTCTTAGGAGTGAGGAAGAGCAAGCATTGCTTTAGTTGTCTGGTGATTTCATAAATAATTCTACTTATTGCTAGGCTTCTGAGAAAGTCATATATCATGTTAGTCATTGGCAGGTTCAAGCTAGACCAAAGCACAGCAGAGATTGCTGTAGGACATACTTTGGTTTTGTATGTAGCTACACCGTAGTTCAGAAGGGCTATTTATCCTAATCCACAGAAGCCCATAATTGCTTTGCAAGCTCCCTGACTGTTCAAGGGAATTACAGGCCTGAGAGTTTCTCTCCTATGTTGTGTCCAGCCAGAAAAATCGTTCTTCTACTACTAAGGAAGAAAAAAAGGAAAAATGCTGCAGAACTCTTGTTTTCTTTAAAACACAACACAAAGTATTCAGCAGCAGGTACAGCCTCTTCCCTATTCGTTAAAATATTGATACCAAAAAATTTATTTCCCAGCAGCAGTGTGCTCTGGTTGCTAAAATCACTTTGAAGCTGCAGTTCATGACTGATTTGTTAAGGCGCTAATCGCAGGAGGTATTAATGTCAAACTGACAGTAGCTGACATCAGCTACCTGGCATCTCCTATCCCCAGAGTCAGAGCTGTGGCTGGGAGGAGGGCTGACCATGGGCGTCCCACTGAGCAGCCACAGGGGTCAGAGGCTTTGAACGGGTCCAAAGCCAACCTTGCCCATCTCTTTGGGCAGCTTCCCAGATGATCCTTGCCAAGACAGGAGCCACCTGAAGCCACGAGTAAGACCAAGGAAACCTTCCAGCCTAGTCACCTCAGCCATGAAACTTGCTTAATCTGACCCTTGCTGTTTCTCCTGAAAAGGGACGTTTGGGGGTCAGTTCCACTCTAAACTGTGCTGTCTGTGCTCCAGCACATGCTGATCAGCCTTGAAACACCAGGCTGCCAAACACAGCAGACATGCTGCATGCCAAGCAGCTTTCCAGGGTGATGCCTGAGCTGCTTCAGTCCTGATCCCACATTAGGGTGTGGAGCCCCTGCACCCCATGGAGGTGAGAGGGTTATCCCTGTGGGAGGTGGGGGACCAAAGTGCAGGATCTGCAGCCTCTGCAGAAACTGCCTGCAAAACAGTTGAGGAGATGGACAGTGAAGGCAAACTCCCCTCCATGAGCAAATGTCAATGTACCAGCACGACATCCTCTGCATATAGGATACTTTGCCTATTAGAGACCAGCCCACGTAGCCACAGGCAATCTAGACTCCTTAGGGAAACAGAAGGTTGCCTACTTAGACTTATTAGGATGGTAAATGGCTGAGCAGCTGGATGAACAGGCAAAAATAAACTACCTGATATTCTTCCAAGTGCTATACAGAAACAATCTTTATTTCTCTTCAGTCCTCTTAGCTTTGCAAAGCCAAAGGGATTTAGATGTTTAACATTCAGGACATAAGGCCAAATCATCAAAATGTAAACAGGCAGCTTTAAAAATCTGTGTCTTAGGAGTCACAGTCCCGCTGACTTTCCAACAGACTTTTGAAAACAGGGGTGCAAGGATGTGACAAGGTAAAGTAGCATTGCCAGGATGTTTTGAAGAAGGTCACATTCACAATGACCTTGGACATAAACAGCAATGGGGCATATAGGACACGTTCCCCAAACCTGGTAAGATTCAGGCAGAATATCACAAAATGCTTCCTAACATTCCTTCAGTAAGAAAAAACCTCCACTGCTCCAACCACAGAAATCTGGACAGAACAAGGCAGTAGGTACCAAAACACAACTAACAAAAGAACCAACACTGTCATGTCACAATCACCCAACTGTGACAAAAGTTTATGAAGGACTTATCCATATACAATAGGACAAAATCACATTATGGTGTAGTTAATTTTTCTGTGCTTTTTTCCATTAAAATAATGTTTCAACAAACCGCGTTTTTTGGTATTGATGGCTTTATGTAGAGATTTTCTATATTTTGGAACAGAGCATTAGGTACGAATAGTTGAAATAGTTTCTTCTTGTAATTGTACATTACCTTGTACTCATGTCCCATAAATTTCTTATATATTGTGGAGTAAGTCACTATTGATTTCCTTTTCTATCATTTCAATGCTTGCTTTTTTTCTTTTTTTTCTTTTTTTTCCCCTTGAAGGAAAGAAATTCTACCCAGCTATATACACTATAGATTTCTTTGCATCTTTATATTGGTACAAGGCTGAGAGAGCTTCGTTTGATTACCAGCCCACCTCAGAAATCTCCTGCTCTGTGGTCCTTGAGCATGGAGGCCAACATTTTCCAACACATTGTATAATGTTAGGCATCTAATTCCATATCTGTACACGTAAATAAAGTTAGCCCTGCTTTTCAGAGGACTCTCAGATCCCATCAGGGGGAGTTTTTATGGACAGAAGACTGAATAAGCATTGCAGGATTTAATTAGTACTATTACCCAAAGGAGTGCTTTAAAGATGGCTATATCAGAGGACGCTGATACAGTTCAGGAGATAACTGTTCTTTTTTTTTTTTTTTTTTTCCCTGTATATAAGCTTTCAGTGATGCTTAAGAGAGGAGAATATTCTTCCTTAAAAATTTAAAAATTAAGTTCATCTATGCACTGCTTGAAGTGGTATTTATTTGATTAATACATCATGCATTAAGGATGACAATATATATATATCTATTAAAAAAAAAAAAGACACCAAAAGCTATAGTTTTATATAAGCTGTGTTTCTTCAGAGCTATGTTTAACTGCAAACTTAGTGGAAGAACAATCAAGGACAGTTAAAAACACCTTTAGGACTTAAATGTAGCACAAACCCACACAGCTTCTCAAAAGGAAAGGCACAACACACTTGTCCATGAGATACATGAGAGATCTCATCACACATATCCTTGAAAAAGGATGAAGTCTGAAGTCAAACATCACCACAAAATTTACGATCGTCTTCAGCTGGTGCCTCAGCTGGTGTAAATCAGTATAGCTCTGCTGATTTGGATGGAGTGATTTACACAGGCTGTATTGGACTGCTGTGCAAATCTGCTTCTTACATACCTAAAGAAAAATAATATGAGAAAAAAAAAAAAAAAAAAAAAAGAATAAGGAGGGGGATGAAGGTTTCTAGACCTACAGCAGAACACAAGGCAGTGAAATCTGTAGCTATATTGCCTTTAGGAACAAATAGGTATTTTACTGCTTAGCAGCCCCAAAGTAAAAGGCAGAAATTTGAATTTATAAAGTGCCACAATTACATTTTAAAACATTTGTGTAACAAAATTCAATTGCAAGCATACATATTCCTGTATTATTTTGAGGCATCTGTCTTCATATGACTTTAGTTGGACATTACGAACTCTGTTTACACTCCCGATCTTGCTACATTCTTAATTTTTACTGTATTATGTATTTACTTACAGTGAAGCCATGAAGCCTGATGCCTGGATGTCTGTCTGTGCATGGGTCAGGTATTACATTGCTCATAAAATGAGTTAGATAAATAATCTGAACAGACCAGCCCTAACAAATAGTAGAATGGCTCCAGCCCAGCTTTATGTAGTATAAGGTTTGGTGCAGTGGGTTTTCTTTACACAGAAGAGAAGACAAAGACAAGAGTTGTAAAACAGGCATTTTAAAAGAATTGCTGTAAGAATTAGGGACAAAAAGGAAACAGAAAAAAAACCTGTGATTTCATGCTCAAGAAGACAAATTT
The DNA here is from genome assembly GCA_011075105.1 of Heteronetta atricapilla. Lineage (NCBI taxonomy): Eukaryota > Metazoa > Chordata > Aves > Anseriformes > Anatidae > Heteronetta > Heteronetta atricapilla. The sequence continues at coordinate 38,302,350 of CM021732.1, read as the reverse complement.
GAGTTTTTAAAGGTTAAGAAGTTTCAAAAGGAATATTTTAGGGTCCCTGAAAGGAACTTACTCAAATTCCAAAGGCCCCTCAGGAGAAAGAGAAGAATATACATATATATATGTATGTATATACAAATTAATTTTGCATTTACTTCAGTATTTCTTCTTCCCACAGTAAAGAGAACTGTACTTGGACAGCACATTATGAAGTGAACCGCTTATTTATTTAGACTAGAGTGTCTTCCTGAGAGGTTACACCAGAAAAAAAACAGGGTACCAGAAGCCTTTGGAGGAGATTCTCCATCTCTGCGGTGAGCCCAGCCTCCCTCTTGCAGGGGGCAGTGGCAGAGCAGGGCAGCAAGCATCCTTGTTAGGGTGAGGCAGGGACGGACGACAGGGAAGGTGGGGGGCTACTCAACACAGGAGCTGTTTGTCTTGCAGTGTGGGGCATGTGTCCAGGACCAAAGCCTGGCCACTGACCAGCAAAGACCAGCAACGGTCTCAGGGCTGCTCTCTCTGTGGCCACCAGTGAGCTTCAGAGAGGACTTGAGCGGGTTTAAAGGCAGCCATTCTGCAATTATGCTAAATTTCACACCTTGCCAATAGCTCAGCCTGTGGGATCATTTCTCCATTCCTACAGATTTAGTCATTTACTCAGACACACTTCACTCACCTCTCACATTACATCGCTGCTTCTTCATCAGGTCTGGATTTGTTGAGAGGTATAAGGGAGTCTCTATGTACTGAGTTCAGAACAGAAAAGTATAGCAAGAAAAACAGTCCAAAGAAGAACACACAGGGGTTTACACATAAAAAAACAATCCTTTGTTTATTTTATTTTCAACCTTTTCCAAGTCTTGAGGAGTCAGACCAAACTGAAGTGTCTCACACACAATGAAGTACATATGTCAGTGAGAATCTGGTTAGGAAAACTATTTGCCTATTCGAGTAGCAGGTAATCGAATGGGGAGTCATATGAAAAAAAGATCTTCCTGACTGGGGCATAAACACAGAGGTGGGAAGAAATGTAAAAGTAAACTAGCAAGTATTGCAGCCATAAAAAGCGAGTGCAATGTGTGTGCATGTATGCAAGAGACAGATGAAAGATTTAGTAGATAGATGGCAAAACAGGTGACACGACTTCTGATTCTGACTTATGGAAATTGATACCTCCGTTGAAGTACAACCTGTTCTCCAAATCCTGACATTAAGATGAATAGCAGCCAAACAGCAACCTCTAGCATGTGATATTTGCGAGAGCTTAAATATTGATTGCAGTACTTATTAATGAGTTTCATTCATAATAAATACATGGTATGTTTGCACAGAGGAGGTGTTTTCTAGGAGAGGTATTACATGCTGTATTAAACAATGAATAATTTCTTCATCTTAAATGTGAGTAAACAGCAGGATAGTAAGTGTCATGGTTATAAGCAATTTCAGGAAGGTGCAAGTGTAGCAAATGCTCCAGAACACTTGATGAAGCACCTATCAATCCAAATGAAGATTTTCTTGATAGCAATCACTATGTGAGGTGTTCTGAGCTAGAAATGTCATAATTAATACAGCTGAAGGTTTTGCCTTTTTCACACTAAATTTCGTCTTGTTGGGTTGAAACTGTAACTGAATTTGTTATGGCAACTTTCTATGTTGTCCTTTTAGAGCTTCTACTTGGAGTATAGTTACCTTTACAATGTCTGATCTTGGCTAAAACTACATTTTTTATTAATTATTTAGATCTTTTTTTGGAAGAAAATATTTCATTCTTAAGACAGCCAACACATTTGAAATTCAAAGAAAATAATGTATCATAAAAACACAGAGAATAGACTTTTCAAAAATGGATATTTAACATGTTTCTTAATGACTCTGTTCCCCAAATTGCTGGTCATGTTGCCATTCGCTGTAATAAAACAGAAGATGAGATCTTGTGTTTAGGAATTGAAACCTCAGAGACCTCATCTCTGTCTCTTTTTTTTTTTTTTTTCCTAGTATTTTTTCACTGCAGTTCACAGAATCACAGAATTTCTAGGTTGGAAGAGACCTCAAGATCATCGAGTCCAACCTCTAACCTAACACTAACAGTCCCCACTAAACCATATTGCTAAGCTCTACATCTAAACGTCTTTTAAAGACCTCCAGGGATGGTGACTCCACAAGTTCCCTGGGCAGCCCGTTCCAATGTCTAACAACCCTTTCGGTAAAGAAGTTCTTCCTAACATCCAACCTAAAACTCCCCTGGTGCAAAAAAAAAAAAAAAAAAAAAAAAAAAAAAAAAAAAAAGTTGCTAGGTGTTTAATTTCTTTGATTGGCTTTTAATATAAGGCAAAAGCAATGAGTGTGGATAAGTAGACCATCCAACCAACAATAAAAAGACCACTATTTTATATTGCATATGTAACTTTTCTTGCACAGATGTTCTCTCAATGCAGATACTTGTGACTGAGCTACTTTAAAAATTCAGTGTAAAACTACTCCATGGTATTTTCTTTCCTTCACTGCTAATATCCAAGGGTCTCCATTTGGACAGTTCTCCAGGGGTCAATTTCCAGACTCTCTGAAAGAAAAGGGAGTTCTCCGCCCAAAAACACGCACCCAGCTGCCTAGCCTGCCTAGCACCATGGCTGAGACAAGCCACCCTTGTGCCTCGGGAAACCTCACCCCCAGAGAGGGCGGGAAACTGATATGAGCAGAGCTAAAACCTCAGCCCCAGCCCTGCATTGGGGCAGGTATAACTGTTTCAAGTGACATGGAGGAGCAACTCTTTCCTGCTGACAAGCACAGCTGTGAGTACAGAGCTTGACAGCAGCTGCTGCTGCAGGAGGAAGACATATATCCTAAATATTCCTATATAAGGGAATAAATAGATTAGACTTTTTAGAGGTTTGATTGGTGACATAATTCACAGAACAAATGGTGGGCCTTTAAAGTATTTGCAGAATACCCACAATAGCATTGTAACATTTCACTATTAGCATAGTCACCCTATTTTCCTACCAAATTTCCAATCAAATACCAGCTAGCAAGTGCGTTCTCAGGAGGAAGAGACACAAACTCTCACACTTGCAACCCAAGCACTACTGTCTAGGTCTTGGGTACTCAAACATTAGGCTGTATCTGTGAAGTGGCAGCTTCAAAGTTACATCCTTGGCTCTAGTGCAGATCCACTGAGACCCCAAACTCTTTTATTAGCTTCTTGACAGTGGTGGCAGCCTCTTGGATGGGAGCAGCATCACTTATTTTTGAGAAACAACATATGGTACTTAGAATCCAGTGGTTGCCAGCTTTTGATGTAATTAGCCATGATCCCCGAACATCTGCACTCATCAGTTAGCCTTTAGGTTGGTGATCTATTGTTCTACATTGGAATTGAGGTTGTTTCTTCTTTGGGCACCCTTCCTTCAAGAATGTTGAATATCTCTAGCTAAAGTTATTAGCTTCAAAACCCTGTGAGCACTCTGTAGGAAGAAATCCTATTATAGATTATCACCTCGTCACACTTGAAAAGTTCTCCTGAGACTGGAAAAAGGCAACTACTTAAAAGGCACTGTAGGACAGTGAAGGACCACAATACATGGTAATGTCAAGATAGAAATACCCTCCTTAGAATAGCCATATTTCCTAAATCATATTTGTAGACTGACATGGTCAGATTTACCGTCATGCATATACACTAGGTAAGCCCAGTAGATTTATAATAGGGAAAATTGAATTAAAAAATAATAGTCAGAAGAGCTGAGAAGATAAGAACATATCAAAATTTTGCGAGAACTTTTTGTTAGAGTTTTGAATTGTCAAAGAATGATAGCTTTACAAAGTGATAGAAGAAGAACCATTTATTCAGTGATTTTTTTTTCTTTCTTTCTGAATTGCAAAAACAAATTAACAAAGTATTTGTGACCAATTATAACCTTGGATTACCAGATGGATTGAAAGAGACCGTAAGACAAGAGAGAAACCATTAGTTAAACAAGTAATCTCATAGAAACCATATGGGCTGTTTAGGCAATTAGGATTATTCATAAAAGAAGGGACTTAGAGTCTTTCAGAAAGTCCATTACCTTTGAAAGCAAGGTTACATTGGGCAATGTGAACTCTCTGGAAGAAAAATTATGCTGGAAGAAAAAATGCAAAGAAAGAAAAAATCTCAGGAATAACAATTACATCTAGAACAGCAAAATAAAAATAAAAAACTCTTTCCCTCTCCACAGAGGTCTAGAAAATAGTATTAATTAATCCTGGGGCAGCAGGAGTTGAAAGGAAAATGTTTGTGTCATGAATACTGGGCTTTCAGCAGGAAATCTCTCTTTTGGTCACTCTGTAATTCTAGCACTCATGCACATAACTAGAGGACACCTAACACAGGCCAAGGAGACTGTTAACACTTGAGATTGACAAGTTTAGTTGAAATAATAGTCCATCTCCTCACTAAGTAAGAGAAAGCTACCATGTAGTCTATATTGTACTTTCTTAATGTACTTTCTTAATGCAAGCTGAAGGTTTCCTGCCATGCTACACTTCCCAGCAGTTTCTCTGCAACGTAACAATCATACACTGAATTTTGCAATGAAGCATTATTCCCAGTTAAGCATTCCACTTAAGTGTCACCTCACCACACACTGGATAATGTACCTGAAAGATAAAAAGATGCACTCAGAATAGCCCAAACTCATACAGATTGAGCTTGTTGAACTATCAGCACAGTCAGCACTACTAGTTTGACCAACAGTTGGTAGGATGTTTTTAGGGAACTCCAAGCAGGATTATCTTTCATTGACACATTACACCAGCCCTAACAGGTTTAAAGTCCAGTCCTGATTCATAGTGGAATCTCATTATGTAGTATGAATCCTGCACTCTGTACAGTATCAAGAAGATTAAAATCCTTCCATATATAGGGGTTGGAAACTTCTCCCCAAGAAGCTTTTCAGGAGGAAGCAAGTTCCTTCAGGTGGGGATATAGCTGGGCTGTGTAAGAGACCTGCAAAGTGGCACTCAGCAAGGATCACATTAAGATAACTCCAAACAACACACAAGAAGAAAATGCTTATTTTCCCTCATTTGCAGTGCCTTTGCTATACTTGGCTGTGACACAAAGAATTGAGCTCTGATGAGCACTGCAAGTAGAGAAGATGATTGTTTTACCAGCTTGAAAGAGAGGGGAATCTGGGGAATTCATTCTTATTTATACTATTATGAAGATCTTTTGTTTTTTGGCCTGAGAGTAAAAAGACCAAAGGACATTTAAAGCCTGCACTTTTTCCTGCAGCATTTTCATCAGCTGACAACAAAGCTGGCCAATTTATTGCTCTGACTGACAGCAGCTGATCAAGTGTTCCCACAGCCACTATCACAGTGTGAAACATTGGGTTCAAAATGGTGATGGGTTCATTTGCTGTAATTCTAAATGGGACAGAGCCCAAAACCAGGATCCCAGCTCCCTTGAACTCGAGCTGTTCAGAATTCAGATCCATATCAAAATCTTCCTGCTCAAGCCCATCGCTACTTAATTTACCAAGGCTGTTACTGGCACAGCACTTCATTCTGGCTGTCTTCACTAGCCCTCATGTGGCAGCCACAATAAATTATGCAGCTGGGAATGCAATAGCATCTGAAGCGATTGACCCGTGCAAGGATAGTGGTATCACTTACATCACTGTGATGCAGCTCCATGCCAGGCAAAGCAGCCCTGTCCTCCACCAAGGGGACCAGAGGTTGCTCCCCTACTCTCCCACATGTGAGTAAATCTGGCCTATTTGGCTAATGTTGTCTACCTCCTGTAGTGGAATTGATAGCATTAGATATCATTGACTATAGCCAGATATGATTTTCCTTAAGCAGGTCTGCTTCCACCTTTCTCAAGAAACCTTGTTAGTAGTTTCACTATCAGCCCATAGGAGGACTTCTTATGTAGAGGCTTAAGTCCCTTTAGTGAAGCCTTAGCTTTAGTCTGCTTGTACATGTGCTGGGGAATTGGATACAAATTGAATAGCTTCTGGTTCATGTCATCAGTATTCCCATTTCTAAACCAGGGGGTGTAGAGAAATGTGGCTACCTGAACCTAGAGCCGAGAGGATGGCTGGTTTGACTGAGATTCAGGAGATCCATGGCAAATATGGTAAAAGTGGGTTACAAAAGGGAGTCCCAGGAGTCAGCAGAGTGTGGATCATGGCTGTCACACAGGCAAGTCCCTGAGCATTAAGCATCTTTTCTTATCCTGTCTTTTATGACAGCAGACGTTGCTCCACTCATCCCTGCTCCCTGCCCAAGGACTAACCCGAGTTTCCTTCCACGTGGATATTGCACAGCTTCACCAACTGCAATTGTGCAAGCTTACTGGGATCCTTTCCATTCAACTAAGTTCTCCAGAGGACTCCTCTGCCCTCCTCACCATTGCCCTGCCATTAAGTGCTCTCAAGCTGCTACTACTATTACATTGAGTGCAAAAACTTCCCAGAGGAGGAGGAGAGAGGGAAAAACTACGAGTTCCTGGCTTAGCTCCAGAGCCTACACAGACCTGCTGGGTTACAGATAAGAAAATGACCTTCTTGCAACGGGAGTATCAGAGCAGCTGGGTCACCTGTGACACTGGGAGCTTTCCCTGCTTCAGAAAGAAGTGCTTTGTACCCTCCCCTTGGAGCAAGTTACCTCTGAACAGAGCTTCCCATGGGACTGAAATTAAACAGCATGGCCTATGCTAATGCTCATAACTAGCTTGTACCTCACTTTCTGTCTGAAGCATCAAGTATTCACCACAAGTGCTGAGCTACATATGGTGCAAGGTATACATTATTCCACTGGCAGCCATTATATGACACTGTAAGTAAAATAAAGTAACAGGTAGATATATTTTTCTTGTTAATCACAAACCTAATTTTCTATTAAAATGTATGAGATGACAAAATCTCAACAAACTCTTTAAAGCTATTACTAGAGGATAAAGTATTTCACCAAAGTATTAATATTAACATCATTAAAAGAGTTTTATCAAGTGTGCCTTTATCTCCAGATTGCAAACAATAGCAGCCTGAAGGAGAGATATGCCCTTGAGTATTGTGGTATGAAAACCAACAGCAGTTTTAAAGCCACATAAAGTCTTCTCGTGGCTTCAAAATTAGGGGAAAAAAATCTTGAAGCCACAATTATAAGAAGTAATAGAGTAAATGAATCTATTTTTCATCACCTTGGGCTCTGAAAAGAAAACATTTGAGAATTATATTGATAAGAGAAAGAGCTAAGATATTCAAATGCGTTTAATGTTGTTTTAATTGATTAAACTAGATCAGGAACATTTGAAAATGCATAAAGGAGCTGTTTCTGCATAAATATTCAAAATATATCTGGTTCAGAAGATAGTTGCTGCTTTGTACATGTAAGTGATACAAGATACCTTATCTCCTGTAAATTCAATAAAGTCTTGAAGTCCAGAAAATCAACGGTCGTAAGGTTTTAGGGTCCCTTTTTTGACAAGCCAATTGTGAACGTCACAGAACTGTCTCTCCCTCCTTTGTGCTTCAGACAGTCCAGCACTTTAGAAAAGGGATCTGAGAGAAGGGAAGATCAGGAAAAAAAAAAATTGGTTCTACAATGACAACACATGGTAGGTTTGTCCAAAAGTCTGTTAGTGACAGTGAGTTAAATCAAGGTGCAGGAAAGCCTGGGCAAATCCCCAACCTCTGGGAAAAATACACTTTCTTAGCATTTGATTTTCAAGAGAGGTCAACACCCTTTCAGCTCTGAGAATAAGGGCCCAGCTGATGAAAATGCTAAGCTATTGACTCAAAAAAGTTAAGAGCACGCCATTTGGGATCCCTAATCCTAAATTACCAAAGTTCCTCTGTAGAATAGCTGACTATGCCCACTGTTCATTCCCAGCCCTGGGCAGTCCTGCTCAGAAGTGACTTCTCCCATTTGCTTTCATCTTGTCACTTGCTACTTTGCTGTGATCTGATTTTTCATAAATCCTGACAATGGATTATTTCAACTGATTTACAGAAGGGGTCTTGTAAGGACAAGGGGGCAACCTGGGAGAGAGGACAGAGGTAACCAAAAGCTAGTCCATTTGAAGACCCATACTAGTATTAGAATTCCCAATCTTGACAAGGTCCCTTTAAAATGTTTCTTTGTTTCATGATCATAAACTCGAAATAGTCCCCTTTGCCACATCACTGTAACACTGCTCTGAGATGAGGAAAATACAAGAATATTGTACTGTAGATGTCTGTCTCCCAGCTGCATTGAGTGATGAGGCTCTCTCTTCCCTGTATGTTCATAAGAGGTAATTTCTTCTAGAGTCTCTCCATAAAAAACTCCTTACAGGGAGCCCACCATTAATCTTGAGCACAGTAAGTATTAGCCAACATGGTAAAAAGAACATTAAAAAAAAATCTTGTCCCTAAGCTGCAGAAGCCTAAATAATGACAGTAATAGCATAATCTCACTCTCACACACAAAGTTGTTAACTGACAAAAATAGAGTTCATGCAAAGCAGAGTACACAATCAGAGCAGAAAAGCACAACTTTCTTCACTAATTCCCAAATAAATAACACCGAATATATTGCTTTTAAGTGCTTCATTTATTTTAAAGAAATACTTCTAAAAGAAGTGTTCCAATGACAGACCATGAAGAGCACTTTATAAAAGGAGATTAATTATATCCTGAAAGTTACAAGTGTCATTGAGTAAAGGACTGCTGTATAAAATACCAATATACTATCCTACTCAGCCACCCATTTGGGCTAGGCCTGATCCTGAATTTCCAGCTGAGAACTGGAATTATTTAGCAATTATTTAGCTGAGCATAAATATTTAGAGACAGTTTCTGCTAACAAATCTTGCCTCTAGGAGCCAGGCCCATAACAATATTCTTGGCACTAGTTTTCCACACATAAATCAACCCCCTAACTTCACACCTTCCTTATTTCATTTTTACAATTTTGTAGAATACCCAGCTTGGTTTATTTATGTGGTGCTGCATCTAGTGTGCGCTATATGATGGCTGTTATTAGATCTAATTCTGGCTACAGTGCTACCATTGAAAGCAGCCATACAGTATTAAAACAAGAGACAGGGGAAATAGGATTCTTAGTAGCAGTGGTTAAAAAATAAAATAAAACATTCTTCTAGCTGAGGAAAGTACAGACAAACAAAATATCCTCCTTCCCCTCGAGTTCTGCTCCAAATTTCTGCACTGCTTCCCTCCATCCTATATATACATAGAAACAAGTCAACTGATTGCCCTTGGGAGGACCAGCAAATTGTAGGAGGAACCAAATCTGGTAATGTAGGTACTCATGAAGCATGTGGACAAGGAAGGCCTGGCTCCGGCTGGAGCAAGCAGAAAGCAGCTGGGGCCCGGCGGCTACCCCTGCCCTCTGAGATTTGCCTTTTCGAAAAGAAAGCCCAGTGAAAACAGCACAACATTTGCAGCTCCAGATGAATCGTACTGCCAGGGAGCTAGCAACTGAAGATGTCTCTTAAGCCTGGATAAAGATTTCCTGCCTGAAGTGGCCTGGGGGAACCTGTTGGAGGTGAGGGTGGAGCGTAGGCACGGTGCGAGGGACATGTAACCTGGTTTTCTTCCTCTGTGGAAAATGCCTTTTTGAACAGCAAGCCCCCAGTGCTCCAAACAAAATGAGGTGTTTGTCTCAGGTTGCTTCTTTTGCACTTTCAAGACACAAATTGAGCATGTTGCAAGTTTACTATTGCAATTTTTGAGATGGAGGTGTGAAGCCTGCCAGAGGACATGACCTTTGAGGACGAGGTGCTCAACTGCAAGTGGTGAGCACTGGGCAGGCAGGAGCACAGCAGCCCCCTGGAAAACACTTTGGAGGCTGGTGAGCTCCCTATTCACCCCAGGGGAACAGCACTGCCTTCCTCATCACAAAAGCAAGTCATATTTTAAAAAATGGCTCTTCAGGCCTTCCCAACATTACCCAGGGAGAGAAAGAGCAAGCCTGACTTGCTCTTACCCAGCCTGCCTCTTCTGCATGTGCTCTATTGAAACAACTTTCATGCTGCTGTAGCTTGAACCTTGCAGTTCCAGCACACTTTAATTCAATGGAAGTGTGCCCGAACAAAAAGCTTACCAGTTTTCAACTCTAAATGCAGAGGGAAAAGTAGCAACAGCAGCAGCACCACAGCTGAGTTCTCTATAGATGGTAAATAAATCATGGGAACAACAATCCCCAATTTCACATTAATTGTTTGGAAATCTCTACAACATCAAACATTTTGTTAAAAATTGAGAAAAAAATCAGCATAGCTCTTTTGTTGGTTTTGTTGTTGTTTTGCTTTAAAATGATTTGTTCTAAATACAGCTTAACATGCAGATGACTGGTTTGAGACGAGAGTGTTTCTTCAAGACAGGAAAAAAAAAAAAAAGTAGCAATGATTTGTATGGGGATGTCAGCAGAGAGGCTATTTAACAATAGAGGTACGTGGAAGAGCACTTGGTGCTTGCACATGGGTGGGGAGACTCAGGTCTTGGGGCAGTCCAACCAATTTTCCTCTATCACTCAGCTTGGGAAACAGCAAATTTCAAACCAGAGTGATATATTCCCTCACTGATTGTGTTAGAGGATAAAATAATAATAATGATAATAATGACGATGATAATAATAATGATGATGGTGGCAATAACAATGATAATAGTAATAATAATAATAAATAATAATATCTGAAGTTCCTCACAAAATATTCAAAGAAGCTAATGACTTGCTAGGATTTTTTTTCCTTTGCTACTGATATGTTCAGAAAGGAAAAGTCAACCTAAACATAGTGTGTTAAGAACCACTGTCTCTGCGCACATTGCACTTTGACATACACAGCCTAATATTGCACTTGTCCTCTCTTTTTTCTTTTTTTTTTTTTTTGTTTGTTTGGGTGATTGATTTGCAATTCAAACCCATGTGTAATTACTGCCCAGTAACAACATTTCCTTTTTAACAGAGCAATTGCTTTCCATATTTTTGCTTTCCATTGAATTTCAATGTTCTGGATCACTTGCCTCTATTGTTCTGCCTAAGCTACAGTTTTTCCCCACACTGAATCTCTTTATGCTGTTTTTGCCTATGATTCTAGCCTCTCTATAGCCTATTGTAATTTTTTGTATCTTCACTCAGATTTGCAACTTCTTTTGACTTTGTATCATCTGACCATGAATTACATTAGCATACTATTTCTTTCCGCTTCCAAATTTGATGCCTAACACCAGCTTCTTTGTGTAGATAACAAAGAAGTAGTTAAAATATAACTCTTCAACACATTCATAAAAGCTATTATAGCATTTCCCTAATTCATTCCTAGCAACTATCTGACCGATATTAGTAGGTTTACCTAAAAAGTAGGTCCAATCCTTCCCCAATGCTTTGCAAAGAAAAAAAAAAAAAAAAAAAAAAGAAGAAAAAACAAATCACAATTTTTCCTCATAGTTTTCACTTCTGCTCTGACTCTTGCCATAATCCTCATTTTACCCTTTATGACCTTTTTTTTTTTTTTTTTTTTTTTTTTTTTTACGGTGGAGTAGAGAAAAAGAAAACCAATTGCACTGCAGTCTGTAGTGCTGAGTCACTGCCCTCCTCCCACTCCTTTCAGCTGTGCCTGTTCTAGATAGATGGCTTCAAAATCAGCATCTGGGGGCTGGTAATTATCGGAGATGTGGAAACAGGACTTGGGGACAGGAGTGGTAGTAAAGGCTTTTTTGAGGGGAGGGAGGTTTTCTACAGCTATTAAGGATTCTAAAATAAACTGGATATTCCTTTGAAGTAAAGAATTCTGGCCAAATTTTATTTCGATATGTAGCATTTCAGACATCTAGAAAGATGAGAAGGGATTGTGGGTTACTTAAATCCCAGGAGAAAAATGCTGAGAACAAAGTTACTACATATGGGAAATATTTTTCAGAGGAATTGAACATAAAACAAATGATTTACTAGTGATCCTTAGCTTAAGTTGTTTTTAGTGCAAGCAGCCATATTGTATTAAGGGAGCTTTTGGTATGACTGTAAGATGTGAGTTTATAACTGTGCTGAAATTGAACTGCATTTTAAATCTTTATGAGATAGTATTAAAGATTCACTGATATCAGAATATCTACCATCTGGGCTATTCTCTAGTAGTTGGGAAATGGCTATTTCTTGGAGCCTCTAGGTCTATTTTAACCTGCCATCAGCTATAACACCTGTTCCCCAGACCATTTTGTGGGCACTAATGTCCTTTCCTACTCTCCTGGCATTGCACAGGCAAATGAATGAAATTCAGGCAGCCCGTTCTCCTGGAGGTTTAACATGCTCCTCAAAGCTTCTTGTTCCTACTTCAGCAGCAAATCCTAAAGTTAACACAGCCAACTCTGCAACACCAACACCCACTTCAGAACGAAGGTGTTTAAAAAAAATACCGCTGATAAATAAAAAATTTTCCTTCCCTACCAGTCTGCCTGCAAACCAGTTGGTGACATGAGCCAACTGTGTCTTGGCTGCCCGTTGCATCCAATAATGTATGGCCCCAGTGTGGGTAAAGGACTGTAATTCACTTGTGGGACTCTGCCGATGTCAGACAGCGCCTGAGCAGTTTATGAACAGCAGCAGAGCCTTGAGAGTGAATTACGGCCCTGCATTCACTCCTAGGACATCTGTTGTTGTTCAATATAGAGTATACTTTCTGTAAATTAAAAAAAAAAATAGTACTACTCCTTCACCAAGTCTTCAGTTTCCAAAAAATCTTTCTCTTTTTTTTTTTTCCCCTTTATTTTAATCCAAGATGATCCACAAGAAATCTGAGGTTTGTTGGTGTATTTTCTTGCCAAAGTCACCATTATCGTTTTAATTTTCTTGTTCAGGACCATTTTTTCAAGATCATGGTAGCCCTAAAACACAGATGAATGTATGGTTTCCCTTTCATGCTTATGTGCATCTAACCTTTAACTCTACAAAGGCAAATTCTAAATCAGTTTAAAACCATTTTTTTTTATAATTATCACTTACAGTCAATTTTCTTGTATTTTGCCTAATCTGAATGCAAAAGCCCCATGTGATGTCCCTTTAATTTTATTTCCATAGTAGGTACAGTTATGTTGGGGCAAATGTGGAGTAATCAGGTGCATTTCATTTCCTTGCCAATACAAGTGACTCAAATCCTTGGAGTTATTCCAGTTTTTCAGAATTTGGCCCAGAGAAGCTAGCTACAGCATGTGACATCAAAGAGGCGTTTGTGAAAAACTTTGTTAAATGTTCTATTTACGAACATTTCTGACCATGTGTCATATTTTCTGTAGGTTTCCCCCCTCCTCCTATTTTATTACTAGGGACATTTGCCTGAAAACAGACTATTTGTTACTTAGTAAGTTCATTTGCTCCTGCTGCTTATTCCTCACTTGAAGTCACTCCTGTGATTGTGGCATCATAATTAGTTGCTCCGGAGATGATTATGATGTCACAGAGGACTGTGTGTTATATGGCTGCAAGTGATGAATAAGCAGCAGGAGCAGATGATCTCTCAAGCAATAAAGACCATGTCTTTATGAAAATATCCCTGGAAACAGAAAGGCTGAAATTACATATTGAAGCAATGGAATAGTTTCTAGTGTGTCAACTTCTTTCCACAAAATAGCACTTTCTTTTTTGTGTGTGTGTTAGGGTTTTTTTTGTTTGTTTGTTTGTTTTGAGGGGAGGGGTTACACCTTTTTTATCACATTAAAACTACTTTTGAAATATTTCCCCTTCACTTGTCCTTAGTGAATTACAAAGAGAGTGAGAGAATTGTTCTCTCTCTCAATAAATGGATGATGTATCACACATAAAATAACACATTTGCTTCTGATGGTCAGTGATCTCCTTTCCCACAGGAAACAGTGAATTAAATGTGCATTGGCATACAACCTAAATCCCACCACTGTCCAGCTCCAGAGAGGAGGGTCTTTGCCAAAGGCATGTCCTGCTTGCCAAGGGAGGCAGAATCTATACATCTATTGCCTTGTGCTTGCAAGAGAGGCTCTCCCCTTCCTTGCTTTCCATCAAGAAAACTATCTTCATACCTAGCACTTGTTGGCATGTCAATCCTTTCTCAAAATCTCCCTTCTGGCACGGTGCCCTCACCTTCATAACTCTTCCCAGGTCGGCACATGGTTGAGGAAATAGTTCATCCCTCTTCCTTTTTAATCTGTTTTATTCTGACTTCTATCTTCTTGCCAGCTGCCTACAATGGACAGGAATCAAACATAAGGAAGATTGAGTGCAGGTCACCTTTATAACAATAACTTACTTAAGGCATAAAAAAGAGGAATTTCTAGGAGGCATAGTTGAAAGTAACATGTCTCTTTGCTTTCTTTCTATGCACTTGGTTTTGACCCACCTGTGTGCTGCAGTTACCCTCTCTAATCCTCTAAAACCTCTGGTCTAATTGCCAGATAAGACCTTATCTCTATCCCACCTCCACAGCATTTCAGTCTTTCCAAATATCAAAGCTAATGAATTAAACATTCCTAAAAAAGAAGGCTTTAATTTATTGTTTAATACATTCAGTGTTGCTCTTTTTATCTGATTGGTTAATCTAACTTAATCTAGTGGGACAAAAAAAAATCTGCTTGGCGCCACAAAATGCAAGAGAATGCTTTCCCATTCTGACTACAAAGCTTGCTATTTAATTGTACAAATATTTGTGGGTTTGGCTAAGGTGAGCACTAATTTGTTATTTTAGCAAAATGCTTCAAATAATTTAAAATGTGCTGAGAAAATATTCATTGCCTTTTTGCAAATAGTGACATGCTAAATGTTTAAGAGAAACTACCACGCTACTGAAAGGACTTTGCAAGTAGATGCTTGCAAAATTATTAAATTTAAAAAAAAAAAAAAAAGTGAAATTTTCAGTGGTTATTTTCTGGAATGTTGAAAAATACAACCTGCAAGAACCTGCCTTGTGGGCAAACATTCCCACTATGTCCCTAGTTATTTATTTTATATAATGTTTGGGGCTTTTTTAACCTATGATGAGGGCTTTTATTTCTGAGGGCTTTGCCCTTCTAGACTTGAAGAATAAAAGTGTCTGCTGCTGCTAAAATAAACAGGCCATGACTGAAGATCTGCACAGTCCTGTCTTCAGACAAATGGGGACCCACTGAATTCAGATAAATACCCCTGGCCCCTGAGGATGGAAACTTCAATAAATCTCAGCTTCATCCTGATTACAGACTATGCTGTAAGTGATTGTTTAAAGTAATGCTTGGTGAGATCAATAGCTGCATGCAAGCAAAGTTTCTCTGGGACTGTTCCCCTTGCTGGGCAAGGTCAGCCCAGCAGCACAGTTGCTGCTGAAGGGTAGGGTCAGTGTCAGGAGACTTCAGAGCTGTGACACACTGAGCAGGCAAGACCTCCCACTTGCTTGCATCAAGTCATGGAGTTGCAACCCATCTGCCAGGATGTTTTTTGGCAGCCACAATGGGCCTGTGGGGAATTTTTCCTGAAATGTTCAAACACTGGCACAAACTTTATGCCAGAAATCAAGGAAAACCCATGACTCAGGTGCACAAGGAGAACTCTTTCTCCTTACACACACTGTGATAAGCATATGGACTTAACCAGCAGAACATGTATTGCAAAAGAGGGGGGGGGGGAATAGAAAAGAATTATCTATATTAATAATCCCCTATGGCTAATTACCAGCTTCCAGAGCATGCTGGCAGTAGTCCAAGCCCTTTCTCAGCAAGAACGAATGACAACATGGGTAACAAGCCCCTGCTCTCCTCCTCTGTCCTCATGGAGATGTTTCCACAGCTAGTGCAGCTTTGGGCATCAGGTTTCATTGTCTCAGCCAAGGAACTACAGGTCTTGATCCCACTGCTTGCCCCACTATGACTTGCTTACTACCAACTTACTTACTTGCTACCTGTTCTCACCACAAGGTCCTGCCAGCTGAGCTCCTCAGGGGCCCCAGCACAGCTAGCATGTCTTCCACCTTAGCAAACGCAGTTCTCTCCTGATTGCATTAACTAACACAATTTCAGTTTCAGGGCTGCCCTTGTCTCCCCACACCTCAAGGCCACACACGTGGAGCACCAGGCTGTGGTGGCAACTCCTCTTGGGGACGTTTAGCTAAGTGCAGTTGCCTGAGCTTTTCACAGAACAACCCCCTACCTTTACTATCTTGTGAGTTTTAATAGAAATAACCTGCCTGGGGATTAAATACATTGTCCTTTCCTTTTCAAGTCTCCAAGAAATGCTGAAAGCGCACTCCCACCCCTGGGGCCTTTGGGCTTTCTCTGAAGATCTGTGCCAGGAGCTGCTGCCTTCCGGCAGGCCTCAGGCCCCACCTTTCCATCAGAGCTGTTTTTTTCAGTTTGTTTGCTTCCTTTTGCCAGAAGCAGATAAAATACAAATACATTTATTTCTTGAAGGAAAAAAAAAAAAAAAAAAAAAAAACCCTCAGATTATCAGAAACAGTCACAGCTCCACAGCCACATTCAGGGTTGACTGTGTTGGCCACGTTCAGAAGGACGCATGAGGTTAAGCCTTTAGCTGGCTGGAAGAAGCTGCTGAAAATGTGAGCATGAAGATGTTTCTAATGTCCCTGTGTAGTGCTAGCAGAAAATCAGAGTCCATACTTTGCTTTCTTGGCTTACAACTGGCTTCCTGCTCAGCAACAAGATACTTAGGCTGGTTAGCATACAGTTAAACCTTCACCTAACTAAGAAGGACATGGAGAGAAAGAGCTGGTGGATAAAGCAACAGCAGAGTAGTTGAGAATTAGAAACCTCCTCACAGATGTGACACAACCACAGGTCAAACTCTCCCAGGCATTCATATATCCCCTTGCTTGATCCAGTTCAGCAAATGCCTATAAAATAGATTAGATGTCACCCAGAGATGAAAGAACAGGACCATCAGTTTCACATCCAGAGACATAACCTTTGCCTTTACTCAGTTCTAGCTCACACCTACTTGCCTTGTGACTTGCTGTAACCTACAGGTGTGGGGGTGTGCCTGCAAATTCCTCACAAACATTACTGACCCAGGATCACAGCACAAACCATTGCTGTTCTCCAGGCATTTCCCCCCACAAATATCCAGATGGCTTTGAAATCTGTCTGTTTGCTGACTAGTATTCATCTTTGGGCATGGCAAGATGTAAAATCCTAAACAAGTGCCCTCTCTTCAAAATAAGTTTTCTTCTTGCGTCAAGGAAAACAGCAAAACAAGGAGAAAACAGGTCCCATCGATCCCTACAATTGGTATTTTACCTCCCAGAGGGCTTTGTAACTGCTGAGACTGCGGGAGCATTATCTTGCTTTGAGAGAGCTCTCTGATGAGGAATTCAGTACTGAAGCTGTGGCAAGGCATGAGACACGTGGTTGGGATGCAAAAAAGTGAAAAATAGGGCCCGAAGAGCTAGAACGTCTGTGATGAAGCTCCTCCTTCAGCAAAATGGAAAGTGTTAAAGCTCTGAATATCAATCAGCGCTTCCCACAGGCAGTGGGATTCACTGTTAGGATCCGCCAGTGTCTCTGAGACATTGAATCCTTTCCTTAAATTAAAATTGTGACCAACTAGAGGCAGAGCAAATTACTAAGGTAATCAAAAAATGAGTGACATTACTCTTTTAAAACAAATCTACAAAGTAAAATTCACTGTAGGATGCACGAAAACTTCATCAGTTCTGCATTTTATGGAAATGCTACCCCCAAACACTTGCAAATCACAGAAAATTGTTAAAATGCACCACAGAGTTCAAGTTTACAATTCAATAATAATAGTGTACAGTATGATGATAATAATATAATAACAATAATAATAAACATACATTGCTTTATTACAACTACAGATTGTCTCTGATCAAATGTCATTAAAAACATATGTAAAAAGCTGGAAAAAAAAAAAAAAAAAAAAAAAAAAAAAAAAAAAAAACAGAAAGTAGATTTTGCTGTAGCTGTTTATGTACAGTACACTTAGCTTCTCTGAAGCAAATCAGTGGAGAGGAGGAACAACAGGAAAACTCCAAAATAATAAACATACCATTTTAAGGCATGTTATAAAACTCCTGACATTCAATTGTAAGGGCACTCTGTCCTAGAAAGATGACAGCAATTAGCTTCCTGCAAAAGGAAAAACAGGGACATTCTCCTGCAGTTCAAAATACCAGTTGTAATTTTCAGTCTTCCATTTTCTCTTCCCTCAAGAAGCAACCAGCATGCACTACCAGTTATGACCAGAGGAAAAGGTACATGAGTAATCCAGTCTTGATCAATGCTAGTGGCACAATACAAAGCCTCATGGTCATAAAAAGGACATTTCAAATAATGTTTTTGCCTGTGCTTCACCTGGATATCAGTGTCCTCACTCTGGGCCAGAGTGGAGCATGCAATCTCCTGAAAACCTTTAAGGAATGGCTTCAGATGCTGTGGGAAGCCCTCAAAGATGCTCAGACAGATCATTGCAAAGTTCACTGTTGTGTTGGCCTTCTTATGTTAGCAGTAAGGAGACTTTTGTTTTCTCCTTTCTGAATTTATAGATACAGATGATTTATTTATCTGTTCCTCCTCCTGAATTTATCATTTTCAGTCCTTAAGGTTAGAGTTGGGAGAGACTTGTTCCTGCATCCTGCCCATCTTCCTTCCGTGGAAAGGGCACTCCTTGTGATGTAGTTCCTGGTAGAGCTTGCATTTTCCTTATGCAACAGTTGAATACTATGCATGGAAAATAGATGAGTACTTGTCATTGAAACAGTAATGATAACAGAAAGAATGTATGGAAAAGCAAACGATGCAGGATATCAGGCCTTTGAACAGCTCTTTTACATCAGTTATGTTATCTCTTATTTCTGATATAAACAAGGCACAAGTGAAAACCAGAGGACACCAACAGACATAGATCATCTGGAACTTAAAATGAGAAGCATGTCTTGAAAGCAAGGACATTTATAAGATATATTTCCCAATTTGTAGTCCATCACTTTTTTACATATGCAAAACAATGAACATTTCTCTTGGGCAACTATTCTACAGCTCAGTACAGACGAAAAGATTTTTTTCAAATATTCATCCTGAGTTTTCCATTTCCTATAATTATCCCAGGATTCTTAGCTGTACCCTAATTATACCCTAGGTATATAATTAATACCCGAGGTATTAGCTTAAAATAATTCTCTCCATCCTTGCTGTCTGCACCCATCTAATTCTCCTGGGAAGAAAAGATGTTAATAAAATAGATGAACTGTTGTCTTTTTTTTTTTTTTCTTGCAGCTTTAATAGATAAAAGAGAGGACAGCTGAAGGGCAAATAGAAATCCTTACTCATTCTTTTATTTATTTATTTATTTATTTAGACAACTTTTAGCTTTTCCTCCAGGCTTTTGCAAGTTGTAAGTCTCTTTCTCCCAGTTCCCACTGTCCTCAATATGAGTGTTATTGAACTCTCTCTGGTGTTTACATACAGCTTTCCAAAAAGCATTGTGAAAAATAAAATTTACCCTGTGGATTATAGTCTTATGGAGATGCTACTCAGTAGTCAGAGAGACACCATATGAACCACTCTTTTCTTCAGTCTGGGTCTCAAGGGAGTGTGAGTGGATCAGGTCTTTTTCCTCTTGAGTGTGTTACAGTCCAACATGTGGAGTTGCTTTTCTTCAGGAGAAAGCCTTTTGCCCCCCATGTCAGCTGGGAGTTATCTGCAGGTATAAATAAGGAGAACATGGGGTACGGGCTGAAATGGTGACCTGTGAAAGCAGATGGATGAAAGCCTCTCTTGTTCTTCTTTTTGTTACTTGATCAATCAACTGTGCAAGATATGACACTTACACATTGATCAGATCCCAGAACAGCTTGTGAAACAATCGTTCACTTTTGACTGGTCTCAATTATATCTTATCTACACTAGGTCACGTAGTCTATCAAACATATAACTTAAAATAATGGTAATAGTAATTTGAAACTGGCAAATGCAATGTTACAAAAGGTTAAATTTAAATTTCCCTGGGGTCAAAGGTATTTAAGGATAATCTAGGCACTGGCTTGAAATACAGCATAGTTAGCTACCAGATGAAAATTATTTTTCTTGAAGCAATTACCATGGTAGTCCCAGAAGGGGTTTGTTATGTTAAAATGGCCCTGAGACTCCAGAACAGTTCACAGGCAGGCTTTTTAGGCTGCTTTGGAGGGCCTGCTGTTTGCTTTTGTTGGCAAGCATGACCTATATGTTTATTTTATTTCTTCCTTACTTCACATGGTGGATTTTGTTCTCTGCATGTATGAGAGGATTACAAGGAAGGGATGTTAAAGTTTCTGTTTACCTACAAGATATGTACAAACAGAGGGCCAGATCCAAACCCTGTTATCATCAGTAGAAAGTTGAGTCAGCATCTCTGAAAACCTAGCTGCTTTTTTTGAGGTGCCCAAGTACAAATATGTGTTCTTCAAACAGTTTGAAAATTTGAAAAATATTCTTTATGAGAAAAAAAAAAAAGAAGAAAATCTCTGTCTCTTCTTTAATTTCCCTCTAGATGGTGGATGAGCTTTTTTGTTTATAGGGAACTTTTTTTTTTTTTGGACTAAATTTGAGTATTGAAGTTATATGTCACCAAAGGTTATTCATCGGCTTTGTCTGGAGACCAGTTTTCCCTGGAAGGACTCACGAAGTCAGTCTTTCAATGATTCCAAACAATGTGTCCAAACAGCAGACACTTCTCTGCCCTACACACCCTGCTGTGGTGTGTGCCGCTCAGAATTTGTTTATTTTGGTGAACAAAAAGAATGCAAAACAACATCATTCATTTGCCAAGAAAAGAGAGAGAAGACCACAGAACAAAGGGGCCAGCCCAACAGTGAGGGTGGGTGAATAAACACACATACAGCATGGAAATAAGTCTTCACTTGGTGCACGGGAGACCTCACCACAGTCTTCTCCAGGGAGTCAGCAATAGGTAAACAGAGAAGCAGCCTCTGTGTAACACATGAGCACATCCTGTAAAGAGCATATGTAGATGGTGACTCTCTCTAAAAAAATGATACTTAGCATGCTAAGCAAACAAACAAGCAGCTGAATACATGCAAATTAGATGAATGACTTGGGTATAGGAGACAGGAACCTCATAAGTCAAATGTTTCCCAGCTTCCAGAAGGATTTGCATATTGCGTAAGGAGGGACCTTCGGCAGATGCAGGTTTGCTAGCTGCGCGTGTGTCTGGGGAGCTGTGTCTTTGTGGGAATGACAGATTGGAAGAACAAATTAATGGACTAAAAATATAATAAAATAAAATCCATGGTAAGAACTTCAAAAACCAAGAGCCTAGATGCAACATTTCTGTTTCCTAGCCGTGTCTGTTAGTAGGCTGAGCTTTTCCAAATGAAGCATCTCTTCTTCCCAGATCAGATACTGGGGGTCAGCCATCAGCTGGTACTTTATACATGGGGGATCTGAGAGAAAGAGGATGATTCCTGTGGCTTGGACACTGGAATGGGATGCAGTCCTTCTATCACTCTTTACCTCTGTTACTGATTTATGAAACAATCAAAGCAATCCCAGATTGTCTATAAGATCATCAGAGTAGGAATTGCCCCTAATGGTTGCCAGCACAATGCCTAGCACACTAGATAGTGTGCCATGTCTTCTATGTGACTTTGTTCTTCAGACAATAGTAGTAAACTTCAGCAGGAGGGCTCTTTCACTCTACTTTTCTTTTCACAGAGTACTGAGTGGTGCTCTGTTGATGCTGAGTCAAAAACATGCACTTTTCTTCCATATTCATTACTATGCTATTTGGAAGGCTCAAGGACGTGAAGCGAACTTTAAGCTGAGAAGATGTTAACAGAATGTATACATGGAAATCAGTGTTTCTGTCTCCATCTGTTTCTTTGGTCTCAAAAAACACAAGTGCTTCTGTAGCACAGTCAGTACAGCAACAACTTCTGGGACCAGTGGGCAGACATTTTTCACATCCTTTTTTTCAGCTAGACTGCCAGTATTGAAACCTTGTCACTGTCATTTGTAATGCACTTTTATTTTATCACATCAAGCTAAAATTGTTTCAGCCCACTGCCCAGCACTTGCCACCATGAGTACTGATCTGAAGCAGAGCTCTCAAGCATACAGAAAACTGGGGAGAGAGCCTGCAAACTGAAACAAACACAGAGCAGATTAAATTAGACTTTGCACAAAACCTACTGAGCTAGACAGTATGACTCAGGTCATTTGGTCTTTCACACCCTCTTTTGATAATCAGGACAGATAATACAGCTCCAATGTATATGACAAAGGAGGGAGAGAGAGAGGGAGGGAGGGAAGGAGGGAAGAAGGGAAAAACGAAGGGAGGGAGAAAGGATAGAGAAAGTGGCTGTACAGCTATTTGGGATATCACTGTCCTGTCAATTACAGGTTACATGAACTAGTAACTTCAAGTCTTCCTCCTCCTGTAAATTAGTGCCTGTTATTGAAGAAAAGTCCACATTTGAAAATTAACATACTACTGTCTGGCTTTTCTGTGGGATGTTCTTTGGCCTGGAAACAATGCTCCTTAAGTGGGCAACTCCTTCCTTACTACTCTGTCTGATCTGGGTTGCATTGCTGAGGATGTCCTTCAGATAGCTGAGGACATAATCTCACCATGATGTGGAGATGTTGTCCATTCGGGCTATTTGCTAGCCTGCACTGTGCCAGCTCCACCATTCAGAAGGCCTGGTACGAGTAAGAAATTGAGTTTGTCTTAGAGCAGGCTCAAAAATTTTGCCAGACATCATCACAAGATAGGGCGGCCTCGCTCTTGTTCTAAGTTGTCATGAAACCTCTCAGGGGCTGAAGCTGTGGAGTTGTTATCATTGCTGCTTACCTCTGTTCTGCTGAGGTAGCACTCACAGGGTGAGCAGAGGAGCCAGGAGTGGACGTGCAGTTTATTATCAGACAACATAGATGAAGAACTGTTTGTAACTTATCAAGTGGCTTCTGCACAATCCTTTGATCTGTGTTACCCACTCTATTGTTAACACCTGTGCAATACTCAATAAAACACTCCCACAAGCCCTGTTTGGAATCTCCAATGTGCAGTCTGTTATATTTCCTGTCGATGATGCAGTGCATAACTCATTTAGAGGGGCATGTGAAGTGTTCATGAATGACAAATTAAGATTTAGTTCAAACATCCCTGATGGGGTCTTGGTGCATTTACCAGGTTTATAGATCTGTTTCCTGGGAATGTACCTTATAAAGTTGCATTTGTGGGTTGTTTATTCAATGAACAAAGTGATCCATTATGTTTTTGTCACTGTTTTAGACATGAATGGCGGGTAGGGAAATAATTGCAGTAAATAGCTCTTCTTTCCGATTTTCACAAGAGTGAAAGTTGAAGTACAGCAAATGGAATAATCTGTTCCGGATTGCAAGCTGAAGGAAAAAAACATACTCACGTGCATTTAATTCTCTCCTACTTCTTGCATCTTGGGAATTTGAAAAATAATATAAAAATTCTGAAAATTTTCAGTTGATAAAAAGTGGTATGGGTAAATAGGACACAAAATGTTAAGTGTAGAAAATTTATTTTTATTTTTCCAGGGATTGTGAATGGCAGTGGAGAGTAAAGATTAAAAATACACATTTCCCCCTTCTCCCCCCCACCCTCCCCCCACCCCCTCCCACCCCCTTCTTTCTCCCAGAAAGTCTCTGGGAGACTTTTGGAGTCTCTGAAAATTAATATTTTCATTTAAATCTTTAATTCTGTGTAGACAAATAGGGCAGAAAAAGATGGGCTTTTCTGGAAGTCCAGAAGAAGGTGAGGACTGGTAAGAACTCAAACTGTTCTTTCACCATTGCTATGTACCACCTTCCTGCAGGAAATTTCTGTGTATGGAACAATTTTTCCATGGATATCCACAAGGACTTGAAAATCATTTTCAAAGTTATTTCCTTGGGAAAAACAGCTGAAGAAAAACTTTCAAGGTCTCCTTCTGCCCCGCTTAAGTGTAAGCACTTAATCTGAATTCTGTGGGAATAAGAGTGTCCCTCTATGCAGACAATATAGGCTGCAACAGCAGTGGGATCACTCTAAAGGCTGTGTATTTCACATCATCCCCTTGCTTCAGGCTTGATGGCAAACACCAATCATTCTCCTTACTTCTCTTTCCAGTACAGACACAAAATGTCTACTGATGTGGGTGAAGACTTGTGTCAGGAGGCAGTGTGTTCATTACCTCTGCCACAGGGAGATGCTAAACAAAATTGTTAGTCTCTGGTAGCTTAACTGATTATCTTCCCTGTGTGTTACAGGAGTAACCAGAAAAGCTTACAAGACACTTAGTGTAAGACCCTTCCCTTTGGAGAATAATCATGCCTGGCTGAAGCAAATTCAATGGATTTAATGGGTTAGAAAAGAAACTTCCTTCTTTTTTTTCTTTCCTTTTTTTTTTTTTTTATATTTTTTCCTGAGTTCTCATTCTCTTAAAACAGATTGATCAATAGAGCAACACAGTGAGAGCAAGGACCTGTTTTCAAAGAGGGAAATATCTTGTGAATAAGGCACTGGCCTGAAAATCAAGAAAATGTCTTTGCTTATCACATGTTTGCTGACAGAGAATCCTTGCAAAATGCTGGATTTCCAAGAACAGATTGCTGAACTCCTACTTTCATCTCAGGAAAACTGCAGCCAATAAATCAGAAAACCAGAATTACAGAGACTTTGTTTTGGGGTAAAATCAAAACTAGAATTAAACATTCCACTTTCAGGAGATAAACTTCTAATCCAGGACTATTGGGCCAGTAAGCTGTAGCCAATAAATAAATTTCACCACTAAAAATGAAGGGCAAATGATCTCGCCCCTCTGAGCTGCCAGATTTTCTCCTTTTTGTGCACCATTCCCATAGGACCCCAAATCCAAGTGGGACCATGGTCAGACTGTTTCCATATTCTGTTTATTCTCCTTTGAGCTCCTGACAGTTCAGAACGTAGTCAGGATGAAAGCTTGAAAGCCAAATCTTGTCCTGTAGCTACTGATGAAATTCAAGGGACTAAGAGCACAATTCTCATTCCAGACAATACTGAAATGGAGCATGCTGCAATGCTATATGTTTCAAGCTGTTTCTGCTTCTGTTTGTAGAGAAAAGTGAAGAACAATAACATTGAGAAGACAAAGGACATGCAAACCTGTATTTACATCATTTACCATTTACATAATTTGGAATTTGAATTTAATCTGTAGTCAGGAAGGAATATTTTTCTCTGTGTGAGATTGGTAGACTTGGGAGGAATTTTGCTTTCTCTGACGGTGTAATATAGATTCTTCCAGAGTTTTTTGTTTTGTTTTGTTTTGTTTTGTTTTTTTGACAAATGCACTCACAACTGCCTAGTGCACTGGTGATGTCCCTGTCCTCTCCTGCTCTCCCCCTGTGGCACATTCCCGTTTTGTGGATGCTGCTTTTAAATAAGTGTAGAGGATATAGGGAAAGACTTTGCAGCTTGTGATACATAAAATGGATGTTCTGTGACCACCCTCCAAACAAAATGTCTCCCACAGGTTCCTGTGACTGCAGGGAAATTATGTCCAACATTCCTATGCAGCTTCTAAAAAGAAATTTTGAAATTTAAATATTACTTTGTTTTCCATAATTACAGAAAATAACTGTGATCAACATTCAAGTAGACCAAAGAAAAAGATCTCCCAGACTTAACATTTTTCCTAACAAGTTACATATCTGCCACAAACTTCAGGTATATGCAACTCTAGTCCTCTGTATTAGAATTCATTCCATGCCATGGATTTTTAACTTACTTTGTCAAATTTAAACATATTGTATTTTGCAAGAGATTTGGTGTTTATTTACTTCATTCTTCTAACTCAGACTAATTCATTTCTGGATGTAGCCTCTTTGCACAGAGAAGGAAGGAAGCATGAGTTTTTTTGTAGCAGGGGTCTCTTGGACATCCTTTGATAGTGAATGCAGAAAGAAATTTAAAGTACATGGGAAGAAAAAAAAATCATTTGATGCTCTCAATAAGTACAGATGGCCTGTTCCCAAGTCTGCAAGAAATCAGTTTTCAAATGTCCACATTTTGAGCTTTCCGTATTCCAATCTCTCTCACAATCATGGAGCCCAGGGTGATGATCCACTGCAAAATACACACTTCTGGGGAAATTAAGGATAGGTGCCTCTGACAAGAGTTGTATGAAACCCAGAAACCTTTCCTGCTGTGGAGAGATTGCTTAATATCCTACTGAATTATACTCCTGTCTCTGAGTACTATTAGAGGTGATTCTTAAAGATATTTGGAGACTATCATTTACGTGTAAGGCAAACAGATTGCATTTGTAACATTTAACACATAATAACAATAATAAAACACACTGACGTGGGTTTTCTGTGTAAACAGTCTCTTCTGAAGATAGAGCCAGTGAAATGTTTTGAGAACTTTGACATTTATAGCTGTATTTATAATCTCTTTTGGATCATTTCCTCATAGAATCACATGTTTGTGTATTTTAAATTCCCTGGAGAAATAAAAATGTTTAAACAAAATAATGATGTGATAGGCATTTTATGAGGGCTTGTTCAACACATACACATGTATAAGCAAGGCTGGATTTGTTCTGAAGTGAGTGGGAGTTTTGGGGGGGGGGGGCGGGCCTATCAAGGAGAGAGCCTCTTAACTGAAAAGAGTAGAAAGAGAGGAAAAAGGCAAGTATACCCAGGTTTGTAGAAGGTTTGTAGAGAAGATGGGACTCTTAGAGTCTGGTAAGTAACAAGGAGAGTAACAAGTTACACTCACTATACCAATATTTAAAAGAGAGGTAAAGAGAGAGGAGATAACATATATACATATACCTTGACACGTCTAAGTGAATTCACACACACATTGTGTTCATGCATGCATTATCTACCAATGCATGGTAGATAATTTATTTGCCAGCCTTTCTACTACTGACACATATGTGAGCACACTGCTTTTTTCCTAAATGCGATTCTCATTCCACCAAATTCTAGTACATTTCACTGTATAGGGAAGCACGAGTCAGACACCATTTGGCTACACTGATGTCCCTCAGTCTACACAAAGAAAATACGTCTTTACAGTGGGAGACAGAGAAACCGCCCTTCTAAACTCAGGAAGAAGAAGCCCCGAGGAGACCTGTCCCAGTATTGCCCCCAGCGTGGCTATTGCTTCACCATCCAGACCCTCATCGCCTGCAAAGTCTGGTGGAGGAGGTTGAACTCCACGTTCCAAGAGCAATCACGCATCTCAGTTCTTCCAAAGTGCTAAAAAATTGTATAAGCACAGAGAAGTCCATTTTTAAACTTAAGCAAACACTTGCCCAGAATGTTTTACAATGCTCAGTTTAGCTTTCTCTTCTATTTTTTCATATTCAAACAGTATCACAAGCGTGTCAGGAGTGTTTCTAAAAAGAAGAGAAGATACAAAGAGCTTGTGAGCCCTGGAAAATTCTTTCTATGTCAGCCTCAAAATTCTCACCACGGCTGTGTAAGAAGCTTGCTAGAACAGCACCAGATGCTCAAGTGTCTTCACTAGTTGGAAAATGATGGCAATTCAAGAGCTGCACATAGCTCTCATTGAAGTCAGCACTGATATAAAGAGTCACTGGATGAAATTCCAACTTTGTTAAATAAGTTTCTCTTTCTACCAACTGAAGAAAAAAAGCAGGTATGGTTGAAAGCAGAGGCTGTTCCAGAAGGAGTAGTGAGCATTTTGAGTCTAATAAATGCTCTTGTAATAAAGACCTTTTCTTCTGAGGATTTCACAATTCTTGGAAAGACATGGAGATTTGCAACTATTCCCTGTAAAATATGAAACTCAATTGTACTTTCTCCCAAATGCTGATTTTGCTCTGGTTCCTGGCAGCAAATATATACTTTGTGCTGTGGTATATAGGGAAACCTAGGAAAAACTCAAATAGTAGAGGAAAAGTGCAGAAATTATGGGACAAAACCAGCTATTACTGCCTGAATACATGCCTTAAAAGACTTGCTTTAGTCCTAGCTTGTGGATGGAGAAAAATTATCACTAAGAAATAGTTCAAGGGATGGAATGATTTAAGCAGAGAACTCTGGGGAATAAAAGAGAAAGCAGAGGGAATAGTCTAGCATATAAAGCTCATGTAAATAAAGCAATGACCTTTACTTCTGCAACTGTTTCAAGTCCAGTTTTCTCTCTTAAGTGGAACTAAATAAAGGTTGGTGAGGAGGTTTATTCCCCCAGGACCTGTGTTAGGACCATCAGACATCCCAAGAGAAATAACTCAAAAGGTCACAACATAACTGCTGACTGTCTTTTAGGTGTGGAAGGGCCCCAGAACTTCACACATTTATGGAGTCCTCTGATTGATTGAAAATTATCATTAGTTGTTTTCACCTCTTAGCCTGTTCTCATCTTTGTTCCAGAGCATTCAAAGACTAGGGAATTCTGTATGAAACCAGAATGAAAAAGAAGATAACCTTTGTCAATGGCATGTTAGCTATATCCTGCTGTGTACTTTTTGCAGTCTGTAAGCTGAAAATATACTCCTCTCCTAAATTGCTCTGCTGTCCCACTACAGGTATTCAGTTATGGAAGTTTCCAGTTCTTCTTTAGAAAATAGACCCAGTCCACTAGAGTTTTATAAAAGGTTAGAAAATCTGTTGTAGATTTCTCATAAGGATAGGTAGCTGTGGGAATCATGTCTAAGTTAAATACAAAACAACAACAACAACTGAACTACTCATGTGACTAATGGAGACAGTGAAATATTCAATTTTTTAGAGAGCACACCACATGTTTTAAAGAAGTCTTCATACACCACTATCTGCTAAAAAGTTATTTTCTGAAGTTTCACTCTTTTCCTTTCCATATTACTATGCATCACTTTCCTTTTTATGTATTTTCTTTCCTACCATTCTTTCTTCCATTCTATTCATGTTCTTATATCCTTGTCCTTATGTATTCATCCACAACCAGGAATCTGTCAAAATAATTACGTATTTTTGTCAGAGAACATGGAGTTAGCTAAAAGAATGTATGTTCCTTTGGTTTTCTCCAGGTCAGATCTATGTATGCTGAGTGACATGCAGATCAAAGGCCAAAAATACTTTCTATAAGCCACAGAACTGTATGCAGGTTTTATTAGAGATGTAAAATGTCTCAGGATTGCAAACTTAATTCTCCAACCAGATCACAAAACAGAAGAAAATATCTCAACCTTTTTTAACTAGAATATATCTACTCAAGTGTATCATAAATGACTGAACTAAGTGAATCAATAAGCAAGAGGGGTTTTCATTTATGGATAGAAAGAACTAATCGGTAGTAATATGATTGTTCTCTGTAGAAAATGGGTAAGGTATAGAGTGCTGCCATTGAGACGTAGGCAGCATTAGTCACTGTCAATATTCTCAGAGAGTTCTACTCATTGTGATGAAGCTTTATAAATCTTTGTCATGTCTTCAGTGCAATAGACACCCAAATCTACTTACATTCCAGGTAACATATTAACATAAATAGCCAAGTAGTAAATAGGATATCTGACAATTTCCTTTAAAAAATGGGGGTTAGATTATTAGATGATACTGTGCTGTATTATCTTCCTTTTTTTGTTTTTTCTTCAGTGATCAGTGCATAAAGGGAATAGAAGCAGATTTCAGAGATATTTATGTATGACATTAAAAGTAGATTGAATAGTCAAAAAATATACATCTTTTAGATATGGAGTTCATGTCTCTCATATATCAGAGGTGCTTCTCACCTGAATTCATGCCGAATGTCTTTCAAATGTGTTTCTTCTTAAAGATACTTGTTGTACCCTACCCAATCATACTCTTATGTGTCTATTTTGGGTCTAATCCTCTTCAGTTGTCAACTGACACAAACCTAATGGACTTTAAATAAATTCACACTAAATGACGTTTTGGTCCCTTCTCATCCAAGGCATGGGCGCAGTTTTCTCTTTCACTTTCCGCACCTATCATGTCAATGTCTAGAAACCGATGCCCAAGAAGTATAGGAAAATAACTCTTCGTGTCTGATCTATGCTATTTTTGAGCCACGTTGCAGAGTGTTCAGATTCAATCCCAATTAGTAACAGTCACAAGTGCTGTAAAAATCCACCTACAATGTCAGTTCAGGATTGAGACTGGCCTTTGTTGTACATTGGTATGCTGAAACTCTAATATTATCTCTTTCTGTCCCCTCCCTCCAGCTCTGTCTTTTTAGGCAATACTACCCACATTTAAACATCATGAAATGTCATCAATGGAGTACTTCTCACTATGAAAAGAAGATGAGCTAGTGAGTCAATATATTCTTTTCAGTCTATAGCCAGTGTCTGGCCTCATCTGTCAAGGACACAAAGTTCATATCTCTGAGTCCATTTCAGCTTTAAAATATGATTTCAACAGAAGTTCCCAGAGGCAAAAGGATTTCACCCGTTGCCCCAGCAGGCCTGGGATTAGGGCATACACTGATAAAGCGTCCTGGGCTAAGAAAAGTAAATCTAGGTAGACATTGTGATTTTTTTTCAGAGAGAGAGAGAGAAAGAAACATTCTTCATTATGACCTTTTAATTTATGAGGCCAATGTACCAGGAAACAACTATTTGATTCAGGACTTAAATAAGATGCAGTGATAAATACCCACAGTAACTGTGTGCATGTAACACATGTACCTATGTGTATGCAGAAAAGAGGCAGAGAGATGTAGAGTGTGTTTGTACAATTATACTTATGCCCAAAAGTAATTACTGTGTGGCCTGCACTCTGGGCTGGAGGACAAAAATAATCATGTATTTTTCCATAAAAATAATAAGGTAATTACTATGTAAACATTATGTCGCTACATGGTAATTATTGTGGACCAGGTTTTGCTCCCACTATTCATATTGACTACTGCTACCAGGTGAACTGGCCCCCACCTCCTTGATACCAAAGTGACTATTTGGATGCTGTGTACTGAGTATGAGTAAAGGTGACAGCCTTGTGTAATTAAACGGTCAATGAGCAATTACTGTGTAAGTACAGCATAATGGAACCTTGCAAAAGAATCTGTAAGCAGAGGAACAAACACATTTAAATATTGCATTATTAGAGTCAACCTGTCCTGCTTCTGTTGTCAGTGAAAAGATACCCTTGCATGTATTTTTTTTTTTATTCTCTTTTTGTTCCCCTTTTAAAGAATGCTTGGGTTAAAGAGCAAAGTCTTAACAAAACCACAGAAGCTAGAGATGCATGAGAAGCCATATGTCCCTCTCTTTACCTGTCTGTCCACCAAGTGTGAGTATACTAGTACAGTAGCCTTGGAGCAGAAGCCAGCCACTTGCCAAGAGCAGGAAGGATGCTAGCTGACAGAGGTGGGTGGCATACAAAATCATGGGTTCCAGCCTGATTCCTGCCAGAGACTCTATCAGAAAGCTGTTCAAACTGCTCTGTGCCTCAGTTCCCCAGCCACAAGATCAGAATAGTGGGTTTTGTTTGTTTATTTGTTTGTTTGTTAGTCTGTTTATTTGGGTTTTGGTCAGGAATGCTTTGAGAGTAAAATCCATCCATTAATGTCAAGCACTCAGGAGCTGCAGGGACAGGGATCACATCCATAGGAAAATTTTTCCTTCACCTCAGAAAGCCTTGTATGTGTTCATTTGAACTTTCCAACACCTGTGATAAAGACAGTGCTTCTCTTCTCTTCTGGCTGCATTTCAGGACCCAAAAACACTGTGGGAATGTTAATCATCTTGGTGATACTGTTCCTGCTCTTATTAAAATCAATAACAACACACCCTTTGATGTTAGTGGTAACACAGTCATGCCAAAGGCTTTATAATATGCCTTTATAATATAAGGAGAAATATATATATATCATGCTTTTTCCAGTCAAAAAAATAACAGGGTTTTGCTCAGGAGTGACAGGAGCAAACCCCAAGTCCCAGCTCTAAGATCAGATTCCAATTGGCTTAAGATGGCAAAACTTTGCTAAGAGACTGCTTGGAGATTGATGATGTTGCTACCAAAGCAAGAGGAACTGTACCCACTGCTGTCAGCAGCAAGCCTGAGCCAACATCTCCTACTCCCTGCACTGGACCATGCAACAGTGGTTAGTTATCAGAGCACATAAAATGAAGATGAACAGTCAGGAGGCCAAAAACATCTTAGCACAGAACAGAGACATAATAGTGTCTAATTACCAAACTGTCCTGAAAGGTGTTTGTGTTTTCTGAAGCATTCTGTCACAAGACCATCATCAGGCTCATTATAAATGTAAACCACCAGCATCTAATTGGTATTCCAATATCTTTGAGCTGTGACCTAAAAAGAAAGAGCAGAGCAGAAGAAAGTAGTACAAAAAAATTCTTGTCATGGTCCTAGAGTGGTAGGACAAATGCCTGTTCCTATACTGTACATACGTAAACAGCTCTTCCTCAGCTGCAATTTAATGTTGCTATACCTTCGATTGCAATTACATTGAATCACATTGCAACAAATCTTTGTAATGCCAATCCCATCTTTCCACCTCATTGACAGCTCTGGAGATGCATCTGAAATTCATAGTAGCCTCATAGCCTATGGCAAGAGAAATCCATGCTGCTAAAATTTTATTTTAGAATTCAAGCTGGTTTCTCTCAGTCTAGGATGCTCTGGTTTTAATCTTTTGCTGCCTAGCACAGTGTATCAAAATAACCAGCCAATATTGTTAAACTGTCAGGGGTCTTCACTGCCGCTGAATTTTACCAGTATAAATAAATACTGTAACTTAAGGAAAAAAAGAATCCCTTTGGAGCGAATTTTTCACATTAATAGAATTAAGAGGAGAGAGAAAAATGTGTATAAACTTCAGCTTGATGACAGCATTCTCCTTTCCTTTTTCTCTTTTTTTTTTCTTTTTTTTTTTTTTTTTGGTACAGAAAGAAAAGGCTTGAGTGGAATATTCAGGCTGATTTACTGCTTAGGCTGATAGGGACTCCAGGCTGGATCCCAAAATTTGAACAACGTTCAAAGGGAGAGATATTTAAAAATCCCAGAAAAAGAGATATTTCCAAATTAATGGCATTGCCCAAATGCCTTGGCTCCTTGCACCCCACCAGGAAGGTTTATTATTTTCTGGTAAAATGTTGCTTGAATGGGGAGTGGTAGTCAGTGATGCGTCAGTGCTGCTCTTTGAAGACATTAAAAAGCTGAATGCACAACAAAGAACAGATGTTCCAGCATGCTTTATTTATGCACCCATCAGCAATCTTCCAATGACCACAAAACACAAGCTTTTTTTTTCTTTTTACTCCTCACAATATTATTTTCTGATCAACTCACACTCTATTTTTCCTCCAGCTGAAGTCTTCCGTGAATTGGTGTGTGCCTGAGTGTGCACACATTTGTGCGAGAGTGTGTGGCTGTGTGCGCGTGTGTGCCTGTGCGTGAGTGTGTGTGTGTGCCTGAAAGTCTGCTTCCATCAAAAGCAGGCTTCTATTGAACTGTCGAACAGGTGTGGATTCTGCAATTAGATCACATTTCAGAGAGAGAGAGACACTGAGGGTAATAATGGCGGTGAATTCTTCATAGTCAGATGCAGCACCATAGCGACCAGCAACAATGAAGAATAATAGGTATTAGTATTAGGGTGATTATTTTTAGTTTATAGAATCATTTGATTGAATACTGCCATAAGGCACCGTTAACGTGTGCACAGCGCTTGCCAGCTGTAGAGCAAACTTGTTTTACTGGCACTTATCTGAAATTCTCATCTCTCCCCCACCCTCTCTGCTCACAATTGGAATGAAAGTAGCGATTAGGAAGTGAGATGTAATGCAGATTAAATGTTATGATGGACTAAGATCCTGATAGGTTATTAAAACTCACTTGCGTTTGGGGTTTTAAAGGCATAGTGTTTGCATATTTTTCCACTGGTCTACATCTTTTGAAGATAAAACAAAGGGAACATTTTAAAAATCCATTCATAACCAGGAGGCTTTTTAATAGTGAGCTCCCAAATTTATGACCTTCCTGTGTGTGTTTTACACCTGCGTGTTGTAAATATATATTAAGTGCGGAACAACTGTGTTACCAGGAACTGTGGATCTGATTTAGGCAGAGCTAAGGCCTCCGCACCGCAGTGGGCCAGATCCTCAGCTGGTGTAAACTGGCACCTCTCCACCCAACTCAGAGGTGCTACATAAAGTTGCACCAACAGAGGAGCTGCAGCAAGGAGAGAATGACAGCCTTAATTTGGAATTTCCCTGCATCTGTTGGTATAAATCAGAGGCCTAACATTATTGTCACATAATATTCTGGTGTAGCAGAGGTGCTGTGAATTTTTAAACATAGAGAGAACTGTTGATCTATTGTTCCTCTCACACCCTCCTCCCTCCCTCCTGCTTTCAGCTGGCATGGTAAGAAAGCAAGAGTACTACAGCATTGGGCAATATGGAAAATTCCAATCTTTATTCTTAATAGACCTTGATTTAGTTGCTCTGTTTTCTACTTAGGCATAGAACTTGGTTCTTTCAAGGCCATTGTAAGAAAAATAACTCTACCTCTGATGTCACTTGGTATCATAAATATGCCGTTATTCCTTCTGCAATAATAATTGCTATTAACAACAGTAATAGAAGTAGCAGTATTTGATAGCAGCAGTATTTGATCATCTCCAAAAAGCATACTAATGGCTTCATCACAGAGGTGAATGTTGTAATCTATTTTTGTAGACTAAGTAAATAAAGACTGTCTCACTCAAAGACTTAGCATGCACTGTGTAAATACTGCATTCCAAATTCAATTCCCTTTGTGTTGTTAATTATAATTATTTTTCCCCCAGAAAAATCATTTTAAAATATCTTTTAAAATGCCTTCCATGTTAGATCATGGTCGTTTTATTTGCAGTTGATCCAATTAAACAAGCATAGCATTATTACCTTTTTCCTTGATGTTATGACAGAGTCTATGCAGATGTTGCAATACCAACTTTCCCGTATGATTCAGAATTGCAATCATACTGTGCATTGACATACTGTTCCATTTATTCATCTGATTGAATACTGCCACAAGGCACAGCTAACGTATGTTAACAGTGCACAGTATGCATAACCTGGCTTTCATACTTCACAAAAATGCTGGCAAATGCAACAGTGGATGCAAAATAAAAATCATGTGATGAATTTTGGCAAAGGTTGGTGTAAAAACACCTCCAAAAGTTACATCCTGTGATGTAAATCTCAGTATGCTTTATACAAGTCACAAAAACAGCAACAGGAATCCGTAGCCTATGTATGCACACATAGTGTGCACTGACACTATAATAAAAACACTATTGAAAATAGTATTTCACATGTGTCTTATCTTCTTCCTATATATGCAGTTTTTTTCTGTTATTATTGTTCATAGTTTTTTTGTTTTAGTGTTGAGGTTGATGGTTTGAAAGGCACAGTGCTGAATCCACTCCATTTTTTTCTTTACACTCCTCAAAAATATGCCATCGTAATTTAATATGCTTTAAAATTTCAGTACTGATGAGGAGTTGCATGCCATTTTTTAGCCCACTGAACAAAAGGCTTACTGAGTCACACATAGCCTATTCAAATAGGAAACACAGATGCCTGCTAATTTATCTTCTCACATAAAGTCCGTTTACCAATCCATACAAGAATTGCCCCCATGTCTTTGTAGTACTGCAACCAGAACGGATGCTGTCACTCAGGGGGGACATGTGACCATTAGAGCCACCTCCTTGGGGAGCTCTTTAGCATACTGTCCTCCACTGCTGTAATTAAAACTAACAAGAGCAGTCTACAAAGGAAATAAGAAAATGCAAGAAGAGAAACCTGCATATTACAGCTTGCAGCAAGCTGGAGAAAGGAAGGAAGTTGAGGAAACATTCCTATACATCCCTGATATGCAGAGGAAAGTACGATTTCTATGGAGGTTATCAGTGAGGAGAAAAATTAATACATAGATAGGGCAGACCGGTCATTAGATGAGAAGATAGTTCCCAAACTGTTAGCTTAAGAATGGGTTGCAAAAGAAAAATGACAAATATGCCCTGTTACACTGATAGGAACAACTAAAATCAAAATCCCAGTATTTCCATATTTCTGTCAAAATGTGATGTTAAATGAGAAATTAGATATTATAATTAGGGTGGGACATTTTTCCTCCTGAGAATAATTTATACACCAAATATGCAATTTGAGGTAGACCACAAGTTTATATATTTAGTTTAAATTCAGTGAATAGTTTCATCCATGAAAAGACTCAGAAATAGATGATGAAGTTAGAACTTGTAAGGCATGCTATTTTAAAAAGCAATGTTATGACATTTTGCTTAGGAACATCTTGTTTTGAAATGTAGCAAATGAGATTTTTAATGATATAATAGATAGCACGTGATATTTCTCCTCCAGGATCAGGACACCTAACCCACGTATAATGTTGTACACCTAGTACCTACAGTGGTTCTTCATCACACTCCTATATGTAAAAGCAAATGGGTAAGTTTGTAAAGAGCTCACATGGAGGAAATGGGAGCACTTGAAGGATGACCTTATAAGATGACCTTGAAGGATGAGCTTATAAGAGGCACTTAAGATCTTGACTAATTTAAGGAAACTTGTCATAAGCTAGATCCCTGACAACTGCTGGGGGACTTACCATTACAGTGGTCAGGAGAGTGCTCTTTTTTTGGTACCTTGCATGGACCTGTGCATATACAATTGAGCAGCAAGAAGTACATACAACGTAGGACATAAGGCAGCTAACACTAGCTTCCCTTCAGTTCACTTTTATATCAGTGTTTTGTACCAATGTCCAAAGCTTAATAACAGTGTGAAAATATAACATATTGGTCACAGAGAGGGGAGGAGAGAAGGAGGAGATGGCAAGAAGTCGTTAATGAATGATTAGGACATCTCATGACATGGTGAGCAATGTTTGCTGTTCTGAGCCCTACAGCTGTCCTCAACACCGCTTTAGGTTATCTGGGTAGTAATATGGAACCAGACCTCACTGCAGATGTTCCCTGGCTGATGTGGGAGGAAATGAGAGGTGTAAAGTGAGCACACCACAATCAGCTTTCCCTTCAGCATTTCAAAATAACTGCTCCAAAGAAATAAACAGAAAAGGTGTCTTGGCACCACCATTCTAGAAGCAAAAGTATTTGTTTACTGTTCAATTTTCCTTTTTTGTTGTTGTTGTTGTTGTTGTTTCTTCATGGATATGTGTGGAAGTAGAAAACAGAGGCTGCCATGATTTTTTTTTTTTCTTGATGGAAAATCATATTGTTTGATAAGCCTCATTGCTTTGCTGGTGCCTAGAAAATTAATTCCTTCTAACTCACAAATGAGTTGACCTTTGGCTGAACCAGTCTGCTGTCATTTTGGGACTCCATTTTTCATTTATTTCAGGACCAGATTCTACCATCTTTATTTGTGCTACAGAATCCCACATATATCATGATGTCCTGAAAGAAAGAAAGAAAGAAAGAAAGAAAGAAAGAAAGAAAGAAAGAGAGAGAGAGAGAGAGAGAAAGAAAGAAAGAAAGAAAGAAAGAAAGAAAGAAAGAAAGAAAGAAAGAAAGAAAGAAAGAA
>CM021732.1:38247735-38262528 GCA_011075105.1 Heteronetta atricapilla | reverse complement strand
AGGAAGGAAGGAAGGAAGGAAGGAAGGAAGGAAGGAAGGAAGGAAGGAAGGAAGGAAGGAAGGAAGGAAGAAAAAGAAAGACAGGAAGGGAGGGAAGAGTAATGAAAGGAAAATGAGAAGATGGTGGGCTTTCCCTGTCTAATAATACACACTTTATCTTCTTTCCCTCCTCCCCCCGGCCAGCTAAAGCAACTGGCAGGTGCAGTATTACTCTGCAGATGGACCAGGAGTGGCACACATACAGTTATATATGCCTGGCACACTCATATTTCCTGCTTTATATCACATGCCAGCTAACCAGGCAGTAGCCAGATTTGAGAGGACATCCCCAACAGTTGTTGTGCATGGAGAGGAACCAGTCTATTGGCAGTACACTATTAATGCTTCTCCAGAAATTGTCTGCAGACTTAAGCCAGGGCAATAATTCTCATTTTCCCTCACCCTTTCACTGTCACTCTGTTTCTCTTCCCTTCCTTGTCGTAACAATAGTGGAGATTGTTTTGGACGGGGTAAGTGGGCATAGGTGATTCAGCAGCATTGACCTTCTCTGAACTTTGCACTGATTTACTACCATTCTTCCAGGTCTCCCAACCCTAAAACAGTTCCTTTGGGATAGAAACGAAACAGGTGGAAGGGGAGGAAAGGTGAGTGAGACTCCTGTTATTGTTCAAAAAAATGATTGTATTTTGTATGAATGCTACCTATCCACAAAAATGAATCTATGCTTTCATGGGAAAGACCCAAACTTGCTCATAAACTAAATCATGGATTGCATTTATAGGTCTTTTGGCATCCAAAGATGCAACTAATTATTTGGTAGGATTTACAAAACCATCTAAAAGTAGATTGGGACTCAAAGTTTGTGTGAATTGGTCAGATTTACAAAATCACTCATCTCTAGGAACTTAAGTATTTTGTTAAATCTCATCTGGCATCATTGCAAAAGTACTTAATTTGCTTGAAATCTTCTCTAACACTTCATAATTTCTCAGTCATTTTAGGGGGGAAAAAGTGCTGCTGTGTGAATCTGTGAAAATAATGTTAAAACAGTGAGCTAGGGCCTTCTGATAAAGGGTCTTGAAAGCCAATGTAATCAGCTCCCTAAGTTCTCCCTAAGGCAGAAGCCCATAGTGATGAAGAGTCAATGGACCAGCTTTCAGAACCTCTCCACTTCACACTGGAAGTTGTAACCAAGAAGAAAGTAGATGGATCCAGCAGGGATGTGCACAGGCATCTCAAAGCAAACTCAGGTACCTTTTATGTAGAATATAGTCTTTGGAGAGATGAGCTCTCTAGAAGGAGAATATTTAAGGAAATATCCCACCAATGCAAGCTTCAGCAAGTCTCAGAGCAGGACAAATTCTGCTAAAAAATAACCACTACAGCTAATAAATAAATAAATAAATAAATAAATAAATAAATAAGTTTGAACACATCAATAAAATAAAAAAGAAAACAACAACAACATTGGGTTCCTTTAAATCCTGACATTTACCACACCATGGGATTTACTTTTACTGCAGTATTTAAAGGATTTCC
This sequence comes from Heteronetta atricapilla, assembly GCA_011075105.1. Lineage (NCBI taxonomy): Eukaryota > Metazoa > Chordata > Aves > Anseriformes > Anatidae > Heteronetta > Heteronetta atricapilla. The sequence continues at coordinate 38,260,989 of CM021732.1, read as the reverse complement.
TACTCTTAGACCTGAGGATACTGCAAATAGCACAGTAAATTTAACTACTATGAGCAGTAAATGTCAAGATTTTAATGGTGCCTACTGTATGCCACTTGGTTATACAGTCACCCATATGTGTTAACATATAAGGCCTGATTCTGTTCTCAGTTTTGCCTCTATAATCCAGGAGTAAGTGCACTGAATTCATCTGAGTTACTATCATATGAAACCTATGTGGCATCAAAACCTAGTTCTTTATCCAAATCTAGTTTGGAAGAAAATAATTTGTCTAAATCCTGATTGTATTCTTTATCTCTTTCCAGGAAAAATAAAAATAAAATAAAACCTTGGATGGGTCATTGGTATCCAACTTTTGTTTCCTATTGCAGGGCTGCTAATCATGTGGAGAGAGATTGGTCATCACTGTTATTGCTTTTATTGGCCTTGTAGATCAGAAAACAATGAGGGCAGAGATGATGCTCTTTCTGTCAGAAAAAGATTCCACCTCAGAATCAATATTAGGTGAGGTATCACACAAAAATAAATTAACTTCTACTGTACCCACAGAACTTGTTTTCCCTCTTTAAGCTTTTAGTAACATCCCAAATAGCATTCTTGTGCCTAAGAGAAGCTCCTTATCTCCATCCCATGGATTCTATTCTAGTCTATTAAAGAATCAGAAAGTCAGAGAATATTGCAATCATGCACCCAGTCAGAAGGTACCACTGAATGAGGCTGCAGTTGTGCAAATAATGTGTACTTAAGTCTGCTTAACAAAACAAAATGATAGATCTGTGAAGGCAAAGAAACTTCTTTTAAATCAAAAAACTTTTAGCAAAATCTTCCTCTGGAGCCAACACCAAACACAAGTCCCTTACAGTTGACTCTCACAGAGATGCCATGCAAAGCCACCAACCCCTGCCTACAGCCCTCCTAGGATATCACACACGTACCTTGCTGCCTCCAAGCCCACAGCCAGCAGCATGCACTCCCTGTGAGGCTTCTTTGAGACAATTCACTCCAGCAGATATCTAGTCACACTGTAGGTAACAAACTGGAAAATCATTTTGAACAATCTCAAATTCCTAAAACATGCTTTGGCTTTCTCAGAATTTTATTCTTCTGATGTTAAAAAATAGATGTTACATACAATCTTGAAATTTGATTCCGAGTAAAGGATTCCAAAATTTTGGTATTAATAACCACATTTTCTTAGATGTACACCAGTTCTATTACCCAACAGAGGTTATTTCAGATCCTTCTATTTTCAGTCTGCCACACACTAAGTACCCATCATTTTATGATACATAGTTACATGGACTAAGATAATGGTAATTATATCTCAAACTTCAAAGCAATTACCCGGTGAGGTGAGGAAAGGCTCCTTCTTCCACATTCCACAACAGAGTATTTGCAGCATGGAGTTATTCACCTTCTGAGATGCATTAGCTATTGGTCAGAGTCAGAAGCAAGATACTAGATTTAATGGATTAAAGGTCTGATCCATTATCACACATCTTATAATTATCCAGAAGCATAAGTCTTTACAGTAATTAATCAGTGAGAGATTAGTGAATATTCCCAGTGGGAAGATACTAATTCTGAGAAATAAGTGTAGTTTGGTGATGTCCTTAATTAGATATTGACTCATTATCCAGAACGTTTGTGTTTTGGACAAGATGGTCACACATACACATACAATAAATAAATAAATAACAATAAAAATATATTTGCCTATAGTCTTTAAAGAATAAAGGGTAATTATTCCAGTAATTTACATATGAAATCTATAGACTCAGTGCTAGGGGATTTTGCTTTCTGCTTCTCTCTGTAGAAATGGACAAATATTTTTGGCCACTCTGGATGTAATTACAAAATGGAGGGGGTGAGCGTGAGAAAGGCAGCAATTCTGCTACCCTGTGATCCCCAGAAGACAGCCAGTTCAGACAGAAAGGGGTTTCTAACGCTGTTATAGGCTCTGGACCAATCTGACAGCATGGATGGCTGTGGAGCCCCAGTGATTATCTAAGGAAATCTGAAGGGCCAAGTAAGAGATGAAAAGAACAAGGAAAATCATTTCCTCAATTTCAGCTTCTGATTATTAATAGCTTGTGATGCCACATGAAGATGTTGTGGGTTTTCTTTCCCTAATTTCCCTAATATCCAGTAGCTGGCCTCTGTGAAGCAACCTGGTCCTCACATTTTGAGACCAACAGGCCTGCAAACAGCAGAACTGGGAGCCCAGTGAGCCCTTACTGGTCACTGAATGTAAGTGGGATCATCTCATTATTAGCTTTCTGGATCCTATCCTATTGCAGGACTCCTGCAGTGATCTATCTCAGTTTCTGTTTTCCTACAGTCCAGCGGTGATCAGTCATCCCTGTCCACAAACAAATTCAGAGCACCCTGTTTTTCACCCCAGCAGATAGTGTCTATGAGATATTGTTGCTATGAAGTCTATTCACACAGTAAGCATCCCTTCCATCAAAATAGAGGTGCTCAGTCTTTTTTACCAACATGCCTCTTAATATTAATGTTATTTGGGATTTTATACAAGGCAACTCAAAAGGAAACAGATTTTCATAAGATTTCACAGCCCCTAAGGAGACACAGATAGAAGTGCGTCTCGAGCCTCCTTCACTCTTCATCTCACTCACAAAGGAATGGGCCAACACTGTGATGAGGTCTGTTAAAGGCTCCCTCAGCTCTTTAGTTGCCTCCTCTCATTCCTGACATTGTGTCCCCTTCTGTGTGTGGCACCATCACACATTTTCTTTACTCCAAATAACTTCTCACTCCTCCCTCAACTCCCTCCTTTGAGTAACCTTCCTTCCTTTTTCTCCTCACCAGTCATCTCATCTATCTCTCCCCCCGAGCTGTGAGATTACTGGAACAGGGAATATGCTGTATTCTCTAAGTACTCTATAAACATGTTTAATAACAATCTTTTTCAACCCTTGATCTTTCCTGGATGAATCCCACTTAATCTTCACTGAGATTTTTATGAATGGTTTTTCCTTACCCTTCAAGGCATCTTTCTGCTAATATTTTTATGTCAGCAACTAAGTGGGAGATAGACTGTAGCTGCTAAAAATAAAGAATAAAAGACAAAAAAAACACTAATTACTCAGATCAAAACAAAATCTGGAGAAGTGAGTCATAACTCAAAGGGAAGAATGTCTTTCTTTTTAATAGGAAAAGAAAAAAAAAAAGAAAAAAAGAAAAAAAAAAATCTGCTCCCCATACACTTAGGGGATTATTGTCATCTTTAAGTTAACCAGACTAGATCTCACTGCAACTCACACTTCTAGACTGCAAGTAAGAATTGAAAGATGTTACTAAAAACCACACAAGTTGCAAGGCAAGAAAGCCAGACAGATTGAGCTTTACAAATGAAAGAGATGAAATTGCCACAGTACTAAATAAAAGGATTTAATCAAAGCAGAGAACACAAACTACTTCTGACTGTGCAAAGCCAATAAGATAGCACAACCGGTAGAAGGCTGTCTGCTTGTACATTGTGCCAGTTACCAAACTATCATGCACCAAAATAACTTGTAAATACATATCTTTTGCTTTGGGCTTTTATTTTAAGGAAAAATTCAGTAGCATGCAAACTATAAATACTTCTGAATCCATCCTTGATGCAGCTACAGTGCAGTATTTGGAACTAAGTCTTTTATGCATTATTTAGTGTTTCAACTGTGGAAAAATACTTTCATAATATAGTAACTTAGATGTCTGAGATAATGCTCATGGGTCAAGTTCACAGATGATGTGAAGAATGATGTAAGATATATATGAGACTTGCCATATCTTACTCCTTCTGTAGTTTTTAATACAGATCAACTCTTTCTAATTTACTGATCATTGAATTAACAGCCTGTTAAGATGTGTCTGCATGCACGTGGGCATTTTTTGCTGTTATCAAAGGTCTCACATAGCTCTAGTGTTTGAAGCTGGTAAAATATGGCACTGGATGACTTTGAAGTTGAGAAATGACTGAAATTTGTTCATCAAAATGTCAATCAAAGATTGCTATAATAAAAATTCAACTCTATCCATTAGTTATTTAGAGGTTTATTAAAAAATGAAATTTCAGAGAGCTAGGCAATTATTTGAGATTAGCCTATCAAGAAAAATAGGCCAACAACTCACAGATTGCTGGAGAGTATGGTAACCACAGTCTAAACACACTTAATATGAAACAGCCATACCCATCAAAGTTTAGCATGGACTACATACTGTTCATGGGTTGTTTATACATGCTATTACTAGAGACATGTGTTTTATTTGCTGAATCTTTGTCTGCTATGCACTCAGTGCTTTAACTGCTATCATTACAAATGTTTACTTCTTCTCTAATGTATTTTTGCACCAATTTCCATAATAAAACCTTTGCCCCTGATATATAGTTCATTCAAGCTAATAACAAAAAATAGTAAGTTTTTTTTCTTTTTTTTTTTTTCCTTAGAGATTATATACTGGGAAAGATTGAGGGCATAATCAATTTTTAAAAGATTATGCTCCTAAAACCCAGTTTACACTTTTTGAAACTACAGCTTTTAATTTCACTCTGCAAACATAAAACCTGACTATCTGTCTTTAAAACTAACTTGGGGAGTAACTCCAAATTGGTAGCTTAAACATCAGCTACAAAAGACTGTCCTAGTGTTGAAAAAGAAGGTCTCAGTCTTGATGCCGTTTAAGGTCTGTTAAAGAAGGTAGCCCTGCAGTGAAGAATCTCTAATGCTGCTCCACCAAAGAGTGTTCATTCCTTGCAACAGGATGGCCAAACCTAAAGTTTTCATCTACAGTCAAGAAAAGGAGTATAAAGACATAGTTTTCAGATGAAAAGGCCAACCTCAAAGGAAATTACTATTAAGGATGTTTTGAAAGAGAAGGAATGAGAGTGAACACTGGGTGGTCACATATATGGAAGGCAGCTGTATGGGATACATTTTCCTATGCATCAGTGATACAACTGAACAGTTGTTTTATTAAACTGTATTATGAACTCTCTGATCATAATAGCAGCTGCTATTTGTATCCCAGTAGACTAATATGCTCTATTTTCCCTATTAAGGCACTTTGGGGACAGTTTTGGAGAGGGGTGGAGTGAAAAGATGTGCCAGAATTCCACATTTTAAGCAATATGCTACCAAATACTTCAAAATGAAAATTCTCTATTATTTTGTAGGTATGTTACATATTACAAGCAACTCATACAAGACAGGATAGCTTGCTGTCTTTATACTGCTATAGATGTACTCAGTAAAGGTTTGCTTTTCAAAAAAATTAATGGGAGAGATATACATAAGTAAGTTTACACTCACATGTACACCATAGACTGGACGTACTTCCAGGAAAGTACAGATTTTTGAGAAGGAATGAATTAGCCAGGTAAAGAAAAAAGAGGCAATGACTGCCATTTGTAACTGCCCAGTCATATTCACATCTCATCATTTGGTAGAGAAATAGTTACTTCACAACACAGTTCTCCCACCCAAATCTCCATTGTATTAGGTCCCCTATGTTTCAGTAGCTGTTTGTGTATACCCATATTTGTACATTTATGTGTCTAGCTGCAGTAGACATGGATACTGGATAATTATTAGTTTTGAAAGGGTTTTTAATTTTAGGAGATGCTGTAGCACAAATATTGTCAGACTCATATTCCAATTTAAATATTAGAATGGTGTTTCATTGTCTTTCAACATAAAAAAAAATAGAAGAGATTATGATTTTTTTAAAATGATGCTACTTTGATATGATATTGCAAAGAGAATAAGGCACTTTCCTTTAAACTGATTTTCAAAGCTATATCTGAGATCTATATCTGCTGTTTATGGATCACAACTAACTTTATAGTCATGTATAAACTGTACTTCTGAGTGCTGTAAGAGGTATCCCCTGTCTCACAATAAAAATATTATGGAACATTATATTTCCATATAGTAATGGCACTCTTATTTTACTAGTAGGAAAGGTATTGTACTAATTTAATTGACTAACATAAAAGTCTCACAAGCAAGATCAATATTTTATTTTCTCAACAGTTTTTGTCAATGAAGATTTAATTTCCCATGCAGAGAAGGTGTCTGTATAGCTCACAGATATAAGTGGGGTGTGGCTTTTTTTGTGGCGCCCATAGGTGTCAACTTCCCTCCCGTGGCACAGTGTCAAGGGAGCCTCAGTGCTGAAACACAAGCCTAGATGTCAGTAAATAGGGGCTTTATTTGTGCCCTTGTAATAAACTTATCCCTTGACCCAAAATCACATAAGTTCTCTATGTTTTAGTTTATGCCTGAACTATAGACTTCTGACAGCTTAGATATGTTAGTAGGGATGTGAATATCAGAAAACATAAGCATAACAGAAAAAAAAAAGAATACAGCTTAGTCTACTTCACAGGTTTCACATCAGAAGATAGACATATCTGTATAAGGGCATATATCCTAAGCTCTGTAGTATATCAAGAGTGTTTTTTTTAAATTATTTTTTATTTTTTACACAGAAACACACAAACAAGTTAACCTAAATACAGCATTGTTTTAAAGACAATAAAATTAGAATGTTGCACATATGCAATTATAATTCAGAATCTCAACATAAAGGCCACATTTGTGAACTTTCCCTGAACCTAACACTAAATGCTGTTTGAAAGAAATTTTCAGCTGATCTGGGTCAACTGCTGAATTTCTGTGGAAGCCATTAGCAGTTCAGTGGCCAGAGTCAAGTTTCACGTTGAGATCCTGCATTTGCTCAAACCCAAAACTCACTGAAAATTCAGAGTCTGTAAATCAGAGCTAGAACTTCACAAACCTCTAAGTAGACTATACTCTGTCCAAAGAGCAGATTTATTTACTGTTCTGTTAATCCCCATAAACACCTCATCTAAAAGAAAGAAAAATATCCTTCCCACCTGTGCTCTCAGCCTACTCTAGAGGAAGCCCCAGACAGAATTAGGCGCAGGTTTCCCAGGCTATTGTTGTCACAGAAAGGAGGAAAAACTGAAACACATCAAAATGTTTTAAAAATAAAGTCAGAGATGTAAATGTAGTCTCATTTTACAGCACGAGAGGAGAAAATAAAGACTGGAGTATGAAGAGAGCAAAGTCTGATGCAAGTGAGGTCTGATGGATTTAATGGGAAAGCTACAGCCCCTTCAGCCAGTTCAGAGGCTTGGCTTCTGAGGAGATAGTCCCACCTGGCAAATGATGCTAATAATAAAAATTATTGTAATTAGATACATAATTACTTTACACTTATAATTATTATTAACCAATGCTAATAAAGGCAAAGCCTGAAAAAAATATTAAAATCATGTTGCCATTTGCACCTCAGCAGCATATTTGTTTATCATTCTTTTAATTTTAGAACATACTTTGTGACTTTGAAGGTACAGATATTTAAAGGTGAGAAAGAGCTGTAGCTGAAGAGCTTTTCTCATTTTTCTGCCTTGTGTTAGGTAAAAGAAATTGAAGAAATTATAAGCCCGGCTGCAAATACATTTAAAGAGAACATTTGGGAAAGCTGATTCCTAGAAAGCAAACAAAAGAGTATGGTGAGAACCACCACAGACCCTTACAGTGTTTCAAGGCCCCAGAGGGTCCTTACAGGCCTCTCAGGACCTGACCAGCCTTTCTAGGGGCCTCCCCCACACCCCGGGGGAGCCATTTCAGCACAGCCTGGGGTCTTGGTGCCCCTGCTAGGTCACAGACCCAACTTATCCGAACCCCTCCATAGGCCAACAGGCCTGTCCATAGGCCTGTCCCCTCCATCTGCCAGCCCCTGTAGTACCCTGACATGGCCATATAGCTTCCATTCTGCATATCCCTGGCATGTGATGGGGGAACAGACTTGCAGATTGACGACTAGTTCAGTACAGTTAACTAATACCTCTACTTATAAATCCTGTTTTGCTTTTTTTGTTCACTTTACATCCTGTCACATCATTCTTGTGTTTATTCAGGCCAGGTGGAGACGTCTTTACGCTACTTGTGAGTTCAGTACCAGTAAGGATTCTCAGCCTGGATCTTAGAAGCTCTTTATACCTATCTTCAAACTTGTATTTTTGTATCCCTGGATTTGATAAATAGCATATGTGGTGAGGTGGGAAAGGTGTTCATAATTTGCAGCTGAAGTATTGCCTGGTGAAGTGTCAACTTGGGTTACATAACTCATATATAAACAGACTTTTTGTGGCTGGTAGGAGAATAATTGGTTCACCTAGTCTATTCCCCTATCTCACACAGCTGCATCAGCCTCTTATTTCATTATTCAGTAAAGCTTGCAATGACCACCATATTCCTTACAAAATAACATGCGTAACATTATGAAAAAAAAATGTAGATTAACAAGATATGGCCAGCATTTAAATGCTAAAATCTCAATAAATAAATAAATAATAAATAAATAAATAAATAAATAATAAATAAATAAATAAATGTTTACTAGACTATTATGCTACTCTGAGGCTGACCAAATCTGAGGCTTCATGGTCATTCTCATGGGGTAATGTTAAGCATGAAACTAAGCCATTGGCCTGGGACTCACATAGGCATTCAGGAGCTACAAAATTCCTAAGATCCCTCAGCCAGATGCCTCAAGTGCAGTGGAGTGATCTGGGCCTTTTGCTCATTAAAGACGAAATAGCCTCCTCCAGTTTCAAAGCTAGGTAGACTAGCTCACATGGGTAACCTGTATAGGGCAGCACACCAGCTGAAAACTCATGCCTTCCCTTATTACACACTTGCCTTTTCATGCTAGTAAACAAAAACCTAGGATATGTTTGGTACTCTGTAATAACATATCATTATGACTTCCCAAGGAGTGAAGTCAAGAGGAGTGATTAGACTGCTTTTAGATTGCTTTTACCATTTATTCAGGAGAAGCTGGAGTGTTCTAAGAGAAAGTAAGGGTTCAAGGAAGGTCATTAAGGTTCTCTTATGAGGTTCTCATTGCATAAACTAGTACAAAACCATCAATACATGTTTACTTCTTCCTGTCAGTATCAGAGATGTCAATGTTATGGCATGTAGAGGGACAACATTGTCGTGTACACTGTATAGATATGTGGTGTAATGTCTCAAACTACAAGTACTTCACCCTCTTTTCTAGTAATTATCTTAACCTCTCTGGACAGGATGTAGAACAAAAGAGAAGTGATTAAACATATCACTGTTTTTACAGCATTTGATATGCCACTGCTGACTATATGGGGTCCTTCCCTGCTGAAGAAAAAGGCACCTGTAGAAAACAAATGTTGAAGGTAATATGCTACTTTGATAGGTACAGTTGAGAATTACTGCCATAAGGAGTCACATGCTGACACTGTGTAGTGAGGATATGCTTCACAGACAGAATATTCTACTATGACTCCTTCTGCTCCAACAAATTCAAGTCTTTTAAAATCTGCACATACTTGTACATCATACTGCTCCATACATCCTTATTCTCCATTCCCATCTTCACCTCTTCCAGTACTCCTTGTCTGCATGAGCTAGATTTGCTTCTGGACTGCCTCCCCATTCAGCTGTGGATGGTTCTCCATCCATATTCCATTTCATACAGTTTTTTTAAGCTCTATCATGCATACATCATGTATCATTACAATGTATCACACCATTAAATTAGATTTTAAATATCTTTAATGATAAAGTAATAAATATGCTATTCATTTATTTCTGCTTCTCACCTGGACTTTATAGGTGTATAACTTACAGATTTATTTATTTTTTAATTTTTCCAGACTGTACAAGGAAACGAATATTTAAATCCCCTCTCCTCTCACTGGAGGTGTGAAGGCTGATTAGGGAATGTGCAGAACTTTTTCCGGAGATAAGCAACATTTAACACGTGGCTGACACTTGTCTAGAAGCAACAGCAGTATTAGTATCAGTACCAATTGCATGAGAAGGAACGTGCCTATGTAAAATGCTGTAAAATCTATGAAAACTGCTCTGTCTACTCACTTCAAATGGGGAGCCCAAGAGAGAAAGGATTTTTACATCACTGAACCATCCCTTTGTTGCCTCACATTGTACAAGACTTGTACTAGAATATACTGCCAAATCTCTAAGACAAATCTTCTGCCAGGTCTTTGTAAATAGTATTGCTTATGTTACCTGAATTTAAAATATAGTCAGTTTCTTACACCAGTATCAAAGAAAATGCATATAAAAGTATCTCCTGTTAACTTTCAGCTTAAAGTTTAATTTTTACAAACATTTAAGGAATAAAATGAAATTGTACAAATGGCCATCGAAAAGAAAAGGTAAACATGACATGTCTCTGAGGCCAAGTCAATGTGTTTAAAACCCCAAAGTTTCCTGCATCATTCTTGTACTGAATTGTATGTATAGTTTGCAATAGCAAATTATCTCCTCTTTCAGGTGTCCAATCAAAAGTTACATGAAGTCCCCCTATCCCAATTTCCCAAACTGCGTGATAGAGAGCAATATAATAAGGCCCCATTGACAAAAATATTCCTTGATTGCAAGGATTGTCGATATCCTGAAAATGAGGTTTCACAACACTAGAGGTGCACTTCAGCTCACTTTGCCAGGTGTTTGCATTGCAGTGATAATTTCCAGTACTGTGCTGGCTGCTGAATATGGCCCAAAATTGGAATCACCCCCATAAGAGTATTCAGATTGCCTAGAAAAACCTGGGAAAAGAATAGAACAGACTGCCAAAACAATGAAAAGAGCAGAGCACCCAGAATGCAAGCTGCATCACAGCAAGCATGCAGCATTCACTCATACAGCCTTATAACAGAAAAGTTTCTGCATGGATAGGCAAGAAAGCTCAGGGAGCATCCCAGGATCTAGTCTCCTTTTCAGGTCAAATCCATGTTTTTGGGGGGTTGTTCGGTTTAATTCAGATGTGTGTGTTTGGACACATACTGCCTCTTTCCTCTTCACTGGGGCATTTCCACAAATGGTTCCCTTAATCTGAATCCCTGCATGTGTTTGATAGTAGCTTAATGATGAAGGAAGATTTCCTCCATCCCTCAGCAAAAGCACAGCCTTTAGTGCTGGTGTCTTTCAAAGCCTTTCTTTGCTTTTCCTGTGTATGCAGAAAGACAAATAACAGGTAAGAGCTTAGTTTACCATGGTACAAAGGACAATAGTATATGACCCCTCACAAAACTTAGATCCTCACATAGGCATGTGTAACACCCCAGATATTGTACATGAAACCCCAAAAAGGTGACTTCATGCTTGCACTGAGTGTAGGCTGTCCATTTACAGTGCCACACACTACTTCTGTTTCTTGTACTTTGTGCTTCCGTTTAGGTAAACATTGCCTCAGTTGTCCACAGTTTTAAACGGCTGATGAGAGAAGGCATTGTCCAAAAGCTTTCACTTTACAGAAGAGAAAAACTTTCCTCTGAATGTGTAATGCTGTGAGCACATCAACCAAACTGCTCCTACTTGGAGTCACTTCAGTGAGCAGACTGTGCCTTAGAGTACAGGAGAAAACAGTAAGTATTGCCTAAATGGAGACTTGCTGTTGATACCAATATATTTAACAGAAAGTTGAATTCCTTCTGTTACACTTTTTTCCCTTCAGCTGCTAGTTATCTCTTACTTAATCCAAACTTTTCGTCTTGATATAATCCTATCTGTTTTGAGCAGTGTTCCCTTCTCCAGAATATTTTTTAAAAAAACAAATAGTGATTTCAGACACCCTTCCTTCCAGTTATCTGATTCTAGAAATGGGAAACCTGATTTTCAGTAGTTACTCTTAAGTTGCTATTTTGCAAATTGCAAGTTGGGCAAGTAACAGTTGATGTCAGAAATACTAGCCACACTTGAAAGCATACAAATAATGACCAAAAAGTTACAAATTGCAAGTCTGAGGGGTGTTGTTTGGTTTGTTGTGTTTTGCTTTTTTGTTTGTTTGTTTTGGTTTGGTTGGTTGGTTGGTTGGTGGGTATGGTTTTGGTTTAAATACTCATGATGCTAAAAATGACTTTATAGTTCACCAGTACATAATTTAAAGGAGTTGGTTTTTTTTCACCAATCTGATGTGATTCCTCTGGCTTTGACAATGACTTACTCCTCAGCAAAGGAGAGGAGACTCAGGCTCATTTGTGCAGACTCTGGTTCACAGTCCTTCAGACACAGCCACACAGTCAGTACAACTCCCCTGCACCAGCTGGAGGAGCACAAGTTGCTAATCCTGAAGTTCTCAGTGGAGTACAGACACCCACCCCAGACCAGTCCATCCCAAAAGCTCTGCATGGAGAACTTTGAGTGAAGTGAGTTTCCCGGATGTTCTCTCCAGGCTCTGGGAGCTGTAGCCCATTGCATAATGAATGAAACCATATGTTTATAGACGAAGTGTGAGTAAGGAGTGTGTGATATGAACAAAAGATGTCTATGCCCACTGACATTTTCACTAGAATCCATTTCTTCTGCAGTCATTGCACTGGGTTGAGACTGCAGGCCCGGCTTAATGCAGCCTGATTGCAGCTGTGTCTGTTTTGGTTTCCTGAAAGAACTTGCAAGTCTAGCATGGCAACTTGTCATCTGCAAGCCAGGAGTTTTATTCACAGTTTGCTAGAAGCCACATTAAACAGCAACATCAGTCTGGAGATCAGCTTCTGCAGCAATGTTCTTATCCTTAAGCCTGTGCAGATGGGTGATTCCCTGTGTGCTTGCTTTAATGGCTGTGCTGCTGAAGACACTAATATTCCAAAACATATCTCTCCAGGGGGCTCTTGATATGAGAGTAAAATGAAATTTGTGTCCAGTTTGCCCAGGCCTCACCAGTGCCCTAACAGTAGAATGCTGTATTAGAAAGACACCCTTTGCAGGTGCTCCTTTCACAGAAAGGCTGTCAGAAAAACCTGAAACACACACATTATTAACCAGGCTCATAAATAGCAACTTCTCCAAACAACTAGAAATATTTATGCTTCCTATTTGCTTGGAGTTCAGAAATCTGTGGCTTTGTTACCAGTGCCGCCTGTGAGGTTATTGAGAAATTAATTCTACTGTCAATGTGTATAGACAGAGCTTTGCTATAAACACACACCCAAATAATATGTATTTTGTCTTCCTTTTCTCCCTCCAAGCACTGTGCTAACAATATGACTCTTTACTATCAGTACAACTTGTGATTATGTAGCGATAAGCAATCCACACTCAATATGCCATCCTATTAGGCAGTGTTAAGTTATTACAGGTCGTATTGCTGAGCCTAAATAAGACCTGACAGAAAAGCTCATTAAATCTGGAAAAAAAAAAAAAAAAAAAA
>CM021732.1:38197735-38242735 GCA_011075105.1 Heteronetta atricapilla | reverse complement strand
TCTTTTTTTTTTTCTTTTTTTAAAATAATATTTTGGGATTTTCCAGGGGGCTGCTGACTCTGAACAAAAGGCATGAAATAAAGTTGGAATACAACATAGTCATACAATAGGTGAGAAAGTTATTTGTATAAAAGCCCTCTAGAATAGCATTGAGTAGCAACATTATTGGGAACCAAAGAAATTGCTCGATATCTGGGCTGCCATTCTTCCTCAGGGAAACTGTATTTAACAAAAAAAAAAAAAAAAAAGGAAAGAAAAAAAGACACAAAGCACACATAAGTGCCTCTCATAACGTGAAAGATTTCTGTTTAATTTTGTTTAAGTGTTCTGTGCTATCAGTTGCTGCTTGAATTAAATGAAAAGCAATTTCAGTGGTAAACTGAACCCTTAAATGTAAGAAAAAATTTCCATTTTCTTCTGAGCTACGATCTTAAATTATAGCAGTGCCCACTAGAGCTGTTTGAGCTCAGGTTGTGTTGGTGTGTTTGTTATAATAAACCCCTTACTTAAGCAGGATTATAACTTGGCCACAATACCTAGCAGAATAAAAGGTAACAGGCAAAGGCTTAGTCTGGGAATCTTTTTTTTTAAATACCTATTTAAGAAAAAATCATCCTAAGTTTATCACTTTAAAGAGGATATTGTTAACATCATTACTTACTAAAATAAATAAATTTTGACAGCTGCCTCATTTGATCACAAGTACAATTAGGACTTTTAAATGATCCTTGTTTTAAGTCTCATTTTTAAAACACAACACAGATCATGTCCATTGTGAAAAAACATTTGTAATAGCTGGCTGAAATTCCAACAGTGATTTTTGGTATCCAAATAAATGAAATAAGAAGACAACTCAATAGCAATAAATAAATAAATAAATAAATAAATAAATAAATAAAAATAAAAGATCCAAATTAATTTTGCACTGCTTGAAAATCAGCTTCACACCAAAGTACTAGTGAGCAGCTTACATACATCATCAACCATAAAGAGTCATATAGGAATCTTCTCAAATATATCTAATTTAAATTATTTTTTTAAAAAATTTATAATCTTATACTTGAAGCTGAATTTAAATAAACATAGCTGATGTAAAATGTCCCTCACTGATATGTGGCAGCCATTTTAGGTATTCAGGTTGTTTGGTTGTTTTTTACTAGTATTTATATAGTAGAAATACAAATACTTGAAGTATGGCAAATCTCTTCAGCATATCATAAATACAGTGTAGTATTTTAGGATAACAAGTTAATTTCTGAAGTTCCTTTGAAGACAACATCTTTGGTTTTTAAAATTAGATCAGAAAAAATAAATTTAGGAGAAAATCAAGTATAGAAATACAGGACTGATATCCAAACTTTCCCTAAGAATGTTTTGCTGTTTCGTCATACTAAAGGACTTGAAATATTTTGAAATATCAGTTAGTTTTGTTCCTCGGAACCTGTAAAAAAAGTATGAAAAGTGTGCATTATCTCCATTTCAGAGAGGAGGAAATTGATATCAAGTGACCTATTTGGGGCCACTCAAGAAGGTTGTGGAATATCTGAGTATGGACACCTTGTTGTGCATTACTAATCCTGTGCCACCTTCTGTTCCTTCCTTTCCAAAATGTGTCCCATCTCATCAGGACTGCATAGGATAAATCCATGCAACAGGGCAAAGATGTTACAAGTCTAATGACAGTGTATAGCTTTTTTTTCACCATCGGCTTTAGGAAGGTATTTCTTAAACTAGATCTGCGTATTTGTTGTGTAAGCATCACTATGGTTTCTAGCTCTGTAGAAGCTGAAATCACCACTGTGATAGTTTTCAGACTTTGGCCTATTGAGCCAAAGCTATAGTCTATAACACCTATTTGGGAGATAAGTAAACAGAGTGAGAATTAAAGGTAAGTTCTATTTTAATTCCAAGTTACTTGGAACTGTGTCATGTGAATCCTAACCAAATAATGAATGGATGAGATTTAGAGGCTCAGCTTGAATAGCTACCTACAGCTACTCACACAGCCCAACTTGCAATGCAGTTGTGCCTTTCACAATTCCTGCTTTTTGATTTGAATCAAGATCATTTGACTCATTTTTCTCCATCTCCATTTTAAATCCAGGCAAAATATATTGCTTGTTTCTGACTTTCAATTCATGCATATTCCCACCTGCCTTTATCCTGTCATTGTTTGCCTCTTTTCCACCACAGCAAAATCAAACTATTACACTTTTAAGGTCCTTCATAGTTGCAGATCCCTCACCGATGATCTTTTTTTTCTCCCTGCATCAACTCATTCACTCTTGTCTGGGCACTGACAATTATGACAGCTTCTACTTCTCATCAACCAAAGTCTTCTGTAAATACCTTTATGCTCTTCAGCAGACTGTGCCTCTTACATGTCAGAGTTTCCCAGAAAGTCTGCACAGCCCAGCCATTTCTATATATTCCTTCAGCTCCCACCTTGAAACTCACCTATTCTGTGATGCTGATAAAGTGACTCAGTAGTTTTTGTGTTGTGATTTGTCCCTATTATGCTAATGTAAAAAATTCACTGTTATCTGATGCTTTTCTATTGTGATGTGTTCACCTATTGTTCCTTGTTATGTTCATAGAGTCCCCATGAAAATGCATTTAACACAATGTAAAGGTTTTCACTGCTTTCAAAAGATTTGGACCAGGGTCCTGGATGCTAAGTCCTTTTTATTTTAGAGGCACAGTTAAGATCACAGTGGGGGTCCTGTCCAAGCAAATCGTACATCTGACAACATCTTTCCCTTCCTCCAGCCTGCAGTTCCAGAGTAGCTAACTTATTCTTGTCTTGGATGAAGGAACTTGCCACCAAATGCATTTGTTTCATTTAAAATTAGATTTAAAATAAAAGTGGGGGTTCTTCTGACTTTGTTCTGAGTACTCTTAAGCTTGGTTCTGTGGGAGTTCTCCTTTCATCCATCTATTTAACCACTCCTATTTCAAATATTCACTTAGGTAGCCACTCAACTAATCCAACTAACTGAATTAGAATAGCCACCATCCCACAAGCATTTAAAATCCCTATTGAATTTAGATTTTTTCCCAAGACCTATCCCAGAACAGGAATACAAAAGCTTCTCAGACCTGTGGCAGAATGAGCCCATTTCTGGCAGTGACATTGTTAGGCATAGCACTGCGCAGTCACACAAACATTTCTATTTAAGATATTATGGTGCTGACTCCATATTTCTGGACCAAGTAGTTCAAAGGAAATGCGTACTTCAGATGCCAGTGGGTTAACATGAGGCCCTGTAAAACGGGCACGCAGAGGCCCTGTTTCCATCACATCCCTGTTCCAGACAGAGGGTAACCCATAAAGGTCTCCTTATCTCCCTGTCAGCCGTCAGGGAAAGAATAGCAAATTTTAAAATCAGTTCTGGAAGAGTTTGCAAGTTGGCACAAGAGCCTGTAATGGCTCTAAACCTTTAACATTATTTTAAGGCTATATTTAAATATATATGTGTCATTTAAAATAACTCCCCTGCCCTCCTCCCATTTGCTATTATTCATTTCAGCACCGATGCAACAGCCAAATGGTTTACCAGCCTGTGTCGCTAACACTTGCATAATAACTTGAGATCTCACAACCCCTCTATTTATCAAGCAACAATGTTACCAAAAATAACTATATGCATAGCTATAAGGGGAGCTGGGGAGGGGGAGAGGGGGAAAGGGGATGGAGAGATTCGTCAATGCGCTTTGAAACCTGCAATAAGGATCTAGCATGGAGGCTCTAGCTGTAAGTCATGTCTCCTGACGACGCGCCTCCACGGTGGAGGGGCAATGTAGGCCATGCTGGGCACTGCTCTGAGGGCCTGGGGGCTCCCGAGGGGCTCCCGAGCAATGCCACGGAACAGGTCCCTGTGAACCAGTGGCAAATAACACGGGGAAGACATCTTGGGAAGGAGTCATGACACCAGAGAGGGAAACCCTCAGCATCCCCATCTCCATTTCATCTTCACGCCCTGGCAGGAGCTGTTGTCTCCCATGCTGGGCACCTGCTCTTCTTGCCATCATTCACAGCAGAGGGACTGGGGTTCCCTGCAAAATGCAGCCCATTGTCCAAATACTGAAAAGTCTTCCCATGTGTGCATACACACGCACGAGTGTGTGTGTGTGTGTTTTCTTTCAAAGCTTGAGCATTCCTGGGGGTGGGAGGGAAGGAGGAAGGGAGGCAGCAGCTCTTTAGAAAGCCTGCTTCATCTGTGAAGTTTACAAAATACCATCAGCACTGCTGAACTAATGAATAACAAGAATGTGTTGTCTCTAGCTTTCATGCAGACTGTTCTGAAAAGATTCAAAACTGTGTGGGACCTGCAGTGTTGATCTGCCTATTCCAGGTACAGCTTCAATGATTTTTATCTCAGCTTGGAACACAGAGTGTGTTCTGATACTAATACTGATAAAAGCATAAAGGCTGATGCCATCTGCCATGGCAACTATCAAGATGGCAGCTGCTTTTCATCAGCTTTATCTGAACTTTGCATTAATGGGAATTCAGACACTGTGGGTGCATTTTCAAAAAGGACATAAAAATGATAGCACTCCTCTGAATAAAACCAATTCGTCAAATATCAACCTACTCTCATCTCCTTTATCTTTCTGGTAAGAAAAACGAAAAGGGGGGGAAAATCCATGTGTGCTCTCTTTAGATCACCTTGTCTCTTTATCAGCCCTGGTCTCTGATGCCAGTGGTATTAGACGCTTCCACTCACACAGGAGCAGCAGCAGGGCTGTAACCCTGCGAGGCTCCGACTTTGAATCCCAACACTGGCATCGCTGCTGCAAATAGGATTCAAATGTGCAGTGTCTGAGGGCAGCGCAATCAACAAAATAGCATGCTAGTGTTCAGAGCTTACCACAGGTAATAATAGAGGCTTTTCCCAAAGAAAGAAAAAGAAAAAGAAAAAAGAAAAAAAAAAAAAGAAAAAAAAAAAAAAGGAGGGGAGGGGGTATAGAAATAAGGAGGAAAAAAATGTTCTGGTTGTAATTCTAAGGGGCTTTTTTTTTTTTTTCCTCGGCAACAGTTTACAGCAGGTACACCTTCTCCATGTTCATTAGCAGTGCTAGAACATGACAATTCACTACAGAAAAGATGCTAATTACAGCACACAAGCTTTGTGTTGCTGGCTATAAAAGTATATACGAAATATAAATATAAGATGGTAGTATACTAACATATTAGAATGCTGTTACACTTCTACTGATTTTGCTATTTTCCAGAAGGTTATTTTCCCTGAATTTTTTCCTCTGCTAATTAAATCTTTATTTGATTTATTTTTTTGGTTTAACTTAGCATCTGGCTCTCTCCTTCTCAGAATAAATTTTATTGAATTTTAAATAGATATAGATATATAATGGATGTATCTAAATAAAAAAATATAGAAAACAATGATGCTAAACTGTACATACACTGGAATCCAAAAATTTACAAAACATGTTCTCAAAAGAGAGTTTGTTGCTACTACAGATTTCTTTGGCAAGTACGACCGAAATGCTTGAATGTTAGTGAAAGAAACCCTAATTAGAAAGCAGAATTTGACACAGAAAGCAAGTTAGACTTAGAAAGGACAAGGACCAGAGGCTGGATTGTGCAAAATATTGGGTGACTTCAGCTTTCCAAGAAGTCAGTGGCAGTTTAGGGAGCTCTCTGGCATCACAAGTCAAGCCCCAAGGGACCGAGTGTACTAGAAGCAAGAACAGCAGATCAAATCATCATCTGCTGTAAATCAGCTTAGCACCACCGCAGTCAAAGCTAGGGCCTGAGCTGGGCCACAGTCAGCAGCAGCTTGCTGACTGGCTCAGCAGGGCTCCACAGCCCCACGGCACTCAAGGTTGATAGGAATCCACAGATCCACGTCTGTGTTAAAATTATGAACTGAACTATCGATGATGCTGTCCCTTACAAAATATTTTCCTTCCTTCTCAATATTTGCATCTGGAAAAATTATTAAGCACCTGATTCTGTCACAACATAAATCTCTGGGAGTCAGGGAGGAGAGAGATGGCTGAGACTTACAAAAGAGATTATTATGTTTTCCTCCTGCAATCCACTGTTTCAAATACACACTCATTTTCTCTTTCTGTTGTTGTGTCATATACTAAATGAGGGTAGTAGGCAGGTTAAGAAAACCTTCACTTTCTACAATGTGAAAAGCAACAGAAAAAAAAATGTTTACTGAATTTCAGTAAAGAAACAAAGTAATGTACAAAAAAAAAAAAAAAATCTAAAAATCTTCCTCCAGAAGATTAGTCTGACCAAAAGTTTCAAGACCAAGGAGACTACATAGAGGTCTGGTCATACTGTCTTCCAGTAGCTTCTTCCTGTTTAAGATGCCTTGATATACCCAGGAGGAATACAAAGAACTCAAAGAACCTGAGCAATGAGGAGCTTGAATTGCTGAAACCTTTGTTATCAGCAATAACTTTTATAACATATTATGGGGACAGGAGATTTTCTGTCTTGGCCATCTATCCCACAGAATTTAGGCTGTAAAAACAACATTTTAGGCTATTAAAAAAAAAAATATCTAAAGAAAAAAAAATGGAAAAGAAAAAAAGGCCTTACACTAGAAGGCAATGGTAATAAAATGTAAGCATAGACAAAAACAATGAA
The DNA here is from genome assembly GCA_011075105.1 of Heteronetta atricapilla. Taxonomy (NCBI): domain Eukaryota; kingdom Metazoa; phylum Chordata; class Aves; order Anseriformes; family Anatidae; genus Heteronetta; species Heteronetta atricapilla. Next base: position 38,236,104 of record CM021732.1, on the reverse strand, counting down.
GCTGGGAGCTAGGAAAGAAAGCACAAGCAGAGCTGACATCACACAGACTTTTAGGACACAATTCTGTGTGTGAAAAAGTCGATTCACCTCTTCCCCTTGCAGGAACATATTATTAATGTTTAATGCCAGCAGCAAAAGATAAACACTTTCTGGAACGGGGTGAATGAAAGTGTACGCAGAGCCACCACATTGCTCTGTACTGGCTACTCTTCTTAGAAGCTAGTAGTACATCGATTTTTCAGTAAAGAAAGCAACAGGGAGAATTTGAAGTCTTGCCAAAAGAGGGACAATTCCACTGTCTAATAAACCCACCTTCATAGTCCTTCTCATTCTTTATGACTCTGTGGCTTTACTGTTGCCATCCATTGCTTTTATCATTTGAAGACAACCAGAATTTGCCATTAGTTTCCAGGCAAGCAGGAATGCTAGAAAATATCAAAGCTTCTGAAACTTTTTCCAACACAAAGACAGATATTTTTCTCAGATAGAGGTGTTCAGAAAAGGTCTCCACCCAAACCCCTCTTTCATCCGGGAAAAATATATAAATAAATAAAGCATGTGTCATATAAAGCATTAAATCAGCAGTTGAAGAAAGAAACAAAATTACTATTTGTGCAAATATAAGCAGCTGATCAGGAGATCACATCTGGAGTAAAGTGTACAAATGAAAAGGGTATGACAGAAATTGAAGCTGAGGATAACCAAAATTATATGAAAACTCAAGGACCTGAATTATTTGGAACTTTGGAAACAGTTGTTCCATGTTTTTCAGTAAGGGAAAAGATACAAAATAAATACAGACAGCAGCAAAGCAAAATGAAGAACTCCATTACCTAGAAGAAAAGACTATCAGGCTGGTCAATGAGAAGCAGGCCACTGAAAGTAGTGTGATTAAACTCTATTTAAGTCCATATAGAAGTCAATGGAGTTTATCATCAACTTCTTAGATTTACAGTTTTGTTCTTGGAGTGAGATTTCTTCAAAAGATAACAAAGATATAGGGTAAGCACATTAAATATTACAAGTAGCCTAGTTATCTTATCTAGTTATCTTATAATACAGTATAGTGGAAAAGAAAATTTAAAATATTAAAATAGCATTGCTAATAAAATTATTAGTCTTGAAATCTTTGAAGGTACCCTGGTTTAGAATAATAGAGGGTACAGCCCTGCATGCTGAAGCTATGTATGGACTTTTGCACTCAAAAATAACAAGACCCCGACAGGTACATTATCACCTCACCCTATCACCAGCGCACAAGCTGCTGCACTGTATTTCCTTTGACTTCAATGAGCAAAATCTTAAGTGGGATTTAGGTAACCATCTGCAATCTTTTGCACCTAAATGGCTTTGAAAATATGGTGCAATTGGTCCAGGTCACTCTCCTGATATATGAGTTGCCCTGACAGCATGCTCCTTAGCAATGATGTCAAAAGCTGTTATACGTGGACACGCAAGACTGAACTTCAAATTAAGGCAGATTTTATAGATTTTGTGGTTGAATTTGAAGATATTCAAATTCATACTGTTCTCATTAAGACACTGATAAACTGTATTCATGCTTACTTTTTTAATTTAAATGTTAGAACGGTAAGATTTAGTGCAATACACAGGCTTGGAGAGGAAACAGCCTGCAGTTTTCTGCAGTATCACATCTTTTCACATAAAGTGGCTTTTGACCTCTGCATCTCTGACCACATCTTTGTACAACATCAGGACTGCATGCATGCAGCAAGGAACCTCATTCCTGTTCAGAGGGACTGTGAGCACAACGAAAAGTTAAATACTGCCATCTATTATTAATAATGAAAAAAAAAAAAAAAATCTGATGTCTAGCATTGAAATTATTTTGACATATTAATATCTCATTGTAACTGTGTCACCAAATGGGGGGCTCTGTGTGTTCCCACTCTTCAATTAGTCTGCAGTTGTAATGGTCTGGTAATGGGGTCTCCACAGAGTTATGCTGAAATTATTTTCCCCATCCTCATCTTATACTGTAATGGCATTGGAGCTAGGTCTTCACAGACATGCCTTGCAGTCATCATTCATCATCATGAAACTGGTAGTCTGCTAAATAAACTTTCCATGACTTTTTAAGAGCAATATGAACTCATCATTCAAGTGAACTGAAAGTTGGTACGACATGGGAAAACATGAGGAGAAGGAAGCTGAGTAGCTGTTTTGCGAATGCAGATATTGTGGCTGCTATGAAACCTTTATATTTGTCAGGGCCTAAGTCCACTTAAAGGATTAAAAACTTAATCCTGAAGTCTTTTCACAGGGAAAGTACCAAAGTGGTTCACAAAATGCATTAATGCATTTGATTTCAAATAAAATATTCCACAGCTTATTTTGTAGTTTGAAAAAAAAAAAAAAAAAAAAAAAAAAAGGTGAAAACATTTAGTGTACTTACTTATCACCCAGCATGTAAGGGAGCTGACTCCTCCTAAAATGCATACTTCTTGTGAGGCCTTCACTGTCAAAACCTTCAATGGCTCTGACCTTGTACAGGCTTCCACTTCGGGCTCTTTTAAAGAAACATTTTTTTTCAGTGCTTCCATGAATCAGATTTCAAAGACCTCTGAAGGTCCAAGGATCATGTCACTTAGCTTTCTTAGATACTTTATCTGTATCTTGTCCACATATGTGTGCTGCTGAAAGATAAACTGGGGGTATATAGGAAAAGATCAACCATTTCTGTATTTATCTGATGGGGGCAATTTTCTGCACAAAAGCTGCCTTTGTGCAGTCCAGTACACATTCAAAACAGACTAATTTTAGATAATAAACAGGTGCATTGCATAGGGATAAGAGCATCTGTCCTTGCAGTTAAGCTATTCTATTATGCTTCCTTCGATATTTGGTCTATCCCATCATGAAAAACAATCAGTGGATTTTGGTCTGTATATATTCTATACCTCTGATATGCCATGTATTCCAAGGAACAGGTCTCTGATTTTTTAATCAGGTGCATCTGAGAGGAGAATCAGATACTGAGACTCGAAGCTGTTACTACAAACAGATCTCAAAATGTTATTATAACTCCTGCATAAAAACTGAGAATACATCTAGGAGTCAAGAGTGAGTTTTAATGGAAGAGATAGCAATATATAAACTAAGTAGAGATGGTGGGCAAGAGCCAGTGTTATTGCTGCTTCACAGTAAGCTCCAGGACTGCTCCAGGGACCATGCCCATGGAAGCACACAAAGAGATCATGCTCAGTCCTACAGTGCAGAAGGTCATAGCTTGGATTAGCTTTTCTCAGGCATTGTGTTTGACATGTGATAAATGATCACAGATGATCAGAAAGGAGAGGAAGGGAGAACATGAAGGAGCAGTTAGCTATGCATGGAGGGCTGGATTTCCCTCATCCTTGGCATATACCACAACAAGCAGTAACTTTGCAGCCTGTGCGTGGGTTGGCTCATGTTGACTTGATGGCAGAGCGCACTCATTTCATGCATTTAAATGAATGGCCCAGCATACAAAACCATGAAGAATCAAAGTAGCAACTTAGGTGCTGTTGGAAGCAGAGCAGGCTAGCAGCAACAGGAGAAAAAAAAAAAACAAACAAAAAAAAAACAAACAAAAAAAAAAAAACAAGGCCATAATACCCTATTTTATACCCTATTTTAATGGGTAATTTGCTCACAGCCCCCGGAGCACAGAGCACTTGCTGTCACCCTAGGGTTTCACATGGGATTTTTTGCATTCCTGGAGAAGACTGCCCTAGTGAGCCCTGATTCATGCCACCTACCCACTATGAATTGCCACAACCTGCCACAAGGTTTGAAATCAGTAAGTACTTGTGTCTTTATGTCACAAATGTTTTCTGTAGCATATACATACAGTCTGCAGCAGGAGAAAAAAAAAAAAAAAAAAAAAGAGCGGTGCCTATTCCTATTTTCCTTAAGATATTGCAGAAACAACTGAACAATCAAGAGGTCTTTCACTTGTTACAATGTACAGACAAAGTAGAAGTTTTTTGTTTTGTTTTATTTATTTGTTTGTTTTGTTTTGTTGTTTTTTGTTTTGTTTTGTTTTGTTTTGTTTTTACAGATAGTGATCATGCTGGGCCTAGAATTTAAGATACAGATTGATTGATCTCTTTAATCTAATATTTGTTCATAGGGAGGCTGTTATCTTTATTGTGGTGACACCTGCTAGTGTTGTTATAGTTAAAGGCTTACTGTATTTCTATTACAAATGCTGGTTTGGGGTTTAATATATCAGCAGGTTTGCATTCCATTGGGCTAAACACTGGCCTAGGAGCTGTCAATCCTAAGGCACACAGGGAATTTTTTAAAACCAAAAATTGATTCAATTCTTTAATAGAATTGCTAAAATACAGAGAGAGAAGAAAACAGTTGAAGTAGCATGGATTTCAGTATGCAGCTGACACCAAGTCTCACTCTCAGAGCTTTATATTCAATACAAATTAAAAGCCACGTGTGAAGATGCAGTCACCTGACTTGACAAACAGGCTGATAAAACCACCTAGAGATGTAGTTTCAGAAGTGATGTGACACATCTTGTGGTCTGTGGAGGCCACTTTGAGCCATCCCACTAACCCAGAACGGTCCTCAGCCAGCACAGCTAGCTGCTTCAGGATTGCTCTGCATTAAGGGGCCCTCCAACAGCAGCTTTGCCCTCCTGCCTCAGGCTCACTGACTGCTGGCAGCAGGGTAAGCAACAGCAAGAAAAAAAAAAATGAGTAAACATTCCTTTTTGCTCACAGGGGTGAGCTGTTTGCTGTGCAGTTCAGCTTACTTTGAATTACACCACTGGGGGTATAGCTGTGCTGCTCAGGGTGAGGATCTGTGTCAGCCCAGGCAGTCCTGGGCATGGGCAGGCAGTGGAAATCGGAGTGGACCTGGGACTGCTCAGCCTCAGTGAGAAACTGCAGTCACAGCTGATATCATGTCACAAGAAGGTAACAAAGGCATCCTGAGGTTCAAGTCTTTTCCTATGACACTGTCCCCTCAGACACAGTAGTGTTACACCTAAAGCCCAAGATTCAAGTTGAGCCCTCTCTGGTTTTCTCTTTAACGTCAATTCTCCAAGCTCCCCTCCACTCCCATCTCAATTTTCACAGCTCCCCTACGTGCGTTTCCACCGTCTCACTCCATTTCTGCACAGCCCACTATCCTCTGTCTTTTTACAGAGATGAGCAGGTCTCGAATATGATAATATGCCACATGGTAAGAAATTCTCTCTGAAAATGCTGGCACCTACATTCCAAGTACAAATCACGTGCGCTCATCGCACTTTCATACATAGTGTGGGTGCTGGTGTGCATGTGCCGACACAGATACGGTGGGCTAATATCCAAAACTCACCCTCTCCCAAGGATCCTCCGTTATTTTTAACTCAGACACACCAAATACAGACTTCAGCCCAAGCTTTCCCCTAGACTGGCTACTTCTAAGGATCACTCCCTAAACTCCTCCTCTCTGTAGCCTTGGCACCCATGTTGGTGCTCAGGAGACCTGCCTGATCTGCTGCCAGGGTGAGTCAGGCACGGGATTGTATCATCAGCCAGGTCCTAGCACACCATTTGCTTTAGCATGTGTGTCTGCAATTAAGTATATCTATTTTACATTCAAAATCCACAATAATGGAGAGCAGAATGGTACCTGCTCGGCAGAAAATATCATCCTCCTTCATCACCCCTAAAAGACAACTCAGTTGTTTATCTGTAAAGAGTGGATGAAATGGGAAAATATCTAACTCCAGACTCCAGATCTATTCTCTTGTTCTAACTCTAAATGAAAAGGTGTGTTCTCCAATGTGTTTTGTGCGTTTTTATATAAGTACATACACACACATCGTTGCACACGCCTGCATTTTTTATATTCTGACTGACTAACTAGATTTTTACATGCTATTTACCTTGTTCTCTATCTTCAAATTCCTCGTGTAGCTTCTACTTCTCCAGGAATTTCACCAATTCATCACTGTGAACATGGTTATTTTTTAATTGCTATCCATACTGTAGTAAATATAAATGACAAAAATCATCAAACATATGTTGCCTAAGTTGTATAAATATGCATATATGTTAAAGATGTGGTAGCAGGCAGGTGCACAGGAAATCTTCATAAAGTTAACAGCTACTGCAGCAATAATAAACTGATGTTACCCTTTCAAATGCTAGTCAGGATTTTGCAAGCATTAGCCACCACTGTGTGATTTGAGCAGTGCCACTAATACAGATATAGTCAAGCTGGCAAGTCCCCCCCTCCGTCTCCCCCTTTTCTCTCACAAAGAAATAGAATGAGTTTATTAAAGTATAGATGCCATTTTCATCTTGCAACGTTAACTGTGGTGTCTGTATCCCAAAGGTACTGAGCCAGTCAACGCAAACAGCTGTGCCACCTACTTGCAACAGTTGTACACCCACCACAAAGCACGGGTAGGAGGAGCATGTTAAAGCAAACCGTAAAACTGCTAGTGTACCTCACTTTGCAGTTTACCCACTAGCTCGAGGGAAATTTCATCCCTTTGGAGAATATGCATTGTATGTAGAGCTCGTAGCACAGAGTATTCTTTTGCTCTCATCTCCTATAAACCACCTACTGCATTTTTATGTTCTACAATCACATACACCAAAACAGTGTTTAGCAAATTAACATCAAGCTAAATAAAAGGCATATCAACCAACTTAGCAGGCAGCTTTTAGATGCTTCTGTACTAAGGATGTTGGGTGATCTGTAGGCTAAGATAGCTGTATTTCCCTCATATTCTCATTATTTGCTTTTAGTATAATTGGATGAGTTTAACAGGGAAATTAATTCATTTTCACAGGTTTTATCAGTAGCCCTGATTACTGCAACATGAAGGCAAGCTGATGGAGGAAGGCACTGATTCAGCACATCTCTAAGGGCAGCCTACACAGATGAGATTTCTCTAGAAACCTCACAATATGGCAAAACTATCCTTCTGCTCTGTCCCTTTGTGAGGTGAATCCCCAGCTGCAGAAAGTCTCTGTGCATAACCACAGACAAGCACGGTGTGCATGCACACACGTGTTGGGGAGAGGGGAATGGATGCTTTGCTTGTGTGCAAGTGCAGTGGATTTTCAACTTCCATTGCAGATAACTGTGCTTTGTTTGCTTTCTATGAGAGTCAATGAAAAAAAGCATCTCTTCTTGGTCTCAGCACTGAAGTCTTGCCCACCATAAGCCAGCTTTGATGTGTTTGTTCATCAAAGCTTTTGTTTCTGAGATGAAATATGACAGGATGTACAGAAATAAGAAAAGTAGCACATGTACTTGCATGCATTAATATATGTGTGCAGTTGTACAGTACTTCTAGATCCTGCCACCTCTAACAGCAAGTGTTTCACAGAGCAATACAGCAAAACAAGACTTCCCTAGCACCATTAACATCCCTAGTACAAACAAAACACCTGCAGTTTTACAATGTAATGTTTATTTGAGGACAGTATCTACAGATCAGTGAATGTCTAAACCTTGTAATCCTGATCCTCTAACAGAATAACAGGAACACAATCAGTACTAAGTGTTCATTAAGGAAAAAAATATATATATATAAAATCTTAACTACAGCATGATCAGTTGTGAGTTTCTTCCTGCCTCTTCAATATAATTAACTAGGGCTTTATCTTACCATTATCCTTGTATGCATTAGGGACTCAGTCTAGGAACTTTTTCCTCACAGGACTCTAATATACTCTTATCTATTCGTATTAATTGAGTTATCTCATACTGTCACAGAGGCAGTAACTGAAATAGATATGCAGAAAGAGAAAACAGCAAGCACTCTTTAACGTTACTTGAACTCCAAGGACTCTAACTGGAGAAGTGTTTTAGCACCCATCACAGCTCTCTCAGAGGTCTGTTTCCCCTCTCCCTAGGCCGTGGGTAAGGAAATTCCGCTGACCAGGACAGATCCATTATTCCACTCGAATCACAATACCATTACTCAAAAACTAGTTGTCTTACTTTTTCTCAAGAGCACTGATGACCACCTCTGTTCTTCTGGGAAGTAATTTGCCATAAAACTCACTGGCATACAACACAAAAACATTGCTGTGTCAGCAATCTCTGTTGAGGTAACAAAAGACATTAAAAACACACATAGCACATAACTAGAAACCAACATGTTTTATTTCTGTCTTGTCTGCATCATGCTATGTACAATTGTCAGTCTATGTTTTCCTGAAGATAAACTGGATGATTCTGATTTCTCACTTTCAAGACAATTATTGTTGCTAAATTCTGCCCTTCACACACCCCACAAACGATTGCTGTACAACATAGTCATGCATATGACACTGATCATAGAAGACATAGTTTAAAATGCAATGATGAGAAAGGATAAGAAGTTGAAAAGCAGGAAAAAATGAGAGTTGCGAGGTTCAGGTCTGTAGCGTCCTCAGCAAGGCCAAAAGAGCAATGCTGCTAATCCACCAGGCCTGACCAAACAGTCATCTTTGATTTAGAAACACCTGCTGGGCTTACTTTTTTCATGACCTTCTGAGGTGAGCTCTTAAAAGCATTGGTCTTCCTAGACCGATGTGGAATCGCCAAAATACTAGGTAACAATCATAAAAGGGCTTGTTAAAATTGTTAAAAGACAAGAAATTCAAGAGGACCAGACCTTAGGATCTGAGCTTTAAATTTACAAAGAAACAGGGGAACAAAATTGTAGCCCTGCATCTGCAGAAGTGAACCTACTAAGAGCTGGGCTTGCGCACACAGACAAGCAGTAGCAGACCTGTGAAACAGATGCCTCTCTTGAGGCCACATGAGACTCCCAAGAGGCTAATCTGACAGGGCTGTAATGAGCAGGCTCGACTGCTTACCACACAGCGTCTGGAGGGCTAGCTGCACAGCAGCATGTAAGCGGGTGGTTGTTTGTGAGCAGATCGCAAAAGGTTAAAGCAAACATAGTAATTTTGAAGAGTGGCTGCTAGCAACTTTTCTCAATTTTCAGTACTTAGACCCCTGAAGAGGTCTTGTGGACTGTAAAGGTAGTAAGATTCCTAAAGACTGGAAGAGACTCGGAGAAAACCACATCCAGCCTAGCTCTACTGTCTCACGGTATACTCTGCAGCGATAGATTGAGGAAACAAATTAGGGCATACAAAGTCAGATCCATCTCGGGTGTAAGACCCTTGTTCTCCATCTATCCCCAGGAGGGATACCACTGAGTCTACTCAATATAGTCAGGGTTGTTTATATACCCATTCCTTTAAATCTAGAATAAGAATATAAAATAGGCCTAATAAGTGTTTCTTGTTCTCTGTTGCAGCTCTAAATATCTTCATCACAGGAACCAATCACAGGTGAGATGAAGCTTTGATGTAAGTGATGTTGAAGAAAAGGAGTAGAAATTTAAGACTCTCAAGATACATCAGGCTATCCCTATCTCATACTTGAGTACTGGAACAAATGATTTTTCCACCATACCAAAACCTATAATGACTGCTCCAAAACTCAGTTGCGTTTCATGTCTCATCCCACATGCTAGAAGACACAGTGGATCCCAGTCTAACTGCTAATGCCTCTTGCCTTTGCAGATGTATGAATGTCTTTAGTACAAACCAACACAGGCAGGGCAGATTTTTATCTGATACAAATACTAGGATAGTCCCATTTAAACTGGTGGATTGTTGTATCTCCCTGTTGTTTATAGGGGGACCTGTAAACAGAGGTGTGGAGTCAGGTACAAATATTCCACAATTGAGATCAAGTACCCAACAAATAATACTTTTTGTAGCATTTGTTTTAAAACTGAGGACCTCAATGTGAGGTCTGTCTAGGCCAGAACTGTGGACAAGGGCCATTTCAGTTCCAGATGCAATTTAGAGGGGCCTTTTTTGCCTTAACACAGATTGACTAAAGTATTGACTCATATCTTCTCTTATCAGCAAGCAGAGTTTCTGCTGTAGGAGGGAAGCCTGCAAGGGGTTGCTGGGAACACTCTTCTGACCTTGGCATTTCTCTTTCAGGATACTCTCCCCATGTAACTCCATATTTCTCTTCTTGACTCCAAAACAATACACATAAATTGGAAGTTCAATTTGCAAGATCAAGTAGTCACAATTAATTAATTCATTTGGATATGATCTAGAAACAAACAAACAAAAAAGCCATTGTTGTGAAGATAAAGACAGGCTCATTTTCCTACATGGATTTGCTTGAAAGGAATATGAGAGGGACTTAGGCAAATGGACAAGCTCCAAATAATAAAGTACCAGTTTAAGAAAAATGAACAGGCCAAGATTACAGCAAATTATACACTCCTGTACCCAAGCATCATTCCCACTCTTGAATTAGAGATATGCACACTTAGCTCCAAGGATCAGCACAGAGCCCTTACCCTATAATATTTTCTTAGTAAGAATCTGTATTTTCCCTTCTTTTATTTGCAAATGGCTGCACCATTTCTTATTAAACTTTCATTAGGAAAAAAAAAAAATGTCTGACTGACAGCACAGTTTCTGCTGAAAGGGGAGAAGTTTAAGAAAATTAGAATCATAGAATCATTGAATCATTAAGGTGGGAAAAGGCCTCCAAGACAAGATCATCTGGTCCAACCATCACCCTACTACCAATGTCATCCACTAAACCATGTCCATGTCCCTATGCACTATGTCTAACCTTTCCTTCAACACCCCTAGGGATGGTGACACCACCACTTCTACCAAAAATGACCTGTTCTCTGAGAAAATTTTAGACCAGTTGAAGTATAGACACCATGATGTATTTAGCCTGTAATCTCCAGAAACATAACATTGATGGGCCATGCTAGACTGAGAACATTACTATATAAAAGTCTGAACAGGGGCCCTCCTCAAAATCTTTCTGATCAAGTAGGGAAAGGAAAGGGCACAGTTGTATCTCTGTTCTCACTCATTAATCTGTCTGCCCACTTCATGTATGCCAAGGAAGATTAAGCCTGAGGGCCAAATTCTTGTTTCACTTGCTGCTATACTCTTATCCAGATTCAGACAGTATTTTGTTGTTGTGACCAAAGCAGTTAATAGCACTCTTAATTTCTTCTATTTTAAGATGCCAGAATGTTTTCTTCACAGTGGTTGGAGTCAGTCTTTATTTTTTATTGAAAACTGAGATTTACACAAAGCATAGAACTGTTGGAAAACTCCTTACAGGCCAGGGCTTCTCCATAGTTTTAGAAGGCCTCTGAAGAGAGGCTAGTCTCTCAGAAAAGGAATATAACCAGCTGACTCCAAGTGCCACTTGATCAATAATGAGATATTCAGAAGGAGTCTTAATTTTATATAACCAGAGGGATGAGACTATCATCTTCCCTGACAACCAAACACTCAGCAGAGACCTCTTAAAGGGAATCATCTCCATTAAGTTGTTGCCTGCTTGCTAGCAGTATCAGTAATGGCACTCACCAGCTTCCAGCTGGAAGTGATTGGAGGAGAATGCAGCAGGTGAATTAATACTTTGCAAGGGCATTGCACGTGTACTTGTGACATTATGTCATTGTGACATAATGTCACAATGTAGAGCCGTAGAGCCCACAGGGACTTGCAATCACTTCCAAGACTATGCCTAAGGCGGTAGGATGCCCCAGAAGGTAAAACAGATCTGTCCCACAGCATGTGTGTGTGTGTGTGTGCGTGCATATGCAAGTGCACAGCCATTCCACAAACCATGTTTCATGTGTGTATCATAATGCCAGTGTGACATCTCTTGACAGGAAAAATTAAATTAAAATATATTGTTCTAAAAGACTACTTGTGGTTCATGACAGTGTAAAAACTTATTCTGACTTTTAAAATTCTCACTATGATAGCATTGTTATTACTCCTCAATAAGCTTTTCAGTCAAAACTAAATATTTAAAATGGCAGATTGATGACCTAAATACATAAATCTTCTTTCTAAAAAAGCTTGTCTTTCTGGAGACTGACACAGCCTATAATTAGTAAATTTCAATATTTAGTCAATACTAAATAACATAAGCAACTCATTTATAATTTCCTTAGACAGTCAGTTTATTTCCAACTGCACAGTTTGTAGATGAGTGAAATAAAATTCTTCTCAGGCAGGCAGTATGATTTTCCCATGGCTTGGAAAGAAGAAAAAGAAAGATCATCTATCTGAAAAGCTTTAAGCTTCTTCTTGAGTTTGGTAATTGGTCTGACAAAGACAGAGGGGAAAAAAAAGTTCCAGCATTCCAGTAAAAAGAACAATCTTTGATTTCATGAAACAAGAATCAGACCAGTAGTTAATTATATGGAGTTTTAGGGATAAAAAAATAAATAAATAAATAAATAAAAAGAGAATGGTCTGACTTGCTAATAAAAGAGGAGAGCTTTAGATGAGCAAGACATTATAAAAAAAAAAAAAAAATCATGTTGAAACCAGAGAAATAGCTGAAGAGATTTCATGGACCAAGCAGATGACAATTCAAGTGTCTTCTCTGTGATGTAATGCAACACTGCTTAGTCTCTTCTTAACAACCCTTCAATCAAGTTTCATTTCATTTAAATCCAAATAACACCTCAACTACCTCCTACAAGGGAGGTTTTACAGATTTCCCTCTGGAAATACATTTCTACAACTTCAGAGTGTCCAAAAAATCCCCTCAAACTTTGTTTTAACTTCTATGATGAGGAAATATTTAAGTAAGGCCAAATTATGAAACTGAGGTTACGAAAAATTTTATTTTGTTCTAAAAAAAAAAAAATGTTATATTGTCTGCAGCCAGGTACTTCTGTGCCTTCCACTAGGTCTCACTTTATGTTGCATCTATATTTGGGTTCTATCAGGTTTTCATATAATGTAAATAAACTTTATTTATATAATCTATAAATTCTATCTTCCTGACTGCATGAAAACTGAGTGGTATGATCTGAAATTAATACTTACTAGGCAGTGTCTCTTACTCTAATAGACCCTGTGACTTCTTAGCCCAGCTGTACATCTCCGCTTTTCAGATCATCATATGACTAGCATGTCCAGAGCAGATAAACTAAATCTTTTCCCTAGCTGAAAGGAGAAGTCTTTGTTTTCCCAAAAGCCCACTGTATACTCCAAATTGTCTAGGTTTACCAACCTCTAACCATGAGTTTGTCATCACCTCTATAGGTATTAGCCAATGTTTTCAGAAGATTTTTAGTTACATAGCTGCATGGCGTAAGTCAATAATTTGTTCTGAAAGGTCTTCAAACAAAATGCACAGCTAGTCTGAAATGAATTTTGGTTTACTATCATGCAAGTTATTTCAGGAAAAAACAGGACACAGCAATATTTTCAGAAAAAATACAATTCACAGTGGATCAAGAAGTTTGCCAAAGACTATAGTAACATTTGGAGAGTGTGGGGATGCAATCTCGCTCATATTCTACTGTGATGTCGACATAAAAGTTTTTGCCTGAATTCAGTACCACCATGATGAATAGCATGTGGCTTCATCACATTATGAGACTTGAAACCTGTTGGTCTCCATTTACATTCTGATGATAGCTAAGCCCATCTACTTTCAACATCAACCAATCAAAAAAAAGATGTGATTTTCCATAGAAACATCTCTACCAATAGTTTATATATGCTGAAGTAGCCAATTACATCCTGGCACACTCAAAAATACTTAGCAACAGCAATGACAGCATGGCAACAGCAGCTGCTGCACAACGGAAAAAATTAGAAAATTACTCTTTAGAAAAAAATATATTCTGTTAATTCATTTTGTTTACATTTTCTTTCATGAAATAGTTTTAGCAAACACTGTATATGTAGCTAACTCTTCTTGTGTACCTCATTACTGGATGGGTGAATTAAGATTATTATCAAAAAAAATCCTTGTAGTCGGACTTCCACCATAAATATAATTCTTCACATGGCAAATCATTCAGAAAGTATGGAAAATTCATTTTACTTTGTTCCAAATGGAGCTATGCGAGCGTTCATAAGTTGACTACACTTTTCACAGCCAGATTGTTGACTTCACTGTGACAGAACAACCATCTTCACCAGTGGGATATTACCTGAAAACCCATGAATGGCCCAGCCATAGTAGAAGGTCTGATTTTTCCCTCAGGCTAACTCATCATACATTCTCCTCACACAGTATGACGTTTGCCATATGATCAGATGTATTTACATGAGTATGCACTTAAAAACACATAAACAGAGTGAGGGGGTTTTAAATAGCTATAGCGGAAATACTGTTCTTTTCAAATGTTAAGGTCCAGCTCCTGCTTCTGCAGGCATATGCTTTGCTTCCACTCTCCTCTTCCCAAGGGAATGTCCTACTTTTAATATGAGACAGCACCCACAAGAGTGGTTACGCTCTGCTTGATTTATACGGTGCCAGTGATGATATAGCAGTGAACAAGCAAAGGACTGTTAGTACTTTCTTGGCGTGGTGAGAATGTGCACATCCTCGTCAGAAGAGCCATCTGAATGCAAACCAGAGCCACAGAACATGGCAGCATACAACTCACATTTTACAGGAAGGTAAAGAAAAAAAAAAAAGAAAAAAAATGCAAAAAAAAACTAGTAATTATGTTCACAGTGACTGTGTCATGTGTCTAAATAATATTTCCTGTGTTTTGTTTGCTAGTAAATTTGTAGCACATTCCCCTGGGATATGAAGTAATCCATTTGTGCCTCTATAGTTAAGGATTATGCAGTTTCTCTAGTCTAAATCCTACCATTCTGTATCTGCAAAGTTAATCTACTCTCTGGCAAGGCACAAATAGATTTTGACATACCAACAGTGACTACATTTGAGTTGATCAGATATAGTTATGTAAATAGTATGTAACTGCAGATTCTAGAAATGACAGGTAAAGAATTTCCGCTTTACCTTTTCCCTTCTAGTATTTAGGGCTCAGTTTTGAATCTTAATGGTTGTTTGACAGTTATTTTGTTTTGTTTCATTTCTCTGCAAGCCCATATCCAGGAAAGACACATCTGAGGAAGAGCCCATTCCCACTTTATGAGATGTGTCTATATCTGTGAAGCTGCACAGCACTTCACTGAGGCTGGGTACTACATCCACTGCCCTGTGTACCCAGAGATTGTCTGGGTCATCAGTGTAGCCACCTCTGCACCTGCATGAATGTTTAGGCATGCTCATGCCTAGGTCACATCTCACCCCACCCTCAGCTGGAGTGCTCTAAGGCACCTGTAAGGCTGCCAGGCCCCAGTTTTCAAGACATCGCTCTATCTAAACCTGGCACAGACTGTGCCTGAAGGTGAGAGAAAATCAGTGTTTGAAAGGAAAAGATATTTTATTGCACTCACATTAAAGCAATGTTAGATAAAGTAATGTTTTTTTCAAACTCTCTCTTCTACTTCCTAGATCTGCTTGGCCCACAAAGTGGACTCCAGACGAGATGAAGGTTAATCTGTCCAGGGTGGCCTTTCCACTGTCCCCTTGTCCCTGCTCAATAGGTGGCTTAGAGAGTTTTAAATGTTATTTTTGAACCTACCCACATAAGAAGCTGCTCTCTAAAATGACCTTTGAACATGACTGAGGGAAGACAGTATTCTCTGAAGTGCTGCTTATTGTCCTGATTTTACACATGTTATTTATATGCTTCATCTTCCACTTGTCCTGCTCTTATCCTATTGACCAGGTTCATAGCGGTCATGGCTATGACAAAAATCATTATTATCAGTTAGAGTTGCTCTACTTCATTTTAGATAACACTTTTCTTAGCTGAGAATGGAAAGGTATGTACTGCTGCTAGTAGCTCTTATCATTTCTCAAACTGTCAGTGAACAGTCATTATTGTCCTTCCACTTCTCTTTCTATTGTGAAAACAGTTAGTTATCCTACTTTTCATAAAGCTTGCTGTTTTGTGAATTAGTTTCCATCATAATGCTCTTCAATTTCAATCTGGAAATCCTCTTCACCCTTCTTCTTCTAGTTGCATAAAGAACAAATTAGTCATCCAATGGAAATGTGACTGAAACCTGAATATGAAATCTAAACAATTTAGAAGAAAAATAAAGATTTCTCTGACTCCCTGAGTAGGATTTGAAATGGACATATTTTCAATTTCAGCATAACAGGTAGTTTCTCATCACCTTTCTCTTATAATTCTTGCCTCAAATCTTCAAACACTAGACAGTAGCTTGCTGTTCAGTGTGGTGAATGTGAACTCATGTAGCCTCACCATCCCAGGAGCAGTGTCAAGTAATAAACTTTCTGCCAAAACACATAATTCCTTCCTTGCTTTTTTTAGTGGTTTAGGAGACAAAGACTAGTGTAACCGCAGAGTTTGATGGAAAGGATGTAAGAATAAGACTGAGCCACATGTTACAGCCTAACTTCCTCCATATGTGTTCTATAAATTCCCAGAGCTTCCTACATGCTGCATCCCTCAAACCAATGTCTCACAGATGAGAGGGGCCTACTTGTTCATTAAATACAGTTCACAGAATACAGCATAGAAAATACAGCTCTGTGTTCTAGGTAGAGAATGTGAGCTTCACAGAATAAATTGATCATTGTTCTTATTTAGCATTAGTGCATATAAATATTAATCCTGTTGAGAAATGAAACTCAATATTTTGTTTCTTCTACTCAGAATTGGGCCTATCATGTCACTGGGAGCCTTGCCTATATATGGGAGAGGCACAAACACCTGCTAGCACAGCATCACAATAAAAACACAGAGTGGAATGAAATAACTCCTCATTTATTCATTACTCCATTGACTTACTAACAAAATTGTTTTAATGGAAAGAGTTACAGCAGCTGATCTACTGCTGCCCCATAACAGCCATCTCCAAACTTTACTCCACAATATCAGAGTAAGTGATAGCAAAACTATTTGAAGTGGATGATGCTCTCTGTTCTAAAAATTTATTAGAACACTTGGTGATCCACAAGAGATGTGGAGGTGTAAAAGCTGTTCTACACAAAGTGACACTGAGTTTTGGGGCAACTGTAAGAACCAGGTTAGGCTGGGAGAGGAGTGGGAAGATATTACAGACCTTAGATAACAACATCTAAACCACTCAGTTAGTAAGGTAACATTTTTTGCAGTTAAGAATATGACAATTATCCCCTATTATAGTTGTTCAGCCATATTATCTTAAATGTTTCTAAGACAGCCACATTAAGGTGACCCATCTTATACTTTCTTTCAACATGGGCACTGACACTCTAGTCCTTTATTCCCTGTGCCCTACCCCAGTGTGAAGCTGCATATGCAATGCAGCACCAAGGTTGCTTCTTCAAGCAACTCTTTCTCTGTCTTTCCTTCTCCTCTGAAGTGACACTTGTCTCAATCTACCCTTTAAGGTTCTGCCCATTTGCAGGAACTGACATGCTTTTCCACTTTGTCACTGAGATAACGTTTTTCAGTGTCAATTCAGGCCACCCACTTGATAAAAATGGTCATGATACTAAAATTATCAAGGGCCAACTGTCTCTTCCTCCTCTTATGTTATGTATTCACAATTCTTCAACATGCAAGATCCTACTGCTGTTTAACAAATCAGATATGGCAAACAAGGGTGCCATATCTATGCAGAATAGAGGAGAATGAGACAGTGGTACAAAATCAAAGGGAAAATAAGAGTACTGCAAGCAGTCTAAAGAGCGGCCCTGGGATGAGGGGACATAATGGATGCAATGGGAACAATTGAAGTGACACAGGGCATTCTCCTGCAGGACGTAATATACAAAATCCGATTGCTTTAATCAAAACTATTCTGAAAAAGCAGATAGCACCTGTGTGCCAGATACATAAAGATGTATGTAATCTGCTCATGATCTATTTGCAGACTGTGCTAACTGTCAGTTGCTTGATGTGCACTGGCTTAGCAGGGGGAGAAAGGAAAAAAAGGAAGACTAACTAACTAACTAACTAACTGTAGCACAAACATGGAAAGCTTTCTTTAATTGTCTCTGTTCTTA
Organism: Heteronetta atricapilla; assembly: GCA_011075105.1. Lineage (NCBI taxonomy): Eukaryota > Metazoa > Chordata > Aves > Anseriformes > Anatidae > Heteronetta > Heteronetta atricapilla. Next base: position 38,218,212 of record CM021732.1, on the reverse strand, counting down.
TTTTTCTTTCCTTCACTGAATGGCAGCTTTGACCCCACAGAATCATTTTTTAGATCAGGCATCAAATACTGAATGTTTAATGTACACTTTTTTAAACCAGCAGACTGAATTATCCATCTGGTTGCCTAATATATTTTCATGGTAGCTTTAGGTCCTAGTAAATTGGATATTTCAGTACCTGAATATCTCCAGTATACCAGAACATAATGACAATGAACACGTACATTGGTGAAAAAAGGGATTTTTTGTGTTTCTATATAAGCACGGTAATACATTCTGACACCGTAAGAGCAGTATTTTCTGTCAATCAGCTTGAATTCTCCGTAAGCCTCAGACATATAAGTCACATTGAGAGGGTTATGCATTTCACAAGTGGATTTATATATAAATACTTTCTCTGGCTCCAGTTCAACACAACAAAAGAAGTCAAACATTAGTCTGTATTTGTATTTCTTCACTGAAATGTTTTGACATAAACTGCACAAAATCCTAGCTGAAAAGTGCCATACAGTTTGGAACAAACGGCTATGAACACCTCTATTGTTCACAAAATGCCAAAGTTTTTGTTTCTTAGAAACTTAGAGGCCTAATTTCCAAAGCTGCATTGGTGGTGTTTTCTAAAGAGCACACAGTCGGTATACAGCCTTCTCCTTCCTTTCCTAGGTGCTCCTTTCCACTGTTCTGAGTAGACTCAGGAGTGTGCAAAGCTCCTAACACTCCTGAGAGCTATAAAAATTATATCTGGCCTTTGCCAAAACAACAAAATGTCTGTGACCAAATGGTGAATGTTTTCTCTCTGTATTTTCCCCTATATGAGGCAAATATACATTTTTTACATTGCATTAAACAAATCGCTACCATTTTATAAAACATCTTTACAGTGGGTAGCAGAATCTTGAGTCAGACTGATCTCTCAAGTACTCTTCTTAATTCTAGAACAATTCAGTGAAAGTCAGATGAGTTATTCTGGATTTACCCTAGAATTCCTCTGCTCCTCCGATGTGTAATGGAAATGGTCACAACCATTGCAAGTACCCTGAAAGATTTGGGTGCAGCTCTGCAAAAGGGGTAACATGAATGCTGGCGTGACTGCAGCTTGACAGCCAACTTCATCATACACAGAACAATCTACAGGCCTTCCTAAATTGTTTCAGCTAGCAGGGTCCCAAGGGCTGCTAAACTAGTTGAGCTTCAATGAAGCAAGGTGGTCATCTGGCTATGTTCTTTTCCTCTATGGATGCTCTAATACCCAATGCATACTCATCCATCATTTACCCATTTACCCCAGCCCCTCTTTATCCTCCTTATAGCCTATCTAGCAATCATCTAGCAACCAAAGAACAGAAAAATCCTCCAAAACAGCAGAAGCATCAAAGGCTCAAACTCAACTTATGGGAAAATATGAGGGCATAGTCCTGAGACACATTGTCTGTAAAAGCATGTTCCATTTCACAGTGTTCATTTATTAAATTATGCTGAGAAGCACAGTGTATTCATTGGCTTAAACTCACTTTAAGTAGTTCCTACAAAAATGTGTTGGTTTCATTAGACATCCAATACTGTGTTTAGTTCAATGGGTTTAATTATGAGAAGGAAAAAAAAAAAAAAAAATTCAAGCAAGATGTATATGAGCCCAACTGAAATATGCTGTTTTTGGAAAACAAAGTATTGGTTTCAATGAAAAGCTACTGGTGTTAGTGAAAATATTATTCCTTGAAAGGAAATCTATTCATTTCCATAAAAATTTAGTGACTTGAGTATGCATGGATTGGTTCCACTACAGATGTATTGGATTCAATGACACTGCATTAGTTTCAAAGCATATTTATCCATGCAGTAAAAATGTATAGGTTAGGAGAATTAAAGAGGTGTGATGATGGCTGCCCTGAAGACTCTGACCTGAAATACAATTCCTATTAAAATTGATAAAAATGGACTTAACAATGATACATTCAAAAACTCTAAATAAAGCCTACAGTACTTCATCAGTTTGGACACATCAGTCCTTTTGTGTCACTCTGGTGTAAACTGATCTTTCCAGGTTTCTAGAGGCTGCATCCCTTCCACTTCTCCCCAGAATATAACTGTAGGCAATTGGCGTTCATTCTCTATAAGCAAAGTATTGCTTTCCTCCCCTGTCTTTAAGGGGAAAACGCAGCTTGTCCAGTCGGCCAGCAAACAGGAGCATAGGCACAGCTCTCCATTTTCAGACTTTAGGTGGCGACTAAGGGTTCACATTCTGTCTGGGGGCAGGAGCAGTCCCGCTGGCCATAGGTGTGAGGAAAATAATCCTCAGATTAAATTCCAGCAGCACCTCTATGCCTGTGTTTCTTTCTGGCTGGCTCCAGGTGCCTCCTTAGGCCATTTTGCTCAGGCTCCCTGAACAACCCATCAGCGATCACCTAGCTTAATCCAGTGAACACATACAGAAACAGAGGTGGATTTCTGGTTGTCTGAATAGCTCCTTGACATCAGAAGAAGTAGCATACCCATGAAGCCACACTTTGCTCAGGCCTATGCATTTATTTTCTTTTAAAAAAGTGGTGTGCTGTACTAAAATGCTTGCAGGCTCTTGCAGAAGCATGTAGGCATGACACTCCCCCATCCCCCATGAACTACATTTTTTCATGTAAATCATAGTGTTTAATAAATGCACAATTAATTGAGAGGTGTTTCAGCTTCATCTACTTTAGCACAATAGGACTCTGGCTATACCGCTGTTTTAAGTAATATTCTGCAGACGCAACATTTGGAACCACTCAGGCTTCTGTGGCTGCTTCTATTGTACAGAGGAATCCTGAGTGATTCTGAAAGCTCAGGTATTTGTTTTGATTTGTCTATAAAAATGTATCAGTAACTTTATTATTCAGTTTGTCCTGCTGACTAACACAGCTACCCACTCATGCTGAAGAATGTACATAATACAAAGGCTGTTAAGTGCCTGTACTATTTTTATAAGCAAAAACATCAATAAGCACTTGACTTTGAAGTTTTTACCATCCATTTTCCAGTATGACTCTGAATGATAAAAGAAAGTGGTCTTCAACTTGCCTCTTTGTGGTGCACAGTAAAGCTCTATTTACTCTGAGATTTCTTCATGATAGGACCCTAGTTTTTCTGTACATATTCTCATTTCCTTGAACAATACATACATGAGCAACTTATTTTTTTCATAAGACCTGGCTAGTCTGTTCCAGTCGAATACAAGTGGTACTCAATATTTTCAGGTTAGGTTGTAATAAACATCCTGTGTTCCAGTTCTGAATCTAGCCTTTCTGAATACATTCCTGATAAATCCAGTTGCAAGAATATTATCCACAGGAGTCTGATGAGCTACAGTTTCATCTTGTCACAGGAAAGAATATTGTCATATTGATACAACCTATTTTTCACTGTCATGTAATAGATTAAAAGTTTTTGCAACTGCTAAAAAACATAGTCCATTGTTTTCATCAGAACTCCAAAATAAATTGTATGCTAAAAAGTTTAAGACTTTATTTAAAGCCTGGAAAGCAGAAAATTAAGTGATAGAGGAAGAATATGGTCCCACTACAGAAAAAAAAAAAAAAAAAAAAAAAAAAGCAGTTATAAAATACACAATTTAAAGACAGTTACCATTCTGTAGTATATGACTTCCTGCATCAGTTACACTCTCCCAGAATAATTTTTCTCCAAGTGCTATTTCCAGTATCACCAAGAAGGCTTTGTAATCACAACTGCCATATACATAGGACTCCAGGATAATAAGAATTTTCCTCAATTACACTTTGCACAATATGGTTGGTTATTTCCAAGTTCTTTCTAAAATTTGTATACACTTCTCTCTTACACAAGTATAAATATAGCTGATTTGGTTTAGAGCAGAATTATTCTGAATCCTTCTATAATTCAGCCAAGTTTTAGTATCTACTTTTGATTATTTTGTACAGCTAACTATTATCAAAGCTAAAACACCTCATATGGTAGCTATAGTATAGAACTGTCTTTGCTCAAAGAAACCAGAATCTATCGTCCTGATTCTGCAAATATTTACACACAGGAAAAATGGCACATTCAACTTATGCACCAAATTTCTCATGCATGTATGAATATTTGAAGACTAAGTGTTGATGACAAACATTGCACTAAGCCCATCATCAGACAGAGGTGGAGGAAGTGCCTCTAAGGGACTTTGTGAGGAAAACCCTCTACTCCTTCTTTCCCAAAATAGGATTGCACAGGAGTAGATATAGGATCCAGGATTTGAATGATGCCTGTGTTTGACAGTACATGTTCTGATGTTTCCATTTGGTGGAAACATCTTGTGTGGGTCATACCATTTTGTACTCCCATGTCTGTTTCCACAATCACACTCTTCAGTGTATCTTCAGTAGCTGCCTTATGCATTTATTACATATATTTTACAATTCAGTCTGTTTTGTGGATGCACTTTCATGTTTCCTGACTATTGCCTTTTAACTGTCGAATTCCACACAGTAGACAGGCAAACATTTTAAAAATATATCTGATGTTTTCTAGCTTCTTCAGCATACTTACTTACATTTATTCAAAACACAAGCAAGCAATTTCAGCCTAACACATGGGAGCTCACCTGGCTGAACAACCAGTCACTCAGCAAATAAAGAGCATCATGAATTGCATCAGAGCCCATTCCAGGATCTTCTGTTAGTCCCCTCCATCAGTGTGGTCCATCTGCTATACAACCACCAGAGATGCAAGTCCAAATACACTTGTTCCCCACCTTAGAAGAGGAAAAGGCAAAGAGGCCTTTGACCTTTCAGGGTTTCCAGCAAAAGCTATTTGCTGTCCCATGCTAAAGTTCACCCATGCTACACTTCCTACCCTGAATTTTAGAAATAGAGTTGATAGTGTGCAGTATGACAGCCTTAATTACAGGATGAGGAATGCACAAAACACAGGCTTCTCATGGGACAGTTGACTATTAGTTTACTCTCAATGTAGAGCAAAATCCCACTCTCGGTTAGAAGCACACACTTGGAATAATGCTACCACCTGTCATTTAGTAATTCCAGATTTACAGAGGTGTAAACAGGAGCAGAATTTGTTCCAGAATCTCTAGGCAAGCTGAGAAAAAGCCCTCCCAGAACACATATTTCAATATCATGCCTTAGGTAACAGTAAAATCACAGTCTTTATGTTTCTTTCATGCACTATCAATTTTCCATGCATCATACATCTTTGTGTTTCCTTAGCTGCTTCATAGCCTTAAAAGAACACTGGGATGTGGGTGGTGGTTTTTTTTTTCTATTTTACAAGAATATACATTTTCCAAGTCTAAATAAACAAAATGTATTCACTCCTTAATTGGCTTTTGTCAGGAGACATTCTTCTTTTCAGCTAAGAAAGATGTATTCTTTGATGTCTTCATTAAAAGATCTCAGGATTTTATCCTGAGAAATATATATATGTATACACACACACACATATATATATATTAATGGTATGCTAAGCTTTTGTCTCCCCCTTTGATTGTTCCATAATGCCAAGAACGCCTTTTTAAATGTGTTATTTTACCAGGGTTTATGTAATGCAACAAGGTGGATATTACTCTTTAAATCTAAGTTTAAACAGTATGAAGAGTGGAGCCAATTGAAGTAAATCATAATTGCTAAACAGGATTAAGTTTGCAACAGCTTCCTAAAAGTCTGTAAGAAAGCAGATACAAGAACAGATCCCTACAGCAAAAATACATTTTATTTGTAGCTTCTACCTCAGACCTGCACTCTCCAAAATGTCAGTGTCATGAATCATTGTTAGAAAAACCATAACCTTAGTGGTCTTACATTTTCTCTCTGTGCAAATTATGTATGTTTCATGTGACATTACTTACTTCCTCAACTAGCAAGTCTTTTCCGTCTGTTGGAAAACTACCAGTGGTGATGTGCCATCAAAGTGAATTACCTTCTTACATGCTAGGAAATTAGGGCAATCCAACGCCTTTCATCTAGCTCTTCCACACTGCCTTCCTGCTCCCACAGGGTCTCCCATTCACTCTTCTCCTACTGACTTGTATGGGAGCCATATAATTACATTCCAGAAAGTAATTTCTCTGTGGCTTGAGAAAGGCACTTCTGGCTTGAAAAGAAGCTGTGTAATTGTATGTGCAGTTTGTTCCTATGCAGCCACCGAGCACCAGAAAGAGGATTTCCATGCAAGTACTGTGTAAGTGAGGAAAAAAAAAAAAAAAAAAAAAAAAGAGAACAACAAAGCAACAAAGGATGGGAAGGTCCAAACATATGTGGCCATAGGGGTCTTCATGTGGGCAGCTGTAGCCAGTGGTTCCTCTTCTCCTCGGGATAGAAGATTCAGGTGTCAGACAAGGATGGGATATTTCTTTGAAGTTCTTACAATTTCCACCATTGGGGTAATAATGGATAGAATTGATTTACATGGGAAAACTTTGAGGTCTGAGCACTGTTAACCAAATGATTGGTTAGGAGTTAGGCTAAAAGTACTATTTGAATGGAAACCAGGTAACAGCCTTTCCTCTCTTATTATGTTATACTTTGGCTATAAAATTGTGTTCTTCAAAACGTGACAAGTGCTAAAAACCGTGTGAATTAATAGTTAGGAGAATGCTCCAGTTCCCCATTGCTATATCATCTTCCTTCTCTTCCTCTCACTTCTATTTCTCTCCTGCCTATGCCAGCACTCTTCCTTCCTCTCCCATAATCTGGTCACACCATGCACCCCTCTCACATATGCCCACATCCATGCCTGTCTTCACCTTTCACAGCTATTCACCTTCATGCCTCCCATCTTCCTCCTTTCCATTCTCTCCATGGGTGCACTGTGATATTGCTGTCCATCCTTCTCCCCACTCCCGTCATCTCTGTGCCTCCATCAGTGATTTCCATCTCTCCCATGACCTCTGTATTACCTGCCCATGCGTCTACCTGATCTTCAATATATTGCATTAACTTTTCTTAACAGACCCACAAATTTTGCTCCATTTACAGACTCAAGTTTGCATCTCTCTATATGCATCTACTTCTGAGTCCCCTAGTTCCCCAGCTTTCTGCTTCTATCTTCTTCATGCACAGTCATTTTAAATAGAATTCATGGTTTCTGTTTTCCATTACAATAAGTCTGACGGAAAAAAAGAAAAAAAAGAAAATCTGTCCATCTGTCCCCTGGGGCCTGTGACAGGAAACATTTGAAACTGATTTTTTGAGTCATATTTAATCAGAACAGAAAATGTTAAAAAAAAAAAAAAAAAAAAAAAAAAGAGAGAGAGAGAGAGAGAGGAGAGAGAAGTTTAAAATGAAGATCTAGATTCTATTTTAATTGTTGAGTTGCATTGTTACTTTGTTACTTCAGAATAGGGCAGGTAAAAGAAATGCAAGTTGGTTTTCTATTATTTCATACCAACCAATGAGCACTAGATATCTCCAGGTACACATTTATATATGCTAAAAGTTCTTTTGGACACAAAGTCTCACCTATGCTTAATGCATGATTCTGTAGTATACCGAAGTAAATCTGAATGCAATTGCCTTTTTTTATATGTGTTGATGCAGCTTCTCAGGAAGAACCCTAGTACACTGCTTACTGGAAGATTAGCTCCTCCCTCTAAATCTGCCCTGTTGAATCTGAAACAACTTAATTAATATCTGCAAGCCATTAGATGAGACTAGTGATACCTATGTTCTACAGAAAAAAATCAGGATTTTGATCCCTCCATGACCCCAAACCATCAGAAGATGAAACTGCAGTAAATTATGCTAATCCACTAACTGTCAGGTCCCCATCTGCTTTTTCATTTCATACAGGGCTCCATCCTCTTCAGAGCTAGCCCCACGTGACCATCTTCAGCAACACCTGGAGCCAAACCCACTGCAATGACTTTGTACCCCCCTCTCTAGAGTGAATATAGCTGAGGCATGAACGGCAGGGTTCTCTGCAGCTCATCTTCCCCAGGATGCAGAAGAACATCTAGCAATACAATGCATTTAATGGCATTCGATTATATACAAAATTCAGTAATTTGCAAAGGGTCTCCCAGTCATTAGCGAGAATTAATGAGGTTCTACTGTAATAAAATCTTACTTCAAAATACAGAGTTTTACCGGAACATATGGGATTATAAAAGTAAATGTGCATCACACATAATCTTATGCCACATTATATAGCACATTTTTAAAAAGGAAACACCCACAGGTCTGAGCGACTTTTATTTTTATGCAAATGTAGTTGCATAGAGACGTGCTTACTTGTCACTTTTTTTGTTGTATCACCACAGTGCCAAAGGGAGGTATCGTGTCTCACTTCACCTTGTCTTTCTCAATCTACCTTTGCAAACATTCTTTACCATTCATGGGCTAAAGGACTTCTGGCATCGCAGAACTGTTTGCTATTCACATCCATCTTCTGTGACATACAGAAGGAAGCCACTGCAAGAGCTTTGTAACCCAATCCTCCTTGGGAATTCAATATGCTGTACAACTTACGCCCAACCCTGCATGCTTTTTGTAATCATAGCCATCATCTTTTTATTATGTCTTGGACTTGAAGAGTCCTGAAAGCAGATGTAACTCATGATGACCTGACTTCAATGGGAGAATGAACCAGGTGGCTAATTGTCTCTAAAACAAATACACTGATAATTAGCAGGAGAGCACAATGCAGCAGAAGCCTAACCACCAACCTTTATTTAAGTTAAGCAAATGGGTGAGAAAATGATGCAGCTGCATCGTACTTTGACAAGTTAATAAGGGAAACATACTTCATCTAGTCAGCTACAGTAGCCAAAGCATGCCCTTAGGACCTGGTATCAATGATTCTGAAATTGTAAACTTATAAAAAGTAGGGGGAAAAAAATCAGCACTAGTGCAGAAAAGCTCTTCTACAACAGCTTCCCTTTCAAAGAAGATCACTGCACTAGCATTACACCTTGAGTAACTGGGTTCAGACCTTGCCTTACATCCCAAATGGAAATAGTCATGGTGGCCCCATCTTGGTTACAACTTGCCCATGTCATAAAAACAAACAGACTGGCATCCTCTGCTAATGAACAGTCTAGGAACAATTAGCAAAGGAGCTGCCAGTTAGGCTGCATTGCATTGGCAGTGCTGCACAGAAGAGCTTACTTGTTAATGGCTCACAGAGTAGCTGGCTTTAGATACCATTGCCAGTCCCCCATCATTACACACACTGAACTTCAGCCCATCAATTCCATAAAAAGCAAAAAAAGAAAATGAGTGGAGCTTGATTTAAAGGTATTAGAGATTGGGAGACTTTAACACTTAAGACTGCTAAAACACAGATTACCATGTAAAAGATATCAAGCAGCAGCCAAAAAAGAGCACCATGTAAAGTACCCAGTGCAAATAACTCCAAAGGTGTTGATAGAGAAGTGAAAAGACAAACATTTCCAAGTAATTCTCATGACCACTGTTACATTTATGACACTGATCAGATAATTATGTCTTTCTATTGGGACAGGAGGTAATATTCTCACTTTAGTTGCCTTGCTTCGACATTTACCATTGTTTACAGGTAAAAGAGGAAGACAAATTACAATGGTTATCTGATCACCTGGAAGTGTTCTGAAGTACTGAAGAAAAGAAAAAGAAAAAGAAAAAGAAAAAGAAAAAGAAAAAGAAAAAGAAAAAAAAAAAAGACCATTAAGACCATCTACCTCAGACTCTACTTCCAGGTCTACTAATTTAAGTAAGTAAGTCCTCACATATAAGGACAGGAACTTCATATATAAGAGGTTTTTGGTAATGAAACTAGAACTAGAAAGCAGAACTGGAGGGCCTAATAAATCAACATTGCCCCAGTCTTACTTGCTCCTTACTTTTTCCCTGTGCTAAAAGCAACAATACTGAAAAGTTCTACTACCTACACCCACCCCACCTCATGAAAGGTATTTGGCACAAAAATAGGTTTTGTCAAAGCCTATCAGTCACACATCACTCACCTCTTCACAAATGATTCTCAAGAGGTTTAGCTGGCATAACACTGGGGTAAAACAGTAGTGAGATTAGCCTCTTCTCACAGTCCAAAGCGAGCAAATCATAAAAATTAAACAGACAGCCTAATTGTGAAAAGCAGAATTTTCCACTAACATGTTTCTGGCTTCCAGTTTTAATAGTCTAAGGAATTGTTATTAGAGTGATCAAAGGGAAAAGTAAAAAATGCGAGAAATATGACAACTAAGCATCAAGCTAGTATGGCAAAGTAGATTGCTTTCTTTCCATTTCCTGTTAAATACTGCTTTGGAACTTTATTTTGATGTAGATTTGACAAAACTCTCATTGCATTTCAGTTTCTGTTGCACAGGTCTGCTGAAAGAAAAAGAATAAAGGGAAAATGAAGAAACTGTCAGAATAAATAAATAAATAAATAAATAAATAAAAGTCAGCTGAGGCTTTAGATTTAGAGTTTAACTTGACAAATTGAAAAAAAAAAATCACTGGGGAAAATAACCTCTTCTCCATTCTTGCAGCTACTTAAGACATTTGACTGTTCACTAAGCTCCATGCACTCCTCTCTGAACTTAAAAATAATTAGCTGTGCTTTAATAGTTGAGGTAGAGAGCAAAATAGATGTTCCTTTCAGTTCTTCTGCTAACTAGGGTTAAGCAATAGCAGAGAAGTTTTCTTTTTTATTCTTTTTTTTTTTTTCACCAAATCATCTATGATTTCATCATCACATTAGAAGTTAGACATATAGACCCCGGCCAACTTCAAAATAATCTTAGTTTTAGTTATTTTCTCATTTAACTTCCTGGAAACACTAATAAGTAAATGGAAGATTATCAGATGTTTGTCAGCTTTGAATATACCACTGTGAGATGAAGACACTTCCAGTTCACTCAAAACTTTTTATTTAACCATGGAAAGATTTAGACTATCTCAATGTTCACAGAATACAAGTTTACTATGATTTGCCCAGAGAACTGTGTCGGAGTATTGTCTGGCTCACAATTAGCATGTGTTCTTTGCATTAAATTGTTTTGTTGAATAACTGGCATAGGGCCAGTTTAGCCTCTTGTGATTTTTCATCCATATAAGTTTTGAACTTTCTACTTATAAATTCTGTTCCTGTAGTTCTTTCCTGAGAGTCCAGAAGGTGTTTGGATTTTTTTTGGTTTTGTTGTTAGTGGTGGTGGTAGGTTTTTTTCTTTTTTTGATTTGTTTTCATCAAAAAGGCATTTCAGAAGAACACTTCATGAATAAAGTGTGAAATGTAACCCTGTCTCTCAATCCAGTTGTGCAGTTCCAGCAGGTATTGAAAAGCATATGACTCCCCATGTGGAGCCTTTTTCTCCATAGGTAGCATATATTACAAAGCACATGCTTCTCAACAGTGCAACGATACTATCAGAATAAGTTCTGTTTACAACCCTGATTACTTGTGACACTAGATAATAAAAATATGTTCAGAAATAACAGATCCATATATTCTCTATGAGGACCACCTCACAGAAAATATTCATGGAAAAGACAGCTACAATGAAGGAAGTTTCCTTTAAAAAACAGCATTTCCATGCAAAATAAATATTCAGTTGCAGGTGAAAACCATATGTAAATTTAAATAAAATCTTAACATTTCTTTTTAAGCTGTGTTGATAATGTTTCCTATACCAAAACACACTAGAGCCTTTAACTTCCTCCTACAAGTCAGAATCAGAACTAACACGTTTTTACTGAACATTATTTCCTCTTTTTCCCTTCCTTATTTTCTAAGAAACTTGGTACATTCTCAAACTAAGCCTGAACGTGTCTTTCTTTTGTAGTCATCTGCAGAATTGAACTAAATGCAACATTACACTGCTGGTACTGTAGTCCCTAGTCACCTGTTGCCCAGATTATTTGATTCTGTGGAGAACCATCATACTCTTGGAGCAGGAGCTTCCATTAGCATTTTTACATTCACCAAACAGAAAACATTGTGATAGACTTCAGCTTCCTTTTCCCTGCTCCAATGACTTAAAAATGAAACTGAATCATGAGGAAAGGAAAGCTCTGAGTGGGGCTACATGTCATTATCAAAGAAAGCATTACTCCACAATAAACCTATAGGTATCAGGCCTGTCTTTCCTTCTTTCAGACTTCGAAAATGCTAAATATACATAGATAAGCAAACATTCCTCTGGGACACATCAGAGTCAAGCATTATGAAATACAACATACTGCTTTATTCACAGAATTTTTATAATATTGAAATGAGATCTGTGGTCATGTTACTGATTCTGGACTTCTAGGTAGTAGAACATACACATGCAAAAGGGTCCCATGCTTTGTGGAACATATTGTCATAAAATATTTTAGTGAAAATATGAGGCAGGTTGTAAAAAGAATCACATATTTCCATGAGTAAGAAGACTTTTCATCGGTATACATACTAATAGGAGGTGCAAAAAACAAATGCTGAAAATAGCAGGAAAAAGTTTTTCTATTTGAGCTGATTATTTCATAGATCCCTACTGCAGAGTTTCTTTCAACCATAGACAACAAGCATTAGAGGAAACGTTATGGTGTGACTCCGAATAAATGCCCCTACATTATTTTTTTTAAGTACATGCTGATGTTTCTGCCCTGTCATTCCCCACATAGTTCTAGAATTATCAGCTTTGTTTACTTTTTGATGGCAGTGCAAGCATACACAATTGTACACAAGTGTTTCCCCTCACCAACTGAGCAAACACCTCTTTCTTAGAGAGGCCTAGACACACAGAGGATCAGCAATGTCCTCCTCCTCCAAAAATTGCCCTGCTTCCAAGGCTTTCCTCTTCTTCATCTTCTCTATAGATAATGGTGCTAAACCTACAGTGGGCTTTCTGTGAATAATATAAGTAGTCAGGAACTGCAAAACAAATGAAAGCAACCAGCTAATTCACTTAATTGCATTTTTAAAAAATCCCCTGTTTGGAGTCTTTTAAACACAGAGATTCTCAATTGCCCAGCCCAAGGTCTTCAGTGAAGTGAGAATTAGGTGTTAAGAACTAACCAGATAACCACAGACGTCTCTCCAGGCTGCCATTAAACATCTAAGCAAGAGCGAAAGTATGAAAATACGAGGTTCTGAGGAGCATTTAGCCCTAATAAATATTGAAACATTTTGAAATATTTGGAGTTTCTGGCCTGTCTTTATAGTCCCACACTGCTGCAACACAGCCTGGTGTGCCATAAAGGACTCATCCATATATAAGACTCAATGTTCAAGATAAAAACATGATGTGTTTAAGCCAATAAACCTTACTGTACCCCTTCTTTGAAGCAAAGACAACGCATTGAAAAAATCCTTATGTCCAATAACTACACCTACTACAACTTCATTCCATCCTAAGGACAAGTTTGTTAAATGTTCTTGTCTTACTGTCTAGTAATCTTTGTGTTTTCAGACATAGTGATTTCCTTTAAATTATTCTCTCAGTTGACTAAGTTCTTCATACATCTTTCTTCCATCTGTTAAATTCACAGAAATCCAAGACTTGCCATTACAAGATCCATATCATGTTCAAAACAAAGAGATTGCAATGTAATAAATAGATTTTTCATTCTCTTCCTTCCTGATGTCATTTTTACATTGATCTTTTTTTATTTCCAGCAAAGATTCCAAGTCCCACCTTCCTGAGTGAATCCTGAGTGATATTTAAGAAGACAAATAATTTATATGGTGTTTAAAGTGATATATCTGTAATTTCAAAAAGTTTTTTTTTTTTTTTTCTTTTCTTTTTCAGGATGCTAAAAAGTATCTGATAAATCATGATAGTGACTATCATTAAAGTAGGGTACTTGCTTTTTAAATCATATGACATAAAGGATACCAGATATTGTGATGAGAATGCTCTGATGAGGTGTGCCATTGCAAAACAATGAGTGTATTCCACTACTCTGGTAAGTACACAAACATATTACAGAATTTTGTTCTCAGCAGTGAGCCAAGTTCATCTTAAACTCAGCTATCATAACAAGAATGACCCCAGCAATTAATATGACTTTCATCTTTTTTTTTTTTTCCATTCTTTATCCACTCACTTGAAATCATAGTTGATGCTAAGAATTGCACATGTTAAGCATTATTAGGCATTATAACAGTATCATGTACTTTGGGAAAGAGCCTGGGAATCAACTTGCATAAGACAAAGGGAAGTCAAATTATGTCTTATTCTTTGTGGCTTCCTGACAATTTGACTTATGGTGATAGCACAGTCCTGAAAGTCATCTCAAGGAAGTGACAAGGTCGACTCAAATTATGCAGAGGTACTTTTTGGTCCAATATCCCGTAGAGAGTGACACAGGCAGGATTTATTTATTTATTTATGCCATTCAATAACACAATTTTCATCTGAAACACTGGCGTAAATGTGCCTTTCAGGTACTTCACATTACCATTACATTCATGAGTTCTAAGTAATTTTAGGGGGGTTTAGGCCCAAGTGGTATTCTAGTAGCTACATTAAAAAGAACCGAATCACAACCTCATTGAAGGAAGAATCAAAAGTTTCATTCATTTAAGGGAACAGTGCTTGGTCTTTTTCCATCTTTGCCACCTCAGAGCTAGGAAGACTGAGGTCATGACCTGTGATAAGTAGATGATTTTCATGGCCAAAGATTTCCCTTGTCTTATTTCAAGGAGCTGGGTAATGAGAAAAAAAATAATAATAAAAAAGGGGGGAGGGGGGGAAACATTGCAATACCTTCTCAGCGTACTTAATTGAATGGCACAGTAAGAATAAAAGCATCTGTGAATATAAGGCTGCCAAACTGAATGTGGTTTGTTGTTTTGTTATTATTATTATTATTTGTTTTTTTTTTTTGTTTTGTTTTGTTTTCAGATCATCTCCTTATATTCTTAGGACAACATCTATCCCCTCTTCTAGAAGCTATACTGTTCCCTCTTGTCAGACTGCAAAGTATTTTCCTTCAAGAGTTTTAGAAAGATTTACCTCAAAGCTCTTTTCAAAAATGCACCCAATAAACTGAAGCACAGACCACTTTGCCTATCTCAATTCAGGCTTAAAATTGTTTCAAACTTTTCCTAAAGAAAGTATGTGAAATCAACATGAATATAGACCATTCAGCACATAGTTCAATATTTTACATACCCAAAGCGACTGACATGAAGACAACTAAGAATTACTTCTTGAGATATTCAAAAACATACTATACACATTTATGTAGAAATTACCATAATAATATTATTGCCATCACAAATATGCACATGAAAACATCTCAAAGTAAACATAACATTTGCACATAGTAAATATCCATATGTCTCAATAAACACAATTTAAAACTTTAATATGGCAAGTGTGTGGTTCCTTTAATTGAGGATGAAAAATTAAGAACTAGACAGTTATGGAGTGAATCCTAGCATTTTCAAAGTGCCAAGCTAGTAGTGGGTAGAAAACATGACATAGCCTCCACACTAGGGGGGCATTGGTGCAGGGTCTAAAATTAGTGCTCAGAGAATGAACACCAAATTAAGGTGCCATCAGAAGTACATAAGTCATGGTCTATACTATAGATACTGTGACCATAATCCTGGTTTTGGGTATCAAAAGGAATATATACACTTCTTGTTTGCATTAATGGCAAATGCCCCATGATATATTCCTTTTCATGTTCTCTTCATACTAGTAACTAACACACAATTATGTTCTCTTTCTCTGAAACCACTGACAGTTACAGATAGCTTTGGTTGCAATTTTAGCAAAGGAGTAAGGCAACAGCAAAAAGTTGGGAGCATATTCTGAAGACTGAAGTCTATCATTTGCTATCATTTCCAAATACTGTTCTTTCTTCATGTTACCTGGTTGCTTTGCTGAAGAATGGCTTTATAGAATTTTTACGTTAAACACAGTTCAACAGGACCAAATTCTGCCAGTAGCTACAAGTTTTAGAAACATTTTGAGTTTAACAAAACATTGGAAATGAGGACATTGTCAACATTACAATGTCTTCATTAAGATTACCTCTCCTGGCCTTCTTTGGATATATGCACTCTGACATGCTAATATGGACATTTATGAAAAACCAACCAACCAACCAAACAAACAAAACCTGTTCTTCCTGGTTCTTGCTTCTGGCAATTCATAAGCCTGTCTTTGTTTTCTTCCTTTAAGTTATTTTCAAGCATACAAGTCACCTCAGAGGTTTCAGAGAACTGTAGTTTCACCTCTGAAGTCTCTAGGAAAAACTTGGGGCATTTATAGTTTGCTTTTCAGATACCAGACTGTGCTTCCATTGCAGACCATTAAGCAAAATGAAAATATCACTTAAATTCTCAACTGTACCAATGCATTATGGACACACTGATGGAGCATAAATATCAGAAAACTAAGATGACATAAAGTTGGTTTTCGGATCATAATGGTACTGTATGAAACAGGGACAAGATGGCATATGTTTCTATCTGTTCCCTCTCCCTTTATTACATAACATTGATGGCATTACACAATTTGTTAACATTAGGGTGAATTTAGTCAGGAGTTCTGAATACCCCAAAACAGCTTTTACAGATTCTAAAATATGTCTGGTGCCTGGGTTTTTCTTCAAAACCCTCCGTGCAGAATGGAGACTGGGCAGCAAACTTTCTAACTGTGCCCATACACTCATAAACATCTGCAGCAAACCGTAATTCTGTTGAATACAGGAGCCACATTGCCATGGCATTTTGGTTGTGAACATTACAAGAGTGTGTGGATCTGAATCCCAATGTTATGGATTTTAGGAATCTCATGCTGAAGCCAGCTCTCTGACTTCTGCATGGGTTGGGTTCAGCATGTTCTAAAAAAATAAAAAATAAAAATAATAATAATAAAAAACTTTTGCAAAGCAGAAGTCTTGCAAATAGATGTTTGGTCTGGTGGCAACAGGAGGGTCAAGGTGAGGACAGAGGGCAGCATCCCTCAGAAAGGGAATGGTTAACTGGCCATATAACACAAGCAGACAAGAAGGCAGGCAGCTACACCACTGCAACAAACAACAAATTATTAGTACTAAGCAATTTAGCAGCTCAACTTAGAATAAGCAGCACATTGGGCACTGAGTACACAGTGGCAGACTGTCTATGACTCTCTGATACCAGCCAGCCAGCGAATTTTATTTTTTGCCCTAAAAAGAGTTCTTTCAAAACTCCACTATAATAGCCCATTCTGTGCCCAGGAATAATTTTAGAAGGCCTGAGTCCCAGACTTCCTCTGCAGGTGCAAGGCAGTGTATTCGCACCTCCAGCTACAGCCACTGCTTCCAGAGCTGCCCAGAGTCAGCACCCTGGCTTCAGCAGAGCCGCAACACCAATTTTTTTCCATTTTCTGTTGTGATTTGAACCACTATGAGCGGGTCTGCACTGTCCAAAATCAGTTCCCTAGAGGTGTGCAATTGCAGAAGCTCAGAGCCAATGGAAAGCTCAATCCAGATCCCAGGTTTTGAAAATTTGCCCCCCTTAAGGACAATTAATTGCACCAACATAACACTATTTTTTTAAAAAAGGCACACTTCTTGATTGTACCTCACACGGCAAAGCTTCTGTTCAAGTAACTACATGACAGCCTGTTAACATTGAAGGAAATCCCTTAGAAGCTGTGTTTGTTTGACCAACACTGACTAAAATTAGAAAAATATTAAATGAAAGCAGCTGGTCAGCTACCAGCCATAATATTATCCCAACTTCCTTCACAGGAAATATTATAATAATGTTTTATTTGTTTTTTCTTTCCCCTGCTTGCTGCCACTGGGGTACAATATTTCTTTCATGTTGCAGATAGGTCAAGAGCACTTCTGTTGGATTCAGGCTGTACTGCACACTGACACCAGCACAGCCTCTAATTCAACCTCCATCCAGCATTGACTGATTTGAGATGTCCTACAGCTTTTTTTTTTTTTTTCTTTTTCTTTTTTTTGGGGGGATGGTGGTAGTGGTGATAGGGGAATGAAGGGGTGAGGGATTGCTTCGATATTTTGACTGTGTTTTCCTAAAGGTACCAATAGCTGGAAATAAGCTGCTTTGCAACAGATCTTTTCCTATGTCCTCTCTAGTTTCACAGATCTGGAACCAGGGGAAATGGGCCGTGAAATGGCTGGGTACCTTGTCAAAGCTGTCTCTGAAGCTTGGGTCAGCTGTGTGTGTTTGCTTGTTCTCCTGCCACACAGGAAGCACCTGCACATGGATTGTCACTACTCACCCTACAAGTATGCTTTCCCAACTGTGTCGGCCTTTCTGCTTCTCACTAAATTCAGAGCTTCACCAGAAATCGTTCTTGCTGTGGGTGCAGTAGAGTAGTACCAGGAAAAAGACATTTCTGGTAGGGCTTTTGTCTTTTCCTTTCATAAAATAAACTGCATCAGAAGAAACATATCCCCATCAAAAAAAAAAAAAAAAAAAAAAAAAAAAAAAAAAAAAAGATGGCATGCTTTGAATTGCCCTTAGTATCTTAGCTGAAGTTTTTGCCATAGGCATAGCTTTATGCAACTGTAGTTATGCTTTAACAGCATCAGTTTAAGTATATCGGGTATAATCAGTTCACAGGTTACTGATAGCTCTTTTTCCTCAACACATGCATTAAAAAACAATATGGCTTTCATCCATCTTCAGTAACCAAGGATTTGTGCATATGGAAGCCATATGGAGTATAAGAGCTTGCCTATATCAGAAAGTATAACAATATATAGTAATGTGGGAATTTAAACCACTGTAGTTGGACAATATAACCCCTTTTTCCACCATAAGCATGTGAATGTGTGTGCGCATGTGGTTGCTTTGAAAGCAGTTTACCTAAACAGGGAAAAAAAAAAAAAAAAAAAAAAAGGAAAGAAAGAAAAAAAGGGTGTTTACTTCTGAGTAAGAGTGTCCACATGGAGAGTCCTGCTGAAATAAATACAACAGTTTAACTATACAAGAATCTTTTGTCATTCCACCAGACACAATTGGTTCTATATCAAAGTCCTATATCATATTTTCAAATATAGCTTCTTGTCACTACTAGCATTTGCATTTTAGCAATTTGCATTTCTTCTTGCAAATTAAAAAAAAAAAAAAATAACCGTGTTCAACTGAGATTTGCAAATGAGCAAAGGCAGCCAGGTGAAGGCAAGCAGGAAGGGAGGGGGAGGGTGAAGGTGAGGGTGAAAATGAATAAACAACAAAATGTCAGGCTTGCTTGGAAAGGTTTGGTTTTTCCTCCAGCCAAACTTGGTACATCCAAGTTTGCACCAAGAGTCTTGGTAAGGTGATTCCATCCAAGTAGCATCAATAACTCACATTTAAAAGCAAATGCTTATTGATTTCAGGGTATAACATAATTAGGTATCATATTACTCACATAGGCTGTGCAGTTCCTTCTGTAAACCTAGATATTATTCAGAAAATCAAAGTAATCTCTTGTGGGTATTAAAATAACAATACATTTGAGAAATGATTGCTACCATTTTTGAAACTGCATTAATGTTCATTATTTATGTAATATACAAGTTTAGAATGGGCTGATTTTTTTTTAACTTCAATGTTAGTATAAAAAATCTTTTGAGTTCTTGGAATCAAATGAATGCAAGTTTCCCTTTCTGCATAGGGTGATGAAGACAAATGTATCTCTGCACATTAAAAATACATCACATATTTTATACATTTACGTATGTGGTGCTCTTCACATTAAAAAAAAAATAATTTTTAAAAAAAAAAAAAAGCGCACTTCAGAGAATGCACCCAGAGACAGAGCCATTGTTCAGGAAAAGCCAGATTAAACAAACATGCCTGTAGTCTTGATTTGGAGGCATTTATGGAATTAACATTCTGAGTCTCAGCTGGCACCATGCTCCAAAGCTGGGGGCAGAACATGCAAAGCCTTTGGCACCTAAGAGTTTTCAGTGATATTCCTGTTACAGACAAAAGCCCAGCATTTTACAGAACTCCAAGTCATTCCTGAACATGTACATTAATGGAACCAAAAGTTTTAATTAACATTCAGGGCCTTAAATTATGTGGTGCTTTAAAGACTGTTCTTGAAACTGCCCTGACATCACCAGGCAGGCAGTGTGTGACATGACCTTAATACAGAATTGGTCTGGCTAGCCTTGGTTATTAATATTCAAGGGCAGCTTAGTTCCCTGTACAGCGCAATTTGTAAAGATAACCATGATCAGGGATTTATGGTAACCTAGACTAAATGTGACTAAACTGTGGAATATTTCTGCTTTTATCTGGGATTGCAATGCTCTTGGTACTTTGGAACAAAGCCCCGGGATTTGTTCCTTTTTTCATGCAAAGTAACAGGTACTGAGGCCCATTCTGATCTTTAGCTCTGGCTGGCTTCATCACTATCTTTCAGCATACATGCTAACAACAACTTTCACAGTTCCTCTAGTTCCTGAGAAAGGCCTGTGCCTGGTGTCATAGCTGCTACAGTACCTAGAAAACTGGGAGAGGGGGAGGAAAAGAAAAAAATTGAATAGGAATAGGAATAGGAATAGGAATAGGAATAGGAATAGGAATAGGAATAGGAA
>CM021732.1:38183765-38197725 GCA_011075105.1 Heteronetta atricapilla | reverse complement strand
AGGAATAGGAATAGGAATAGGAATAGGAATAGGAATAGGAATAGGAAAGCACAAATAGAGACTTCAGTCCTTGACACGACCCACTGTTGGAAGAATGAATCATGTCCACCATCAGGACCCCATGCAAATCCCAGTTGTTAGCAGTTAATTGTTATTTGTGTAATACTGACTCTTTGCTTATAGTATGCCCAAAGATCCTTCCTTAGCTATGTTAATACAGCTCCTAAGTCAACAAAACAAAATCCTGTTGAGACAGGTAGAAAGTACCAGATCTATAGAGAAAAATATCAAAGGCACAGACATAAAGTAGTGTTTTATTAGTCGAGTACTAGTGGCATAGACAAGGGCCTGGTGTCATGGAAAACTGCAGAGCAACTAACTCTTAGCCAATGCTGCTTAGACAACACTGCTACAAAAAATAACAAATCTCATTCTGACATGTGTTAACCAGAACATTCTGTGTAAGACATGGGAAGAAATTGTCTCGCTCTCCTTGTTGCTAGCTAGTGCAGCAGTACTTCTGTGTCAGCTCTCAGTGTCATACTTTATGAAAGATGTAGACAAATTGAAGATTCTGAAG
Organism: Heteronetta atricapilla; assembly: GCA_011075105.1. Taxonomy (NCBI): domain Eukaryota; kingdom Metazoa; phylum Chordata; class Aves; order Anseriformes; family Anatidae; genus Heteronetta; species Heteronetta atricapilla. The sequence goes on along the minus strand of CM021732.1, from coordinate 38,197,145 downwards.
AGAAGAGCAGCAGGAACAGTAAGATGTTTAGAAAATGGGATATAACAGGAACAACTGAATTAAAAGAAGTCTATGATGAAGCCTAACTATCATATTATGGTCCAATAAGGAAGGAAACATTAGGGCCATAAGGAGGGGCAATTGACATTAGGCTTACATTTCAGCAGAGAACATGCATATATATATGTGAAAAAAAATAAATAAAAATCCAGCTCTGTCATCTGGTAACTATGTGGTACCCTCAGCAAGGGAAGGTGGGTTTTAAAAATACTAAACATAACTGGGGATTGTCTAGGTAAACTTCTTCCAACTCAGGCAAAAGGAAGGACTATATCACTTCTACCATCCAACGAATTTTCAAGACTTCTGCATCAAAAACCTTTTGACTTTCTATTATTTTCTTCTGTGTAGAAGTCCTTCCCACTTGTGACAAGTCCATAGGCACTTGTTTTACCACTGTTAGTCTTCAGCACAGCCCCTCGCCACTGTTCGTATTGTTTCCAAGACACTCTGCACAGTGTCCTTTATGGGTTATTACCACAACGAGGCACTCAGTATTGGAATGAATGTTACTTTGGCTAAGCAGACATCATAGTTTCTAAAAACTCCAGTATCATCTGTAGCTTCGTTGATTATATCCCAGAGAAACAGTGTTAGAGGAAGTACCTTAATGCATATATGCACAGGGCCAGAGCCTCTCAAGGAGTTATGAAAATAATAAAAGTTGTCTCAAAAACTGGACCAAGCAATTCAGCTAGGCTTTACTAGTTTTAAGCAGAGTATAAGGATTAGTTCTTCTGCATGATAGGCTGCCGTCCTGTTTATAAATCCCATTTTGAAGTTTGTCTCTTTCACAATATGATTTATAATCCACATTGTTTATAATCCACATAATGTTTATAATCCACATTAACCCCAAAATTAATTCTGAAAAATGTTCATAACCAACTGCCTTGCCCTGTAGTCAGCTGATACACCTGCTGTGTTGTTGCACTTGCTTTTTCATCCATTTTTTTCTTGAGTTTGTCAAAATCCTTTTGAAAACTAATCCTGTCTTTCAGCATACTTGCACTTCCTCCAGTTTCATATCACCTGAACATACTGCAAGCATACATTCCCCAGAAGGGTCATAAATTAAAATATCATGTTGAACTAGACCAAAGAAGTAGCCAAGATTGCTGCAAAATCCTAATCAAGATAACTGTGCGTGTTGACAGGAAATCCTCCTCTCAAAGTCCCACATGTGGTCATCCAATCAGCTTTTGTACTGTTGTATTGATGTTTCAACCAGACCATGTTTCCATGGCATTCTTACAAAAATGTCCTGAGAGATGGAGTCAAAATCCCTATAAATCATTCGTTGTTATCTCTAAGACTAAGTAGCAAGTAAACTCCCAGAGTTACCCTAGGAATTGTGTAACTAAGCTATAAACACAATATTTGTAGAGACTTTATAATTTTACATAATTTTAAAAATACAGAAATAGAAGTCTTGTTCAGACATGCAAAAAGGAGGTAAGAAATGAGGGTTTGCTAAATGTGGCTGAATTCTTCTACAAATACAAGTTACTGCTAGGAGCAATATGGGCTTGCCAGAAGTTGTACCAAGTTAGGGGTGCCTACATATTCACAGATCCCCACCAAACATGATCATAGAATTAATCAAGGTGAGAAAAAGTTGCCTCTATAACTAGGAGGCAAGAGAAATAGTCTGTCCCACAGCTCATTCTTGGTAAGTTTTGCCAATGGCATGGCACAAGGACATGGGAAAATTATGAGGCTTAAAAATATTAGGACTATCTGGAAATTCACATTTTATCCAAACTGTACATTAGCTCTTACTCTTGCATATCTCTACATTTTGATCAGATTTTTTAGTGTCAAGATTTGCAAGCATGAACTATCTCTGAGAGTTTTAAATAAACTATTTTAATGAAAAGATAACCTGAAGCAGGCAGTATATTGGTAAAAACAAACAAACAAACTATAAACTGTTGGTTTGAACTCTGTTTCCTTACTGACATTAAAAAACAGTCAATGTAACTCTGTAATGATGTAGAAATTTAACTTTTGTACATTTTTATTATATCCAGAATACCAAAGATAACTGCATTTATTCACAGAACGGCTGTCATTGAATTCAGTTTTCTGGTACAATTTCCTTCCCATATAAAGACATAAAAATATGATGGGTGAAACATCAAGACTGCTTAAAGCAGAAGTGGATATATATCCATACTGAAAGAAGAGATAGATTGCAAAATGTTTATGTCTTTTACATTTTTTACTGTATTAATAAGGAAACACTGTGATTACCAATCAAAAAAGACTCAGGAGTGCTGCTTGTAAAGTGCAATATTATAAAGATTTATATCTGTATCTGGGGAGTAATATAGAGCATTGATATTTTAAGAAGCTCAGTTCAAAATCTCTTTATTCAATGAAAGCCCAAGGGAATGAAATATATTTTTCCTGGGGCAGCAGTGTGAACATCATTGTTTATGGTACGACCTGGAGAAAAAATATACTTTTCCTAAAATTAAATGTATGCCCAAAATATTTGAGAATTAATTATGGGAGAATTTTCCTGTATTTAACTGAAATCCTTTACAATGTGGCATTAGGCAGATGAAAAAAAAATAAACAAATCGGGGTACATTTATTTGGTCAACTGTGAACAAGAAAATATCTGTATTTACTATATATTTTATGAACCAAAAAGTACACTTCAAAATATTTGGAGAATATGACTGCTTTAGATATATTTAAAAACACAGACCACCAAGAGAAAAGTGAAAACCAAGCTTCCCTCCGGGGCTCACTGAAAGACTTCAGGGAATTCACCTTTCTGAAGCCATCTTGTTTTGTTGGTCTCATTCGTACATACTTTTGGCTTCTTTCTGCCAACCTTTTGCAGGACGTGAACTTTCTCTTTTTAAATCAAGAGCTAATTCCGAATGCTTACTCTCCATAGCATAGAAATATCTCTTGTCAAAATAATGCTCAGAACCAGCAGCTGGAGCCTGACAGAATAACTGCAATCTTTGGTTAAGAGATGACTTCCAACAGGTTGTGCATAATCTAATACACATTATTACCTTTCGTTCATATAATGAATCTTAAATTCATGTGCCCATTTCTCACTGCACAACGTACTGAGGTAGTGATTTGTTTATAAAATGTTTGTATTAAATACTATTGTATTTAATCTGTTAATATAGCAAACATGATAGCAGTTTGTCTTTGGTTTGGGCACCTGCCTTCCTGCCTTGACTGCAACACACCTTCTTCTGAAAGAATGAGGAAAGGACCCAAACAAATTATATTTACAATCACTTTCATAAAACCTTTTTACATTCTTTTAACAGTGTTTTCACTTCTTTTGGATAGCAAAATATCTGCTCTCTCCCTGCTTCAGAAATCTTCAGTGCTTGTCAAACCAATTCTACCATTCAATTTGCTTAGGTCACATTTTGATGTGTAATCAGTCCTTTTCAGGACTGTTTTCCCACAAATATATACCTGTCATACTTTGAAAGGAACTATTTAGCTAATATATGAAGTTCACTAAAATAAAAATTAATATGTGATAATAATTTTATTCTTTTCTTCCTTTTAAATGTTGAAGGCCAGATAGTGGTCCTTAGGGTATGAAACATATCAAACCCATGAGTGTATAAGTTGATTTTTTTAATGTACTGTGAAAAATAGCAACACACTGTGATCAGAATCTAAGCAAGTATAAAAATAAGAGGCATAGGAGCTGACGGCATAAATACAAAGTTTATCATATAATTCCCAGATACATGTAGCTGGTCCCCAGGAACATAAAAAAACCAACAGTACAAAGGAAAACATTTTCAGATGTACTTCCTTTTTTTTTCTAAAGATCCTGCTGCAGAGGTTATATCTGGCAGTGGGGAGCTCTTTCTCTTATCTTCAGTTCCCACAAGAACCAAGTTTGAACATCAGAGCTCCCTAAGCCTAATAAATGAGAGTATTCTTGTCTGCTTTATCTTTTCTTTTCTTTTCTTTTTTTCCTAGTCATATGATGAAGTAATAAATACATGATCTTGCTTTTAAAAGAAGCTATTGTATTAAACAGAGGGTGTGAGACTAACCCATCCCTGGGGCTCTCACCTAAACCTGGGTAGCAATGTGCAGGCACAGCAATGCACAAAGGAAGGCAATTGCTCTCCTCGGAACAATTGTTCCTGGTCCTTGCCCTGAAGCTGGAAGGAAAGTGGCCTCTCTGCAACTCACCCTTAATGCCTCCACACAGGGACAGGGACAAGCTGCATTAACAGAGTCAATCTCTTGCTGATTAGTCCAACAGAATGGGTTGCATATCACAATCAATTTCCATAAATATTCGCTTACACCTCTTTGTCTTCATTTTCTGCAAACATCCAAGTACTTGACTCCTATTCACATGAATGCTCACAGAAAGAGAATTTTAAGCTTACATGCTTGAGTACTTGCACATAGTAAATTTTAAAATGAGTGAGTATCAAAGTCATAGTATGGGAAATGGAGTGCCTTTACTAGCGTCTGATAGAGAGGCTTTTAAATAAACCAGGCAAGTACCTTCTGGCATCCTTCTCTTCTGCCACTGTGTATGTACACGTAGTTTCATTTGGAACGGTGGGTTCACCATTGCACTTAAAACATAGCTCAATGTATGGGGCATGGAACAAGAAACATACAGCACTGAGTCTCTGCCTCCCCTAGAATAGGGGTGATACAGTTACCTGTCCCATATTCTTTGAGATCTTTAGACCTATATATAAATATATATATGAATTTATATAACATAAGTAAATATTGCTTGTAATGTTCTGCATAGGAAAAGATGATAACATTGTGGAAGAATTTTTTTCTACATTCTTCTGGCTAATAAGCATGGGCTGGCAAGAAAATTGGACAGTCAAGAAAGCCAAATATTTGTCAGTGCTAGCAGTATTTTCTGGATGCTACAGTCCCTGACTGATCAACCTGAAACACTAAGAGTCAAAGTCTCAGTCCATTCAATCAGTCTCAGCTTTTCTGCTTCCTTCAGTGGGGCTGGCATTCTGTTTCTGGCTTACATAAATTCCATCTTTATTTCCTGAAGTTTAGAAAAGTTGGATAGATGAGATTTGGACACAGAAGGTGGAATTCCAGATGGAAGAGAGGTTGATCAAAATGGAAGAGACAAAAGCCAACAGAAAAACTGAGAAATGAAACATCCAAAAGATCCAATAGCTCCAACATGGACACAGAAGGCCAAATTTGTCCTCAGCATAACTCTGCTCTTTCAGACAGGATGGATTAAGCTCGTTATTTTGTTGCTGAATAATCTCGTCTAGCACGAGAACCACTAGAAATGGAGCATGAGCAATTTGCTGAGAAGAGGCTGTGTTTGCTCTGAGCTGTAACTGATTCCACAGACTCCACATAAAGGAAACGCACATCAGCATGTGGCAGTTTATTTCATACTAAGCCAGCCAACATATTTTCTCTCTGAACTGCGTACATGTCCGTTGCAAGGAGGAAGGACACCTGAGGGTTCTGGCCTTAAAATTAGATCTGCTACTTTTGCAAAAACCCACCCTCACAGCCAGATCCTTCTTATTTACAGTCTAGGTGTCACTGCATCTCTGAGCTTTGCAGGCTGCTCAGGTCTCAGCAGACTGTAAGCACAATTTAAACCAATGTGAATTTGCAGGAATGCATGCTAGGGCACCTGATTCCTCTCCTTCTTAGAATATCTCCAAGGACTTAGGCAGAAACACTGTGCAGATCAATAATTTTACAGTACAAACAGATGGAAACTTTCCCTTTTGGGAAAGGCAAAGTCAATTAATTTACTACAGAGAGATGAGCAATTGAGACAGGAGTATTTTTATAAGATATTCCAGTCAAGCATTTGCATTTTCAAACTGGTATATAACTCCTGAACCAGAATACATTGAAGTCAATGTAAAGACTCCCCCAGAGTCTGGGAGCAGTCACTCAAAGTTTTCAGATCTTGTTGAACATTGATCTGAATCTCCAATACAAAACTAAAACCTAAGATGCCACTCACACACCTTTTTGTTTTATGTGTATGCCCACAGTGACATAGCCCAAAAGTCCCCAGGCATATTTGTTGGATTTTGCAAGGTCCTAAAGATGTCCTAAAGAAGCAGACATTTCACTTACAGTCACCCCAGCAGCCATGGCAAACCCAGCAGTTCAGACACTTTCAGCCTGGGATGTTTTGGAAAGGAGGGGGAGTCTCTCTGTCAGTGGATATAATCAATAATAGCAGCACTCATTTACTGAATGCTGTGGGAGTATGCATGTTTAAGTTACAATCAGTTTTAGAGAAGTGCAGAGAGTATTGCAGTTTTTAAAAGGGGAGCGATGCAGACTGTGAGATAGGTGCTGTGGAGGAAACCACAAGCCATTTCCTCACCTTTGGCCACACTGGGTGTGAAAATCCCTGTCCTACTCACACCTTCATCTCTACAGCTGTCTGTGATTCCAGCTACAGTTTGATGCTAAATACAGTAAATATCTGGGAATAGTAAACATTTGCCTGTAATACAGGGAAAAAAAAAAAAAAAAAAAAAAAAAAAAAGATTTAGCAAAGAACCCTTAATGAGAACCATGGGACATGTTACAACTCTGCTGAGGATGAATGTCCTTTGCAAAGTCATTTGCATATTGTCACTCCTCCCAGTGTGGCTATTCCCTTAACCTCTTTTTAGATTACAAACATGATAGGGCTGTACAAAACTTCATTGAGGCTCATCCCAAATTGAGGTTAAAATGATCAATGACTAAAACATGACTCGGACAAAAGAGACTTAGGGCCTAATTTTCTTCCAAATTTTAGTAAATTTATGCCTATGTAGCTCTTGCACTGTCTTTTCTGGTGGTGCTTGCTATACAAATGTAAGTGAAAGGAGAAGCAGACTCTTACATATTCAAAATGATCCCATGTAAGAAGTCAAAGCTAAGGAGTATGTGCTCGTTTAGTCAATAGATGAATCTGATACTTAGGTTTGCTAATAAGCTATATAAAACTGTTTTAACTTTATGCCGGTATAAACTTAATGCAAAGCATTCTGAAGTTACTGTATATGTTTCAATTTCCATTCATGGTATTAGTGGAATGACGGGGACTGGAACTGGCAGTGATAAAGATGTAACTCGTTCTACTCAATATGTCTAATAATCACAAAAATCACACCCTACTCTCCTGACTGTGACTCATAAAGAACACAAAAGTATAAATGGACGACTGTATCCTTTAAATGGAACACTGAAAAAATTAATGGTACATATAAATAGTGACAACATCACATACTTTCCTAAAGCAATTTACATAATTTACTTGGCAAGATTAATTAGGATCATTAAGGCAAGAGGATTTGAATTTGAGGATACCATACAAAAAAACTTTTGGATGGGTACCTCGTTGTTGATAAGTGGAAAGGCTCACTCAGCTTTAAGCAGTTGCTCTTCAAAGGTTGTGAGAGGTTTTCAAAAAAGCTGCCTTTAGCTAAGGAAGCCCAATTTGTTTAGTTTCAAAAAAAAAGCCAAGGAGAAGAGGATGACTTTAGATACTGAGTCAGGGCAGGTAGGTCTCTGAGATGTTCACAGGAGGCATTGGCAACATGAAGAGCCTAGAAAACAGAGTCTTTAAAGCTACTGTTAGTGAAAAGCCCACACTAATATACAACGGTTAACTAGAGAGAGGTTATATGTAGGCAGTCTTACATAAATTTATCAGCACTACAGTGTGCACTGAGTGACCTCCTGGTTACAGAGAAGCCCAAGGAAATCTTTTACTAATTTCACAATGCTATTTCCTGCTATACATTCCAAGCTCTACTGGTAAGTATATCTTAAATGGATAAATACTGTTCTTAGGCCACATCCTCTCCATGTTAACAGAGGAAGTGTACTCTCATTCATTTGTCCAGAAGCACAACGCAACTTTATGGGTTTTCTGATGATCGAAATTCTTAGCTTCTTGGTGGTAGGACTGGTGACACTCTGCCATTCTTCTTAAAACCTCTTTTTATTGTGAAATGAAATACAACAAGTTGTCACTGCTAAAAATTACCTTAATGTCCATCACAAGTAGTTATATTGCTGCACATCTTGAAGTATTCTGGGAAATCAATTGGTAATTAGGGAAAGATATCTGTTAATATAACTATAATTTCTGCAGTGCACTGAATGAAACTGAAAAGCAATCCTTTTAGATTTTTGCAGACTTCAATTTCTCAGTCTTTTTTTATAGGAAACACCTTTTGTCAATAATCCTATTTGCAGGTATTTGTTTTAGGCTCCTCCCACTCCCTGATATGTAGTTTGTTCAAAAAGTAGCTCTATATTTTGCATTGAAGCTTCTTGCACTCTGGCTTTCAGTATGTCTCCTTGAGTAGGTAAACATGACAGAACAAAAGTGCCTGGAAATGCAAACAGTTCCTGAATTATTATGCCTATTACTTTTTATTAGTAGTAAAAACAAAAAGAAGCAAGGAACAGTTCTATTTATGCAGAGCAGTTAGAACATAAATAATAATAAAATGTTAAAACTATAAAACTACTTATGCCATATTAATTTAATTCTAATAAAAAGTAGGCTTAGGTCTTGCCTCCATGACAGCAAATGTGGTGCAGCTTTGCTTTCATCCAATATTTATACTAAAAAACATTTTGGTTTAGGAAATAAACTAGTGATAAAAAATTACAGTCTCAGAATATTGGGCTTTGACTAGTCCCCTGCTGCCCTTTATATTATGTTTCAGTAAAATACAGTACATCTTGCTGTTTTATTTCATTGTTTGTGGCCCATGCAAAATCCTATTGTCCAGCTGCCCAACGTAAATGAACAACAAATCAGAACAACCAGAAAAGCACAGTGACTGATTAAACTAGGTCAGAATTTTTGCCTGCACTGTCAGAAATATGACTTTATTCAGATTTTCAGTACATGTTTACATCACCTTGAATGGCACTGAGGAAGCCTGCTGATGGAGCGTTTCATTTTTAAGAGCTACAGACAAGCAAATCATGCCAGCTCTCCTTAGCACATATTATCAAGTTGTTTCATTCTGTTGATTTTTTTTTTAATTATTCCAAATTAGCAGGGTGATCCTGCATGGGATTAAGCAGCATGTAAGTGAGCGAGGAGAAGGACTCCAGTTCAGAGCAGACATTCTAGGTAGATGAGCTTGCCTGTTTGATACCCACTGTCACATCCAGGCATTCTCACTGCAGCTCAGGGACACCCCAAAACAAAGGGTCCTTTCCATCAGATATCTGACTGCTACAGAAATTTTGAAGCCCCCCTCTCACTGCAGTATTTTGCAGTCTTGACTCAAGTCTTCCTGGCCTGTGTGACCTGTTCCTGAGCTAGAAAATTCCAGATACTGGACAAGCAAACTGCAGAGGTATACAGAGATGAGCATAAAAATAGCTGCTGTTTCTCGTGTGCTTTCTTGAGAGTACAGCTATGAAGAGTCCAGAAGGTAGGATACCTTTGGACTAGGTTTCTATGGCTATTTTGTTCAGTGGGTTAGAATTAATTGTCTCATCAGATAATATGATAGAGTAACAGCGAGTAGACAGAATTGTCCTTACAGAATTGTCTTGGAGAATGCCATAATTTAGACCTACATCTTAATAATGTTGTGAACTCAGATCTTTAAAAAATTTACTTTACAAGATCAAGAACTAATAAAACCAGTTTCTATAAGTTTTTTTTATTATTATTATTTTTCTCTCAGATCTTCTTTCAGCACCAGAACAACCAGAATTAGGTTCTCTTACATCCCCTGTGATAATTACTATCAGGCAAAAGTCAACATTTTTTCTGGTTCTGTGTATCCATCTGCTGCCAAACAGAAAAATGCCTGAGTTTTACCTTTCTTGACCTTCAGTTCAGTGTGATTATTCAGCTGAGGTCTCTCTCTGGTACCCAGACAATTTCCATGAAACTTTATAAATGCAATATTATTTGAGATCTAAACTTCTATCAAATTTGTTTGAAACTGGCAGCAAGCTCATAGGTCATTAGGAGACTACTGATACACAGACAGAGCAATTTCATTATTCCATTAGCTGGAACCCTGTAATCAAACTCTCTGTACAACCATGTGACTTGTTTGCAGATCATAAGACTTTAGAAAATAATAGACTATGGGTTCTTTCCAGTTGCAATATGGGTGGTAACTAAAGACAGAAGACACTGAAAATAAATTAAAAGGAACAGATCAAATGGCAAAGTTTTTCAGGTCTTTGGGCACTAGCTTTAGAAAATACATGAACTACCAATCAAAAAAAGACTTTTTCAAGAATACAAAAAGCTGGTTTGGCTTAAGCAGCAAAGTATAAAATAAGTTTGGAAGTTATATACATATAGTTCTATACAAATAGTTATAAATAGACTTAAAACATTTTTTAAAAAATTAAGAAAAATAGAAAATGGGTTAAACTCAGTGAATTTTCTTAAAGTCACAGGTTTAAAGGAAGTTTGTCAAATTATGTATAACCCATTCCTGATATTAGGCAATGAAAAATTACAACTCTGATGGATTTTTAAATAATTCTCCAAGGAAGGCTTCAGAGAACTACAGCTTCAAATTCTGATGTTGGTAGGGTCTAAACTGGTAAAATCAATAATAAATAATACGGGCAGTAGTGGTGTAAATAAATACAGCTTCTGTAAAGGGAAATCATACCTCATAAATCCATTAAAATGCTGTGAGAGTTGTAATAGTAAGAGTCATTCAACTGATAAAGTTTCTTTTGATTTAAAGCAAAGGTTTTGGCAAGATCCTTCACCAAAAGCTTTTAAGTACATTAAATCAGTGTGGAATAAGTCTTAAAGCCCTTTGATGACTTAATAATTGGTGAAAAGTCATGAAACAAAGAATTAATGTAAAGTGGAGTTTTTCTTTTGGAGGAAGGTTACCAGTTCCCCAGGGATCTGTGCACAGACCTGTGTGCTACAGCATATTAAAAATAATCTGGAATAGGAAGTGAATGGTGAGTTCGAACTGATGACACAAAGCTTTTCAAGATCCACAGAACTAGACCCGAGCAAAGAGTTACAGAAGAATCTTTCAGTGCAGAGGAACTGCACAGCAAAGTAACATTGAAGTTAAGCACTGATCAGTACAAAGTACTGAACAAGCAGGAAAATAAAAATGAAAATCCTAACTATGCAGACAGAGGCATAGGTTCTTCACTAGTATTAATACTGGGAAAGATTTCTTGGAGTCATTTAGAACAACAATTCAAATATATCTGTTCAACATTCAGCAACACTCAAAAAGACCAGTAAATATTAGAAACTATTAGGAAAGAAGCAGAGGAGAAAATGGGAACATTATTTTACCACTGCCTGGTTCCCCTATAATTTCAAATACTGCACATATTGAATATTTTAAGCAGCCATTTCAAAAAGGTTACAATAGACTGAGAAAAGACATTGTGGTTAGTGACAAAGATGATCCAAGGTACAGAGTGTATGCCATAAGAGAAGTGATTAGATAGACTAGGATTCCCCAGCTTGGAAAAAGAAATTACTGGGAGGAAGAGTAATAGAAAGTAATGTGAAGTGTAGGAAAGGTGAACAGGGAAAGGTCATTCCCTATTTTCATAACATCCAAAATAGCTGGCACTGAATTAAGCTATCAAGCAGAGGCTGTAAAATAAGAAATGTGATGTACTTTCCCATGCTTAGTTCACTGTAGAATATAATGAGGAAAATATAAATATGTTCAAGAAACACCTGGAAAATTAATTGAAGAAAAGTCCATCGTGGAGAGGAAATATTCTGTAAAACTCACTGAATCTCAGGCTGAGCTTCCCTTTTTCACTGTTCTTCATCACACTTCCACTGCCAGCTTTAACCAGAGTCCAGGACACTGACCTACACATTACTATCTGTATGCTAAATGCCAAACAAACAAACAAAAAAACAAAAAAACACCTTAGAAAACAAATCCAGGACCCCTTAATGTCTCAAGACACCTCCTTATTTTCTCATTACCTGGAGACAACCCACAGCACCATCTTCTCCTCACCTCCTAGTTAACACCTAGAGAAGTAGCAGCATTTTTGTTCTGGATAGAGACAATTGTGCATGCTGGTACTAACAAGAACATATGTTTTTATCAGACACCGATCTTCACAAAACTTGTAGGGACACACTTGGCTTAAAACTTCTAATCTCTGGTCATGCCTGCCAAAGAATTCAAGGACTACATTAGCAAAGAAATACTGACAAACTTACTTAACCATCCTTAATAGGTGGTGGATGTTTAAAAAGCAAATTAATTTACACTTCTGCATGGCTTTAAAGAGTAGAGCATCAGCCATCCCATTTAGAAATCCACCTCTAGTCCTGAGCAGAAATCTCCTCCTTGGTCATAAGAATCCAGCCCAGAGCCCATTTTGCCACAGAGAACTTTCCCATTCATCTAGTTCAGACTGTTGAAATGTGTGAGGTTTTTGCTCTGCATGTATGTAAATTGATACAACCATATTGTGCCAGCTTCCTAATGTCAGGAGTTTGTGCACTTTCTGACATTAGCAAAGATGAGTGAGGTTCTTACTCTGAAACACAAATGCACTGATTAGTTACTGAGCGGCTTTATGCTGCTCTCCAGGCCTGTAGGTGTTGTGCAGGTAACTGCTTCAGCAGCATTGCTGACAGACAGCAGTAAGCCCATTAGCTATAAATTCAACCCCATCATATATTCCTTGGGGATGAAAAACTAAAAAAAAAATATATAAAAAAAATCAAAATCTGCAACCCTGAGGCTTCTTTTTGTGACACCAGTGATAGTTCTGTCTTTTTTCTTGTAGTGTAGGTAAACATAGCATCCTTTTCATGACAAGGCGGGAATTCCCAAGTTCCAGGTAATCCTATTTTCCTTTATCTGTGCCTTTTTATTTCTGCAAGTCCTTGGGGATTCTGACATTACTTTCTAACAATGTAGATATCCCGGTTTTCAGTTTTCAGCTGAACAAAATGGCAGCAGATGATAACCAATGCTTGATTAGTTAGTGCTGCTCTGTAATTTAAGAGTGCTAAATAGAGATGAGATTGACTACAGCCTTCGGGAATTGAAACTCCTCAGTATTTCAGTTGTGGTTTTCTACCAACCTGCTGGATAATGGGATCACTAGTGATGCATCTACGACTATATTTCAAAGCTTGAACAGTGTAAATTCCTGTAAACTATCCTATATCCAGCATCAAACTTTCAAGAGCTGTGTTGAAATATGTAGATTGGATATGCAGTCACCTCTCTCTCTTTACTATAATGTCTGATATTAATCCTTTCCTTTCCTTTCCTTTCCTTTCCTTTCCTTTCCTTTCCTTTC